>CM059187.1:129586423-130097528 GCA_030323885.1 Branchipolynoe longqiensis
ATTGTCTTGATTTTGAAAATGTGATGCTGCATCAGACTAGTCAGCTTTAACAACAGTACCTTTCGCTACCTAGCCAGGCGCTCGGCATTATTAGGATAGGGCAAGGACTGGTGTGCTCAGTGTCAGGATAATGTGACTGAGTGGGATGCTTGACGGGTCATGGTGCTGGCGGCCTGGTTTCCCAGTGGGACAGCACTATCAAGTCACCATGAGTGCACACTGTCACAAGTCGGTACCCGTCCTGATATGACCTTAGATGTTGCTAGGACGTAAAAAAACAAACAAAAAACAGTTAACAAGAACCTCCTCACACACATTCCGATACACCCGAACCAACCAAATACATCACACTCTAGTGTACACATATACACACAGGCACACGCACACGCACAGATCGACGTGGCCACGAATCCGATACTGGTGGTGGTGGTAGTGGTGGAAATGGTGGAAGTGGTAGTAGTGGTGAGACTGGTGGTAGTGGTGAGAGTGGTGGTGGTGTTGATGAAGGTATTGGTAGTGAGTTGCTAGGGTGGTGCTGATGGTGGTGCTAGTGGTACTGGTAGTGGTGATGGTGGAAGTGGTAGTACTATAGTAGTAGTGGTGAGACTGGTGGTAATGGTTTGTTGTTTGTTTGTCGTTGTTTTACGTCCTAGCAACATCTAAGGTCATATCAGGACGGGTACTGACTTGTGACAGTGTGCGCTCATGGTGACTTTATAGTGCTGCCCCACTGGGAGACCAGGCCGCCAGCACCATGACCTGATATCCCACTCAGTCACATTATCCTGACACTGAGCCAACCAGTTCTTGCCCTATCCTAATAATGCCGAGTGGCAGGCTAGGTAGCAACAAGTATCAATTTTAAGTCATTGGTTTGACTCGACCAGGGTTCGAACCCTTGATCCAATGGTCTTCCAACACGGGAGACGGACGCTCTAACTCATTCGGCCATCCTGTCTGGTCGGTGGTAATGGTGATAGTGGTCGTGGTGTTGATGATGGTATTGGTACTGACTGGTGGGGGTGGTGCTGATGGTGGTGGTAGTAGTACTGGTAGTGTTGATGGTGGTAGTGGTAGTAGTAGGCAGCGTGGTAGTGGTACTGATAGTCGTGGTAGTGGTAGTGGTAGGGGTAGCAGTGATGGTGGTGATGGTCGTAGTGGTACTGGTAGTGGTGGTAGTGGTAGGGGTAGCAGTGATGGTGGTGATGGTGGTAGTGGTACTGGTAGTGGTGATGGTGGTAGTGGTAGTAGTAATAGGGGGGCGCGGTAGTGCTACTGATAGTCGTGGTAGTGGTAGTGGCAGGGGTAGCAGTGATGGTGGTGATGGTGGTACTGGTACGAGTAGTACTGGTAGTGATAATGGTGGTGGTTCTGGTGGGGGACAGTAGTGGTGGTAGTGTTAAGTGTAGTGGTGGTGGTACTGGTAGTGGTCCTGGTAGTTGGAGGTGGTAGTAATGGTACTGGTATTGGTGATCGTGATAGTGTTGCTGGTGGTTGTACTGACACTGTGACAGTGGTAGTGGTAACGGTAGTAGTAATAGTAGTAGCACTGATAATGGTGCTGGTGGTGGTACTGACAGTGATACTGATAGTGGTGGTGATTGAGGTAGTGATACTGGTGGTAATACAATGATAGTGGGGCGGGCAGTGGTAGTGGTAATGTGAGTAGTGGTGGTGGTGGTGGTGGTTGTGGTGGTGCTGATGGTGGTGCTGATGGTGGTGGTGGTGGTGGTGGCAGTGGCAGTGGCAACGGTTACCAATGGCAGTGGGCAGATGGCGAGCTGCTCTTGATTTATATTCATAGACATGTGCTAACAATTAGCTTTATGCAGAGAGCCCAGCTGCGGCCTCAGTGCACCGGGCACGGGGCACGAGCTGTCACCGGCCGCCCGCCTCACCCAGTTCTCCGGGCTAGACATTAAACCCATTAAGGCACGCTAGACATTAAACCTTTTGTACCCGTACCTCACATAAAAGTGGTGATATACAGGCCAGACATGCCGCCGTTCGGCAGAGGGTCGGCACGGCGGAGACGGTGGTTGCTTGGTCAGATCTGGTGTATGTGTGTATGTGTGTATGTCTGTGTATGTGTGTATGTGTAGGTATGCAAGAGTGTGTGTATGGAAGAGTTATGTATGTGTGTAAGATTGTGTGTATGTAAGTGTGTATGCATATGTATTCTATGTGTGTAAAGTGTGTATATATGTATACATGTGTATGTGTATATGTGTCGGAGTGTGTACATATGTGTCTATGTATGCCTGTATGTAAGTGTATGTATGTATGCATGCATGGGAGCCTCTATCTATCTGTATATGCAGTTATGCGTGTGTGTATGTCTATATGAATGTGTGTATATATGTGTATATATATTACATATGTATATGTATATATATATATATATATTATATATATATATATATATATATATATATATACTCGACCAGGGTTCGAACCCACGACTCCACAATCTACCAACACGGGAGACGGACGCTCTAACTCATTCGGCCATCCCGTCTGGTCCACCCAAGCACGACCCATGACGATATTGCATTACTCCCGGCGTCCGGCTGCCTTCCTCCCAGTATTAGGTTCACGTACACACACCGACCACTCGGGGCTCTATTAATGTCACCTACTTCACAATGGAGCGGCTCGCTGTCTATAAATACACGGACACAAACGGCTGGTGTGTGCCGGGAAGTGCCGCTCCGCACCACCGCCTCCACTTCCGCCCCCATGCCTGCCTCCGCCGTCGCCGCCGCCGCAACCACCGTCACTGCCACCGCCGTCGCAAGCAGTCAATACTAGATATTGCCGTTCACGCCTCAAATATGCCTTAAACCCTTGTTGTGACTATTACGTATTAGTATCACACTAGGGAAAAATACATTAAAACCTGTCTAACTGACCACCTCCACAGATCGACCACTCTCCTATATCGATCGCTTTATTTGGTTCCCAAATGATCACCCATACAATACCATTGTAATGATACAAAATACTCCATAGACCAACCACCTCCGTAAATGGACCATTTAAAGGCGGTCCCATGGTCGGTCGATTTAGCGAGGTTTTACTGTAGTATGTTCAGTATAGTAATCTGCCTCCAGCGACCCCAGTGATTATTAATAGCCCTCACCTCCATCTCCAACCCACCTCCTTCCATCCCACTGCCATGTGCGGAAACAAATTTCAAGTTTCAAACTTTTTTTTGTTTCATTTGATAGTCCTGTTCATGATAGGTCACCAACTATGTCTGCGAAGACAGGGAGGCCTACAATTATCATACATATGACATGAATGCCCTAGATAATGGACAGAGACATGTATAGCGGGTTCAGTGGGTGTTCCAGACGGGATGGCCAAATGAATTGAGCGTCTGTCTCCCGTTTTGGTAGATTGTGGGATACTAACCACAGGTTCTTACCTTAGGTGATTCAAACCAACATCTTCCAAATTTATACTTGTTTCTTCCTAGTAAGGCGCTCGGATTGTTACTATTACTATTAGGATAGGGCAAGAACTGGTTGACTCAGGGTCAGGATAATGTGACTGAGTGGTATATCAGGTCATGGTGCTGGCAGCCTGGTCTCGCTAGTCCCAGTGGGGCAGCACTATAAAGCCACCATGAGTGCACACTGTCACAATTCGGTACCCGTCCTGACATGACCTTTGATGTTGCCAGGACGTAAAATCCCCAATACCCAACCAATTCAATGGACGTGCACACTGTATTGGTGCGTCTTTTTCTTTAATAAGCCACTAGATGGCGTTTCTGTTGGTGTACAAGGGGTGAGAGACACCTAGCGGACAAGCAGCGCGTCACAACTCGCCGCCGTCCAGCAGTGCCCGATCACGGCCAGACTTTGCCGTGGACTTTGAATCCCCTCAGCCCAGTTCCGGTCGAGTGGTTGGTCGCCAAGCACACGCTGTCAAAAGGACAGGGGTCGCTGGTCTAGAACAACATGAAACACGGCCCGCCGATTGGTCGATGTGTCCCACGTGACCGTCCCACCCCCCGGACCCATTCCCTCGCCCCCCCCCCCGCGTTCCCACTCCGCCCACCCGATCGCAGCCAGCCACGTCATCAATCACATTGGTGCGTGAGAAATCAGCGCTGTAGGGCAGGTGTTGGGGAAGTGAGTTGGTTAGTGAGTGAGTGAGTGAGTGAGTGAGTGAATGTGAGTGGGCGGGTGGGTGAGTTAAGGACTGAGCGAGCTGGCTGCACTCTCCAAGTGGGGTGTTGTGTTAGCTGGAGTCCGAGTGTGAGTGTTAGTGAGTGTGGTGGGTGGGTGCGTGGGTGCGTGTGTGGGTGAGTGGGTGTTGGGGAGTTAGGGACTGAGCGAGCTGGTTGCACTCTCCAAGTGGGGTGTTGGTTAGGTATGGCCCGGGTGTGGGTGTGGATGGGTGGAGTGGGTGGGTGAGTGGGTGAGTGAGTGAGTGGGTGGGTGGGTCGGTGAGTTAGGGACTTAACGAGCCGACTGCACTCTCCAAGCGGGGTGTTGGTTAGGTATGGTCCTGGTGTGGGTGTGGGTGTGGGTGTGGGGTGGGTGTGGGTGTGCTTGTGTGGGTGGGTGAGTGGGCGAGTGGGTAGATGGGTGTGTGAGTGGGTGGGTGTGTGAGTCAGGGACGGAACGAGCCGGCTGCACTCTCCAAGCGGGGATTTGGTTAGGTAGTGCCCGGTGTGTGGGTATGGGGAGTTATGAGGCGGAGGAGAGTGACGAGGTGGTTTGGATCATGTTTAATGGTTTCCGGTGGCGCCCCCTGGCAGCGGGTAGTGGCAGGACGCTGCCTAATGACGGAATACGGCCCCATCCAGTTAGGGCCACCACCAGGCGGCGCGCCGACACCTCCGCTTCACACGCCCGCTCTAATTGCATTAAAATAATGAATATAGTATGTAAATAATGGCCGTCCTGGGTGCTCTATTAGGGCTGATGGATGCGCGTATGTGTACGTCAGAGAGGGGGAATGAGGGGGGGGGGGCCTGAGGGGAGTACGTATGTGTGTCTGTGTATGTGTGTATGTGTGTGTGTGGGGGGGGGGGGGGGCTAAGTAGACAGGCCCTACAGAGTGAGTTGGTTGTGAGCAATAACTAGATTTTTTTTTTATTGTGATATTTATTACTTTGTAGAATATATTCAGTTGGATGCGTGGGAGGGTGTGGTTGATTGGTTGTTGGAGTTTTATGTCCTGGCAACATCTAACTTCTAAGTGAATATCAGGACGGGTACCGACTTGTGATTGGGCACACTCATGGTGACTTTATACTGCTTGCCCTCTGGGAGACTAGGCCGCCAACACCATGATCATCTATCCCATGCAGTAACATTATCCTGACACTGAGCGAACCAGTCCATGCCCTATCCTAATAATGCCGAGCGCTTGGCTAGGAAGTACCAATTTTTAAGTCATGCACACCTGCGAGCTGGGTTAGGTCATAATGGTAGGTGGGGGGGGGGGGTGGAGGGGTGCGCTTTGGCGCAGGTGAGGTGAGTCACTCCGTCACTTTACCCCTGGTGAGTAAAAACTGCGCACGTTCACGTGGTCTTGCACCCGTATCGACCATTTCCCACCCGCAGATCGCGACGCCCTTCATCCACTCACCCCCACCACCCACACCCTACCCACACACACACACTCACACTCTCCTCATACCGGAATCACGCAACCTTCTACTAGGTACTAGTTCTAGGAAACCAATGACTTACAACATTGATAATTGTTGCTTCCTAGCCAGGCGCTATCTGGATATCGGGTCATGGTGGCCTATTTTTCCTTGGGGCAGCGCTATAAAGTTGACATGGGAGCTCACTATCACAAGTAGGTACCCGTCCTGATATGACCTTAGATGATGTTGCGAGGTCGTAAAACTCCAACAAACAAACAAACAAACAGGACAGCGAGCTATGTGTAAATCTACTTTTATTTCACCAAAACAACTTGCCCTCCCATACTTTACACACCGGACGCGGTGTCCAAATCGGTAGAGCGCAGGCCTCGCGTGCGGAAGTTCGGGAGTTCAATTCCTGGTCGAGTCTATCCCCCTCACCCCCCCCCCCCTACACACATACACACACACAGAGCAGATCCCACCATCCCACTAACAGTAACATTTCACCGCCAACTCACAATAGGGACCTGGTGGTCGGTGACTTGTTGACACGTCGGCGCCGGGCCCCTCTGGGCGGCGACATGAAGGGGGCAGCTCGGCGGGCCAGCGGCTGGGAGGGTCGGGGTGGGGGTGGGGGTAGGGTGGCGGGGGTCGTTATCGGGCGGGCAACAGTCGCCAACACGGTGCAGATAAGGCTGCCCCATGCTCCGTCTATATACGCGCCCAGCGCAGACAGGCGATGATTAGAGCGACACCACGTGACCCGTCCTGGCCCTCGTCACGTGACCGGGCAGACGCGGCGTCGCGTGACGTGAGTGAGAGCGACGCGTTGTGTCGAGGATTGTATGGTGGAGTCATGGGATCAGTCCCGCTCTCTCTCCCTCTCTCTTCCTCTCTCCCCCCCCTCTCCCCCCTCTCTCTCTCTCCCTCTCTCTCTCTCTCTCTCTCTCTTGGCGAGGTGATCCAGGTTTGGATCGCGCCGATCGGCGTCAGTGAATGGATGAATGATTGAATGACGGCATGAAGGAAAGAATGCATGCATGAAGGAATGAATGGATGAATGAATGGGTGCATGAACGAAGAAATAAATGAAGGAATGAAAAATGGAGGAATATATTAATGGATAAATGAAGGAAGGAATGGAGGAAAGAAGGAATAAATGCATGAAGGAATGATGGAATGAACTGTTGAGATATTTGAAGTGCAAACATGCCAAATTAATTTGGTCAAACATGCTAAAACTGACAAGTGACAGGCAAAATAGGCTTCAGCAGTAATATGTTCTATTTAATCGACTCAGTGTTCCCTTGGGGAAACAAATGTTAAATAAGTGCATCAGTCTCAAAATTATATATGTACAATCAAATCTAGATGATTGTTTTCGTTTTGAAAATGTGATGCTTAATCAGACTATGCAGCTTTAGCTTAAAGGTGCATAGTCCGATGAAATATCAAATTTAAAAAAACCAAACCAATTATCTAGATTTGATTTTACATATCTAACTTAGATACTGGTGCACTTATTAAAGGATACCTTTCTGACATTAGAAGTGGAAACCAAGTCAATTTAACATTGAACGCTACGCAGAAACTCTGACATCATAGGCTTCAGCAGTAACATGTTCTATTAAATTAACTCAGTGTGCCCTTCTATTTGCCAATAAATACTTAAAGCTGCATAGATACGATGAAATCGATCTAATATATTTCAAAAACAAAACCAATTATCATACGATTTGATTTTGCAACTTTAACGTTGATACTGGTGCATTATTAAGCATTTGTCTCTTTTTCTGAAGCATAAATGATGAATTTAAAATGAACCTGTTAGTGTTATCTGCAGAAGTCTTATGTGGTCAGAGTTTTTGCAAGTTTCAAAAGTAATTTTGCCATGTTTGCAGTCGAAACATGTCAAATTTACATTTGGAAACATGAAAGTAACTCTGAGACAATGTAAGTAGATACTAGTGATCGATCTAATATAGTTATCTCAGAAAAAATACAGAAATTCGAAACCATCGGACTATGCAACTTTAATAAGTGCATCAGTATCTAAGTTAGATATGTTGAGTTAAATATATATCATTATTTTGGTATTGAAAATTTGATACTTCATCGGACTATGCAGCTTTAAGTATATGCTCCTAGTTTGTTCAGGATCAGGAGAATGTGGCGTAGTGGGATATTCGCCAATGGTGCCGACGGCACGGTATCACAGTGCGCCAACACCATAAAGTCGACCTTAGATGTTACTAGAGCGTAACCTCCAAATAAACCAAATCTACATATATGATTTAAGTCATTATAAAGTGTTTGAGTTGAGTTGAAGAATGGAAATGAAGCATAGGCCATAGTGACAGCATGGCCAGGAAGAAATGCTTAAGGCCCTGTCACACCTCACCGGATTGGGGGAAACGGACAGAAAACGAACAATGACCGTTTTGTGTCCGTACAAGTTTTGAACATGCACAAAACTAGGAATGGATGCCGCCAGACTGACGTCTATGGTTCTTGTCCAGTTTGATTTAATTTTGTCCATTGGCTATCCGTTCATGTCCGTTTCCTGTCCGTTTTCTGTCCGCTTCATGTCCGTTTCATGTCCGTTTCATGTCCGTTCGTCCAGTGGTCATTTACCCGGTAGCGCAACATTTTGACACATTTTAATACATTTTGATACTTATCACCACCGGACTAGACAATTCTGTCCATTGCTCAATCCGGTGATAATAGGCCCCCCCTATCACTATACATGCTTTGCATTTCTATATCACTATATATGTGGGGGTTTTTAAGGACCCCCCAGCACAAAAAATAGACGTCGCTATTGGGGGGTTACACAGTGGTTTAAACATATCCGATACAAAAAATAACAAATTTTTATTTCTTGTGTCTATATCACTATGAGAACTGAGAACTTCTTTGTTGGTGATCTTCTTTGGCAGAAAAATTTAAAATAAGAAAAGCTTGTTTGCCACTATACAGACAAAGAAACTTATTTATTTTGGCCACATCATTCGTCAGAGTTCAATATACCATACATTGTTGGAAGGGAAGGTGAATGGCAGCAGAGGGAGAGGGAGACCAAGAACATCATGGTTTACAAGTATTTCACAGTAGACAGGCTTCAATTATTCACAGTCTATCAGAACAGCACACCATCGGGACAAGTGGAGAACCATTGCATCCAACCCTCGACTAGAGGATGGAACTATTGATTGATATCACTATAAATGCTTTGCATTTCTAGCATTACAATAAATGCACAAGCATTCGCCAACCCTTGGTGCTACCCTGTGGCTATACGCACAACATCATGGCCGCACTCACTGCCCCCCTCCACCTCCCCCTCCCCTACACCCCACCCCCCTATTCAAATCGGTGCATGTCTACCGATACGCTATGTACCAGGCAGTGTGTGAGGGGTCGGGGGCTCTCGGGGGTAATGTACAGAGTTTCAGTTGCCCTCCCCGTGTTGACTTTGGCGTCCCGTGCTCACCTCCTGTGGTTAGGCGGCCAGCAGCCCCAGACACCCCCGCCGTGCCCCCCCCCCCTCCCCGCCGCCCCCCCCCTCCACCCCCGTGTACCCTGTCCAAACACGGCCCCCGGGGACCCAAGGGTCAGCGACCACCGGGCCGGTCGGGCCGGACAGGCCGGCCTCAAAAAGGGCCCCCATTGTGGACATTTTCCGACGGTCATCATCGCATTCAAATCGGCAGTTTCTTCCAGCATGTGTGGATCTGTGTATGTATCGAAAAGATTCAGAGACGTGCAATGAAATTAGTTGCAGTTATAAAGGACTTACCCTATGAAGAATGGCTTAGGGAATTGAAACTTCCTCCCCTTTCCTACAGAAGGAAAAGAAGTGACATAATTGAAGTATTTAAAATTATGAAAGGTTTTGATCAAATAGATTTGAACCAATTTTTCACCTTGAATAAAAGAGAAGGCAGTCGGGGCCATACACTCAAACTAGTAAAACCCTGAGCCATTTCAAAGTTAAGGCAACACAGTTTCTCAAACAGGATCATAAATATATGGAACAGTCTCCCACAAAATGTTATTGATGCCGAGTCAATAAATTCATTCCAGAACAGATTAGAAATAGCATGGGCTGATGATCCAGGGAAATTTGACTCCTTATTCACCACATGCTACTAATTATTCCTTGTGTTGCATATTTACTTGCACTCAAGCAAAAATGAGAGACAAATAAGTGTTCACACTTCCTGTCTACCATTCGCTATTTCGCTATTTTGTATGTATGCATACATATATGCATACATACATACATGTATATATACATACACACACACAAATACACACATGCATGTGTGTATCTGTGTATGTATGTATGCATACATATATGCATTCATACATACATACATGTATATATACATACATACACACATGCACATATATACACAGATACACACATACACAGATAACACATACACACACGGAGCTCTATGAAAATCTCACCAGTAACAGGCAAAAAAGATGCACCAGAAGTAGAAGTAGAACCCATCAGTTATTGCGCGATATAAGGTTGAATGCCCGAGGGACTTCTGGGAGGGTATTAACTGCATAACGTGTAGCCGAGGACGATAAGCATCCTAGAGGTCAGAAGGACTCAAACCCCATATGTGTGTTTGTTGTTGTTTTACATACTAGAACCATTTATGGTCACATCAGAACGGGTACCGACTTATGACAGTGCTCACTCATGGCGACTCTATAGACCTATTTCAATGTTTACTAACATTGTGTATGCACGCACAGCTTGGCTGCAGAACGAAGGCACACTGCCATTGAGTTTGCCGGTACGCGCACTGCAAAACGTTTATTGTATTCCAAATTAATAGAAATGCAGAACCCTAACCGTATAAATTTAATATAATATATGTTTTCTATATGTTTTCCAAACAGTTTGTTTCTAAGTGGTGTGGTTCTAGAGATATTTCACCCGATATCCCACACAGTCACATTATCCTGCTACTGTACTAACCTGTCCTTGTCCTACCCACTGCCCTCACCACCCCTCACCACTCCTCACCCCCACCCCCTCACCCCCTCACCCCCTCACCACCCCTCACCACTCCTCACCACCCCTCATCACTCCTCACCACCTCTCACCACTCCTCACCCCTTCACCCCCACACCATCACCACCACACCATCACCACCACACCATCACCACCACACCCTCACCACCACCACCACACCTTCACCACCACACCATCACCACCACACCCTCACCACCCCACCCACCCCCACCACACCACCCCACCCCACCACCACCACCACCCCACCACCACCCTCACCACCACACCCTCACCACCACACCCTCACCACCACCCTCACCACCACACCCTCCACCACCACACCCTCACCACCACACCCTCACCACCACACCACCCACCACCCCACCCCACCACCACACCCTCACCACCACACCCTCACCCACCCACACCATCACCACCACACACCCCACCACCCCACACCCCACACCCCACCCCACCACCCCCACCACCACCCCACCACCACCCTCACCACCACACCACCACCCACCACACCCTCACCACCACACCCTCACCCCCACCCCACCACCACACCCCACACCCCCCCACCACCCCCTCACCACCACACCCTCACCACCACCACCTCACCACCACCACCCCACCCCCACCACACCCTCACCCCCACCCCCACCACCCACCACCACCACCCCCACCACACCCTCACCACCACACCCCCACCCCCACCACCCCCCACCCCCCACCACCACCCACCCACCACCCCTCACCACCACACCCTCACCACCACCACCCCACCCCACCACCCACACCCCCACCACCACCACCCTCCCCCCACCACCCTCACCACCACCCCACACCACCACCACCCTCACCACCACACCCTCACCACCACCCCACCCCCACCACCACACCCTCACCCACCACACCACCACCCACCCCACCACCCTCACCACCACACCCCCCCACCCCCACCACCACCCACACCCCCCCCACCCTCACCACCACACCCTCACCACCACCCCTCACCCACCACACCCTCCCACCACCCTCACCACCACACCTCACCACCCACCCCCTCACCACCACACCTCACCACCACACCCTCCCCACCACCCCCTCACCACCACACCCTCACCCCCACCACCCATCACCACCACCACCACACCCCCACCCCCACACCCTCACCACCACCCACCACACCCCACCCCACCCCCACCACCCTCACCACCACACCCCCCCACCACCACCCACCCCACCCCCACCCTCCCACCACCCCTCACCACCCCACCCCACCACCACCACCCCACCACCCCCACCCCCACCCCCACCCACCACCACCACACCATCACCACCACACCCTCACCACCACACCCTCACCACCACACCCTCACCACCACACCCTCACCACCACCCCCTCACCCACCACACCCTCACCACCACACCCTCACCACCACACCCTCACCACCACACCCTCACCACCACAGCATCACCACCACACCATCACCACCACACCATCACCACCACACCCTCACCACCACACCCTCACCACCACACCATCACCACCACACCATCACCACCACCCCACACCACACCACCCACCTCACCACCACCCCCACCACACCACCACCCCACCACCACCCTCACCACCACACCATCACCACCACACCACACCATCACCACCACACCCTCACCACCACACCCTCACCACCACACCCTCACCACCACACCATCACCACCACAGCATCACCACCACACCATCACCACCACACCCTCACCACCACACCCTCACCACCACAGCATCACCACCACACCATCACCACCACACCATCACCACCACACCCTCACCCCCACCACCACACCCTCACCACCACACCCTCACCACCACACCCTCACCACCACACCATCACCACCACACCCTCACCACCACCACCACACCTTCACCACCACACCATCACCACCACACCCTCACCCCCACACCCTCACCACCACACCCTCACCACCACACCCTCACCACCACAGCATCACCACCACCACCACCACCACACCCTCGACACCCCTGTTGACTGGTACATAACAAATGCTGCGTGGATCCCGGTTGGACGGGGTGTCGGGGCCGCTGGACAGCTCGATGTGTCTCCCCGCCGTAGAATGCCACCATTATCGGCGCGGGGCGGCGCTAAAGCCACCCCAGACACGCGCGGGATGTGCGGCACTTGGATCCCGCCAGTCCCCGGCGACGGCGCGCTGGTGACGGCCGGGTGGGGGGAGGGGGGGAGGGGGGAGGTATGGTGGGATTGGAGGGTGTGCACAACATGGGTACACACAGGATTCGTGTGTGGTTGAAGAGTTATAGGTGCGTGTACTTGGTGCAGGCTAGGGTGTGGGTCGAGTATTCACAATATGGTAATCCCATACCTAGTCTGACTACCTGGGTGGGTGATTGAGATGTGTGTGGGTGAGGGATTTACAGTATGGTAATCTCATATCTAGTCTCACTACCTGGGTGGGTGATTGAGATGTATGTAGGGCATTGGTGTGGGTAAGGGATTTACAATATGGTAATCCCATCTCTAATGTGTGATTGAGATGAGTGTACGGTGTGGATGTGTGTCAGCGATTTACAATATGATAATCCCATATCTAGTCTGACCACCTTTATGGGTGATTCAGAGTGACAAATAAGGAAATACTCGAACGGACGGGGCTGCCCTCTATGGAAGATCTTCTGATCAACAAGAATCTCCAGTGGACTGGACACCTCATGAGGATGTCATCAGACAGGCTACCAAAGCAGATCCTGTACTCTCAACTGTCTTCTGGTTACAGAAAGAGAGGGCACCCTCATCTCCGGTTCAAGGATACCATCAAGAGAAACCTGAAGCTGAGAGACATTAAGACCGACTCATGGACATCACTCTCACAGCAGAGAACTAAATGGAGAGCGGCAGTCAAGTCATGAAAGCAGTGTTTGTCACATCGCGACCGACAGCATGATGATGATGATGATGGTGTGGGTGGTTAACCCACATTTGGTGTGACTACCTTTCTGAGTAAAGCGCGCATTCCTTACATGCGTATGCGAATGGCATGATTCCTTACACGTGGCATGTGGCATGCGGCACACGACTGGCTATATTTAAAAAATATAAATAAAGAAGTATACTCAATACTGCACTGTATATGACCTAATATGGCATTTATATCTATGTACCTCTTGGTAAGTCACAAAGGGGTTCCTACTTTTATAATGACCAAATTATAGATAAGTAGTCATATTTTCGTGGCTATGGTAGCATTTTTACCAACCCGAACCCCACCACCACCACTTCCATATGTTTCCCCTCTGTGACCGTTCCGTAATGCTCAGTCGCCTCTCCTCGTCTAAAACTAATGGACAAGTGCGACTGACATTTCTATTTGCATACCGCATGCCACATGCCTCATGCCGCACTGATCGCTACATGGATCGATCGAGTTGTCGCATTCGCATTCGCATTTGCATTCGCATACCGCGTGTAAGGAATGTAGCCCACAGGCTTCAAGGCGTTTCGATTTTTTGTCACATTCGCATTCGCATACCGCATGCCGCATGCCACGTGTAAGGAATGCACCCTTAAAGCAGACTTCTGTATGGTGTGGGTTGGTGAGGGACTATAATATAATAATTCAATATCTAGTCTTATCACCCATATAGGCAAATCAGCAGGGTCATGGTGTGGGTAAGGGTATATGCTATGTATATGGTATGTACAGTTAAATCCCTCTAAATCGACCGACAATGAGACTGGCTTTAAAGGGTCCATTTAGGGAGGTGGTCGGTTTTAGGTAGTTTCTAATACCGTTATAAGGGTATTGTATGGGCGATCGTTTCGATATAGGGGAGTAGTCAATCTGTGGAGGTGGTCGGTTAGAGAGGTTTTATTGTATATGGTATGTATTTGGTATGTATATCGTATGTATATGGTAATCCATCTAGGCTTAGTATCCGGGTGGGTAGCTCGGGTGTCTATGGGTGCGAGCCGGCGGTATGCATAGTAATCCAGGAGGTATTGTAATCCCATATCTAGTCTGACCATTATTATGGCTAACTCACAATGTGTAGCTACGCTGAAGAGATCTGGGCCTATATGTATGAGTCAATTTTTAACCCGACCGGGGTTAAAGCAGGGTGCCGGGTTATCTAACCACGGGGTTCCAAGTGTGTCACGGGGGATGTATGAGACCAAAGCGCGCGTGGGTTAGCTAACGTTTCAGTTATTTATAGATTTGGGAAATCCCTCTGCATTTGTAGCCATATATTCAGCTCAAATATATTAAATGCGATCATATTTAACAGGATTACATACGCAATAAGTGAAATTTTATCAATTTAACCCTAAATTCGAAGCGTTATTAAGGCTACCGCCGCATTGGCGGCGATATTAATAGTTATATTTTCGAATCGACGAAAGTAAAATAAACAAATCGCCACCGCATCGGCGTCGCTTTCCATACTGGCGGCAGCGGTGGTTTGTTTACTGTACGTTCGTTGATTCGAAAATATAACTATTAATATCACTGCCAATGTGGCGGTAGCCTTAATAGTGCTTCGAATTTAGGGTTATATTGATCAAATTTCACTTATTGCGTATGTAATTCTGTTAAATATGGTCGCATTAAATAGATTTGGCCATCATCGGTTCCTAACTCCACCTTTAACCCTGGTTTCGCTTGGGTTTAGTGCAGGCGACTTTACGCTTGCCGAGTTAGTTTAACCCCGACACATACATATGCAATTTTCGCCGCTAACCCGGGAAATCCGCACGACGCAGGGTTACGACCGCTAACCCGGACACATACATATAGGCCCTGCATGCATTTGACGCTGTGTTAAAACGATGCTCGCACTAACAGCAGTAAACATGCCACTCCCTTACTCGACTAAAGCTGTATTAAAGCGATCTACAGAAGGCGATTTATATTAAGCGATCTATGCGCGCATTCACACGGGCTGAGTTTCAAAGTGTGTCGCATTCACACGGACAGTGCTTTGAATCGGTTTAAGGCGGAAGTGGATATCTGCGCATGAGCAAGTCCAGGCTAACCAGCGCCAGGTTGGGTTCATTGACGTCGGTCGAGAGAGTGTGGGTTCGACCTAGATAGACCAGACGGGATGGCCGAATGAGTTAGAGCGTCCGTCTCCCATGCTGGTAGATCGTGGGGTCGTGGGTTCGAGTCCCGGTCGAGTCAAACCAATGACTTTAAAATTGATACTTGTTGCTTCCTAGCCAGGCGCTCGGCATTATTAGGAAAGGGCAAGGACTGGTGTGCTCAGTGTCAGGATAATGTGACTGAGTGGGATACCAGGTCATGGTGCCGGCGGCCTGGTTTCCCAGTGGGACAGCACTATAAAGTCGCCATGAGTGCGCACTGTCACAAGTCGGTACCCGTCCTGATATGACCTTAGATGTTGCTAGGTCGTAAAACAACAACAAACAACAAAATCGACCTAGATATGTATGGACTGAATCGTATTGGTTTGGAACAGTCAAAACTTCTGCTGGGCAGTGAAACCCTAAAAATAAATGATGAAAAAAATATATGTGCACCTCTAGCAGGTTCATAAAGCAAATTTACCGGAAAGTCAACACACTCAGGTCTCGACTGTCACGTTTCCCTCGACAGCACACCACGCATGCGCGTGATGTCATAAATAAAACGTTTCAGCGTAGATCGGTTCCTGTAGACCACCTTGGTAATTGTTTTACATTAAACGATTTATATGAATCGATTCAGCCCTAAAACGCCTCAGCCGTGCATTCACACGGCAAATCTGAGTCGAACTACACAAGTAGTTTTGCGTGAGGTGTTTTAACTCGCCCGTGTGAATACAGCTTAAAGGTTGTCTGGGTATACCGGAAGTGTGGTGAAAGGCTGGGTATGTCCGTGTGGGATGTGGGGTGGTTTCCGGTAGATGTTGATGTGTGAAAAGAAGCATAACTAACAAGTACTGTTTGCTCTGTACACCTACACGCATAAGGTGTCTCCCCCGCACCATGGCATATATATAATGTACAAATAGAAATATTTGACAGATGATATACAGTAAAAGTTTTGCTGAAACCTCTCTACCCGACCACCTCCAAAGGTTGACCACTCCCCTTTATCGATCGCTTTATTTGGTTCCCAAAAGGTCGCCCATACAATACCATTGTAACGATTTAAAAAACCTCCCTAAACCGACCACCTCCATGAATGGACCATTTAAAGTCGGTCACATGGTCGGTCGATTTAGAGAGGTTTTACTGTGTATATATATAATTATATATATAGACACATGTAGTACTATATATATTAATAATAATAATATATATATATACATCTGGTACCAAGCACATCTATTCATACAGGCATACAAATACTGTTGAAGAATTGGGCGTACAAAAAAGTGGGAATAATTCAGCTTATGTAATCATTTACTGGATATACAAATAAATTAAGCAGGTGTTCCTCTTACGGGAGACATGTATGTGTGGGCTATTGGTATTCGGATAGAAGAACAGCAAATACTAGGACACAACATTTGCTCTTATATTATAATGAAAACTGGTGGGTGTATCCTCTTCTATTTTTTTTCATTTTTTTTTTTTATTGAGGCTGTATTTATACTGTCCATAGCATATAAGCCTGGGTATTCAGGCTTGTTTTCAATGCTGGCCAGCTGTAGTGTTGGTGTTGTCTTATCACACAGTAGCTGCTGATAAGGTATTTGATTGCCTGTATTTCAGTAGCAGATAGATGGTTGGTCTGGTTAGTACTATAGTAGTCTATGTTAATTTTTTTGGATTTTTTTGGATATATGGCCTTTATTTTTTCTACTCTTATTTCTAGACTAGCCTACTCCTATTTACATATCATAGGCTTGTACGCAGCTGTGGAGGTGTGTGTTATCCTCGTGCGTTCGTCTGTTGGTTGCGTCCTGCATGGCGGGGGGGCCGTGACATGTATCACCTGCCCTTGTGCGGTGCAGCTTAGTTGGGGGGTTCCTAGCCTTATTTTGCACAGATATTTTTTGTATGTTTTTAGGTCAGGAATTTGTCGTTCCTTTACTGTTTGGGCATTCCACACCTTGGCAGCCATTTCTAGCGTGCTTCTCTCGGGAGCTTTTATATTTGGCTTCTGGTCTGCTTTAGTATGAGGCGCATTATTTGGCTCTAGTTGCCCTTTGTGGTTTGTTAGGAGTTTATTGTCTTGACTATAGCTGTATGCTAATGTTTTTCAGATGAATTATTCTCCTATTTTCTAGCAATTTTACTTTGGTTCTTTTGTGTACGTCATAGGTGGGGTGCAGCTTGTCTACTCTGAGGCAGATTTTCAGGGCTCTGTTCTGTAGTGTTTGCAGTTTTTTTAGGATGTTCTTTCTTTGCACCCATGTAGTTTTACATCTCCATAGCAAATAGGGTAGGACTGCCGCTTGAAGATTTTTATTGACATTTCTTGCGTCATGTATCTCTTAGCTTTGCTAAATAGCCACGGTTTGTGGGTTTACCTTTTGGACTTTTGTGTTTATACATTGTGTAGTTGTGTTGGCTGTCCAGGTCAAGGCCTAGGTATTGTAATGGTCTAGCTTTTCTAGTGTTTGGCTTCCTGGCTTACAGTGTAGTGTTTCTTTCTGGCATTTGTTTATGCGAGAAGAGAACTGTTTTTGGACGTTGCTTGTGGTTGATGTGTTATTTTGTTGGACTCACACCCACTCGTCCAGTTTTAGTAGGAGCTTGTTACTTGTTAGTTATTGCCTCCTCTTCTTGTGGTGGCCGTTTGCATGATAGGACTGTGTCCTGCTGCATATGTTGGAGGCTTCTGGTTTGTGTACCATTTTTCAAGATCGTTTATGTAGATTATAAAGGCGGTGGCCCTAGCTGACTTGGGTAACACTGTGACGGGTGTTGCCTGATAGTGTATTGGTAGGTTGTTCTCTGTTGTCATGTCTGTTCATGGTGCATGTCTTAGGGTTCCAGTCCATAGTGTTGGATTTATGCCCATGGATTCTAGGTTTGTCCAATAGTATGTTATGGTCTACTGTATCGAATGGTTTGCTGAAGTCAATGAAGGCTGCTCCAACTAATTGTTTTTGGTTCATTGACGCCAATAGTCATTTGTTCGGTTAGCTATGTTTTAGATGTGGAGTGCAGTTTCCTGAAATCCTCCTTGTCCTTCGTTAGTAATTGTTTTTTTAGGTGTTCTCATTTATGTGTCTATGTAGCACTTTTTCATGAGGCTTGCCTGGGTGTTTGAAGAATCGTATGGGCGTGTTTTCCCATGTTTTGTGTGTCGTCCGACTTTTGTGGATAGGGGTATGGTTGCATTTCCAGGCTGAGATAGAATGCCCCTGTTCAAGGGATGTATGGACATGTGCTGACTATAGGGCTCGGATGCTTGGAGTGCCTCTGTGCATTGTGGTTGGAGGTGCCTTTTCCAGCTAGTTATAGTTGGCTAGTCTGTGTCGACTGGTTTAGTGGTTGTTTTTTACTTCTATTAATATCTGTTTTGCAGGTGGGGATTTCATTCTGCACAGTTCCTGATCTATTTTCCCACCTTTTTTTAAATTTTCCTGACAGCGTTTGTCCTATTGTGGCAAAGTGCGTGTTCAGTTTGGTTTGCTGCATCTTTGTCGAGAGTATTGTCCCTTCGTTATCTTGGAGGTTGTGTGCTCTTCTTTGTTATTGTTTGGGGATAATAGGTCTACATTCTTCCAGAATCTGTTTGTATTGCGTCCCCAGTCTCTGTTCCTGCTTTATTATGTAGTTCTTTTTTGCTGTTCTCACAGCTTTGAGAGAGTGGTTTCTGGCAATATGGTAGGCCAGTTTGTCTTGCCATAGTTTCTGTGGAGCTTTGCTTTATTACCCAGTTTACTTTTGGCTATGATGAGCATTAGCAGGTCATTGTCTACCGGGCGGGATTGGTTTTTCTTGGGGCTCTCCTCTGATTTTCTAGTGGGTGCACGATCGTAAGGTGACATCTGCCGCTGATTTCCTAAAGTCGATGTAGATGCTCTGATATGGACTTGTCTTGTTTTGGGTGCAGGGTGATTTTTTTAATGCATCTTCTGAGTAGTTTTTTAGGGACCTGCCCATCTTATACTCATAGTGATTTGTGCTTTTTAGTTTTTTTCCTTGTTACATATATTAGCTCATGATCACTTATACCCCAGCTCCTGGTGCCCCATTTAGTGGCGTGGTTTGAGTTGGTTAGTATTAGGTCAATTGTGGTGCTATTTTTACTGAGCCTTGTTTTTTTCAGTGATGAGCTGTTGTAGGCCTAAGGTTTTGATTGTCGCTTTGCAGCATTAGTTTGTTTTTATCATTGCTGTGTAATTTACATTAAGTCTCTAGTATGAAGATTTCTGCCTTTGTCAGTTGTTTTATGGTGTTTATGCTCTTCTCTAGGGCTTCAATGAAGAGTTCAATTTCCCCATGGAGGTTGTGAGGCTGCTATGAGGCTTGCTATGGCTATTATATGGCTTGTGGGTTATTTGATAGTAGCACCTAGTAGTCTCTGTGTTAGGTTGAGAGTGAGCTGTGACAGGCCCAGGATCTAGAATTTTGGTGTCTTTGCAGTAAAGGGCAACACCTCCACCCTTTTTTGTTTGGTTTAGTGTGTTATTTTGCTGCCTATCATTGCGTACAAGCCTATATCCATCTATGTTGAGGCAAAAATGAGTTTTCAACGTATTTATATTTATCACGCAAGGATGTTATTGTTATGCGTACCCTTTAAAGTTTAATGATTTTGTAATCAGAATTCCATACAGTGTATGCATACATGTATGTACCCATATGTATATGTAGGCTATGTATATGTATTTATGTACATGTGTGCATATGTGTGTATACGTGTCAATACATGTGTGTACATGTACATACATGTATTGACATGTGTGTACGCATATGTACATGTAGGATATGTACATGTATGTATGTACATGTATGCACATATGTATATGCATGTACATACATGTATGTACATATACATACATGTATATACATGTATGTACACTAATGTACATGTAGGTTACATACATGTATGTATATACATGTATGCACATGTACATACATGTATGTACATATGTACATGTAGGTTACATACCTGTATGTGCATGTATGTACATGTATATATATATACAGTAAAGCCTCTCTAACCGACCACCTCCACAGAACGACCACTCCCCTATATCGATCGCCTTATTTGGATCCCAACAATACCATTGTAACCACATTAAACTCCCTAAACCGACAACCTCCCTAAATGGACCACAAATTAAAGTCGGTCCCAAGGTCGGTCGATTTAGAGTGGTTTTACTGTATATTCATATATCACACATATATTATATATAAATATATACACACACATTTGGTACGCATGTTGACCCGGGGGCAGTTCCGTCACGCCCGATCCTTCGATCAGATTCCGTCAACGTCTAGTGACAGCCTGCACAGAAATGTCTGACAGCCACTTTGGTGCATGCTATCGGCGCGACCTTCGTGCACCGTGTGAAGGCGCCCTGGGGTGGCTGTCAGTGTACCTGATTGGTCAGAACAATGGCGACCACTCATCCCAGACTGCACTAGGGATGGTGGACAATGTTTGGTTATGGATCGTGGAACATATATACCGAGCGAGTTAAGGTCGCAGGTAGCGTGGGTATTGGTACTATTACACTGGTGTACTATATACAGTATAACCCTGTTAAACCAAACTTGAAGGGACCCTAGAAATTTGTTTGGATTAACCGATCACTGGTTTAACCAAGCTTTGACTTTGACTTGGCTTTGGCAAAAACGGGGGTGCATTATGAATGTACAATGTATGTTGACACTCTGATTATTGTTGTTTTATGTATATACAGTTTAACCCCATTACACCAACCTCGGTTAAATCAAACGATTGGTTAATCCAAACTTTTTCGGCGACCTGGCAAAATACTACCATTTATCATACAACAAAAGTCAGAGATGACCTTAAAACCACATGAAAGTTTGGTTTAACTGTATCAGAAGTGGCCTGGGGCCGACAATTTTGTTTGGATTAACTGATACTTTGGATTAACAGACTTTGGTTTAACCAACTTCTTTATATGATAAATGGTAGTATTTCGCCGGGCCGCCGAACAAAGTTTGGATGAACCGATCATTTGGTTTAACTGAGCTTGGTTTACTGGGGTTGTACTGTATATATATGTACATATATCATATGTATGCGTGTATATGTGTATGGGTGTATGTATGTGTGCATGTGTGCGTATTTAGTGTATATGTGTATAAGAACATACATGAATAAGTTATACATATACATGTATATGTGTATACGTGTATGCATGCGTGTAGGCGTGTATCTGTGTTTACGTGTATATACACACACACACATCCGTCCTGATATAACCTTAGATGTTGCTAGGATATAAGAAAAACAAACCCAAAACATCTATTTACACAATGCATTGGGATTGAGCACAGATTAGAGACCGGGACTATAAAAAAATGTGCGTTATGTGGAAACAGTTTATTGGTGGAAGACAGGTTAGCTTGAATAACTGTATCAATGTATTCTTTGGTATTGCTTAAGGCCCTGTCACACCTTACCGTATTGGGGGAAATGGACAGAAAACAAACAATGTCCGGTTTGTGTCCATACAAGTTTTGAACATGCACAAAACTAGGAATGGATACCGGTGAATTGACATCTATGGTTCTTGTCCGGTTTGATTTTGTTTTGTCCGTTGGCTATCTGTTTCATGTCCATTTCATGTCCATTTCATGTCCGTTCATAGACCCGATGTCACAACACTTTGACACATTTTAATACATTTTGATACTTATAACCACTGGACTAGACAATTCTGTCCATTGCTCAATCCGGCATAGTGTGACAGGCACTTTAGTGATGTATCCTTGAATGTAGCTAACAATGATTCTTTGCCTGCGTGTATAGATCTATAGTTCCATACTTAGCACTTTTACTCTGAACACTATCGTCTTTACTACTCACGTGTCACTTTCCACACATGACTTCCACATAACTATGTTCCCCCCGTATTATTAATTCATCGGTGGCGAAATGGGCCGTTAATAGGTGGGTGAGGCGCCGCCTGGAGGAAAGGAGGGGAATTAGGGGAGCTGCGTGGAAGCAGACCTCCCGGTCCCCAGGCCGCACAACAACCTCCCGCAACCCATAGAAGCAAGGAACATATCAAAAGGAAGGTTTACAGGAGCAATATCGGAATAAGAACAATAAAAGACGGGAGCATTACATACTGTCGTGGGGCTGATGAAAATGGGAAATATTGCGCCTAGAGTGGGACTCGGACCCACATCTCTTTGCATTCCGGGCCAGTGTGCTAACCATTACACCACCTAGGCTCCCTTATATCAACACGCTACCCACGCCTACCTGTCTATGCAGCTCCTTGCCTGAGAGGTCAGTGCAGACCACTACACTCGTCCCCCTGGAATTGTAAGTCTTTTAATGCTTACAATTACATACATACAGGCAATGCACTTACACATACACAGGGTAGGTTCAACAACTATACAGCGCATAGCTTGTATAGGATCCTGGTCACGGCACCAGTGTTGTGGGGCTGATGAAAATGGGAAATATTGCGCCTAGAGCGGGACTCAAACCCACATCTCTTTGCATTCCGGGCCAGTGTGCTAACCATTACACCACCTAGGCTCCCTGATATCAACACGCTACCCATGCCTACCTGTCTATGCAGCTCATTGCCTGAGAGGTCAGTGCAGACCACTACAATACATAATAATATTTGCATAAGTACTTTATTCCTCACATACACACACCCCCTCCACCCCTGCTCCCGTCGCTTCATGACATGGGATGCGTTGGCCGAATAAGGAGAGTGCATGCTTCCTGTACGGAAGGACGTCAGGAATTCGGAAACCCGGCCGAGTGAAGCCAATGACCTACACAATTGAATACTTGTCGCTACCTGGCCTGGCTCTCGGCATCACTAGAATATGGAAAGAACTGGTTATCTCAGTATCAGGATAATGTTACTGAGTGGGAATTTGTGTCATGGTGCCGGGGCCTGGTCTCCCAGTGGGGCAGCACTATAAATATAAAAAGTCACCATGCGTGCACACTGTCACAAGGTCCTGATATGACCTTAG
This sequence comes from Branchipolynoe longqiensis, assembly GCA_030323885.1. Lineage (NCBI taxonomy): Eukaryota > Metazoa > Annelida > Polychaeta > Phyllodocida > Polynoidae > Branchipolynoe > Branchipolynoe longqiensis. The sequence goes on from CM059187.1 coordinate 129,610,242, forward strand.
ATGTTGCTAGGATGTAAAACCCCAACAAACAAACAACACACCCAAACACACACGCGCACACACCTCCCGTTGTTCCAATCCTGACTGCATGGTTCATACAAATCATAGGCATAAGTCTTGGCTGCATATTGTGTTAACTGTTATAGAGGGGGTCATTCATTATATGGTTGAACCCCCATAACAGAAAATTGATAAAAAGTTTTTCATCAGATTCTTCTAGTACCACTGAGTATGCTAAATAAAACATTAACAATCTAGTACAGTCTGACTTCCGGAAATGGGTCATTTAAAACTGATACCCAACTCGGTGCGACGTTTTTTACCGGGCACCGGGCATCTTGGGGGGGGGGGGGCATCGGGGGCAAGGGGGCATGAGGGCATCGGGGTGGCGGGCATCGGACATCGAGGTATCGGGGCATCGGGGCACCAGAGAACCGGTCATCGCGATATCGGGCACCGGGCATCGGGGTGCCGGGCATTGGGGCATCGGGGCATAGGGTCCTCGGGGTATCGGAGCATCGGGTATCGGGGAACCGGGCATCAGGGCATCGGGGGCTTCGGGGGATCAGGCACCGGGGGGTCCGGGACATCGGGACGTCAGGGCCCCCCGTGTGGCGTGCTCAGCCGTGTACCGTGCTCAGCCATGTGATTAGACTCAAACTCAAGGCATTGTCAATGGTCGTGAGTAATCTTCATACAGAAAATACAGAACAAGTGAAATATCTCTAAAACCACACCACCTAGAAACAAATCGCTTGGTACACATATATAAAACATCTTTACCAAAATTTATAAGGTTAGTGACTCAGGACCATTGACAATGCCTTGAGTTTGAGTCTATGCACATGGCTGAGCACGGTACACGGCTGAGCACGCCACACCGGGCTGGTGGGAGTGAGGGAACCTCAGCCGTAGGGCACCTCCGGGGTACGCCCGCCCGTATTACCGATTGCGGATCAAAGTGGCCGCTTGTCCTGCTGTACTTACTGCCCGTACAGGTACCAAGCCGTGTACAGCTCGGGAACAATCACAACACAAACAGACACCCTGCAAATAACAGCCGGCACTCTATCACCACCAACGCCCTCACCCGCCGTCTTCCCCATGAATCTCAATCGCAAAGCCCACCGCCGCCGCCATCGTCGCCGAGCGACCCCCCCCCCCCCCCCCCTACCGTCCCTGGTGTAGTGTTACAGCACCCCACGAGGGGGCGTCGCTGCCGAGAGCCTGATGCATTGTCATGAGTGCGTATTTATACAAAGATCACGGCGCCGTGGCGCGCGGGCCCGCAGGGTGTATGGGTGTGTGGGTGTGTGGGTGTGTGGGTGGGCGGGTGTGTGTGTGTGTGTGTGTGGGTGTGTGGGTGGGTGTGGGGTGTTGGATCCCTTCCAGCAGCCACCCCTCCTATCCCTTCTCTCTTCCCCCTCTTCCTCCTCTTCTCGCTCTTCTCTCTCTCTCTCTTCTCTTTCCTTTTTCTCCCCTCCGTCTCTCCACATCTCCGTCTCTCCCCATCACCCCCTCTCCCCCTCTCCCTCTCTCCCTCTCTCCACCTCTCCCTCTCTTCCCCCTCTCCCCCCTTTCCCTCTTCCCCCCTGCCCCGTCCCCATCTCCCCCTGTCCCCATCTCCCCTGTCCTCCTCTCCCCCCGTCCCCCTCTCCCCTGTCCTCCTCTCCTCCTGTCCCCTTCTCCCCCTGTCCCCCCTCCCTTTCTCCCCTCTCCCCCCTTCCCCTCTTCCCCTCCCTTTCTCCCCTTCTCCCCCCTCTCCCCTCCCCCTCCCCCTCTTTCTCTGCCCCTCCCCTCTCCCCATCTTCCGCTGTTCCCATCCCCCTCTTTCCCCTCTCCCATCCCCCTCTCTTTCCCCCCACTCCCCCCCCCCCCCATCCATCCCCGATCCCCCCGCGTGCATTGCGGTCATTCCACACAGCCCCATGTTGTCCATGTCGTCTTTTCCATCCCTGAAGGGTTAACTTACAGTCTGGCTGCCGGAGATGGCTCCTGAGAGTCAAGTCCGATTCAGCCAGTCTTGAGGGTTCTTTTCAGGGTGGCCTGCCCCATCCCTCCCACCTCTCCTCCACTGACTCAGGATAATGTGACTGAGTGGGATATCAGGTCATGGTGTTGGCAGCCTAGTCTCCCAGTGGGGTAGCAATATAATAAAGTGACCTTGGTTGCACCATCACAAGTCAGTTCCAGTCCTGATACGACCCTAGATGTTGCCAGGTTGTAAAAATCCAACAATCAACCAACCCTTCCTCCCCAACATATTTCTAGTTATTGTAATACTGCGAGTTTTGTTGACACTGACAAATAAATTGTGTTAACCACATTTGACTTGTAAGTCGTATTTATTCATGTGTGCATTTATCTATATATGCATATCCTATGCATTTATTCCTGCTTGCTACTAGCAATGCTAGTGAACATTTTTCACATATTTAAAGTTTATTTTTAATGTTTTTGTTCTCCACCCCTGTGTCTGTAGTTGGGCCGCGCGCAGTGGATGGACGGAGGGTGGGTGGGTGGGTGGGTGGGGTGGGTAGAGCTGGTTGGAAATGGAGGAGGAGTGGGGGGGGGGGGTACAGTGAAGCCCTCAGATGGTCTAAGTAGGGTTGACGGGGCGGGGTGCGACAGTGACAGGTAGCCGTTAGAAGGTGACAGACCCGTGGTATATACCAGTCTGGGCATCGGGATCCAACGTCACTCGGATCCCCGCGTGTGTGATGCATGATCCAACGCTTCTAAACCCACGGATTGATGAGAACAGCAAATGGGCTAGACGGTTGGTGCGGAGTGGATCAGCCCACATGTTGGAAAAAAAATACCACCAAGCCAAACAGCCATACAGTAAAACCTCTCTAACCGACCACCTCCACAGACCGACCACCCCCTATATCGATCGCTTTTTTGGGGTCCCAACAATACAATTGTAGCCAAATTCTACCTCCCTAATCCGACCACCTCCCTAAATGGACCACTTAAAGTCGGTCCCAAGGACGGTAGATTTAGAGAGGGTTTACTGTACAGGGTTAAACTTAAAGGTAGAATGTCAACGCCCATATCACTGTGCATTTAGTGTATATAGATAAATACTTCCCGAGTAAAGCTAATCATGATATGCACACGCACCTGTATACACCTAACAGTGGGATGTTGGGCTTGCCTTTAATCCTGTTGTAGTTCAGGGAAAGCCCTGTCGATTGACACACATTATGCATATCATCTGCTGTGTGGGGCACCACAAAACACTGCTGGTCACAGTGCTGAGGGCATATCATAGGAAGATGGGGGGGGGGGGGGGCTTTCCCCTCTCCGTTCAAATACAGCAGGATCGAGGAGGAACAAATATTAAAGGAGTACAAATAAAATCTGCTTCAAGACCTAGCTTTAATTGGGCCGATTACAAGAGACATTGACTGACTGTTGTGGGTGACTATCCGGGCCATGCACTAATTGAAATGTACTGCATGTACGCATAGGGCCGGTTATGTATTGTCACATCACTTAGGTTTTAGATACACTTGTATGTATGTACATAAATAGACATGTATGCATGTACATTATATATACATGCTCACAATTTACAGATGCATACTTGAACATATATACACATGCATACATATACACATGTACACAGGTACATCTATACACATGTATAGATAGATGTATATCTGTACCCAGGTACATATATATATATGCATGTACACATATATACATATATACATATACACATGCACACCTATGCATGCACACACATACGCATATATACATGTACACGTGAAAACATGTGCGCATTCACACAATCACATGTGCATACATTTACACAGGTACTCATGTGCACATCCAGATATGTACAAATGAAAACAATTACACGTGTACGTGCACACGTACACGTGTACAAAGGTACATATGCATATACATATGTACTAATGTACACATTCACACATGGATACAGATGTGCACATGTATACATGCACACAAGTAGGCTACAGATGTACATAACTATCCAGGTACACAAACACACATATACAATACACATGTATATATATATACATACATACATACATACATACATACATACATATAATATATAAGTGTGTCTATATATGTAAAAATTTATATTATTATGGTTTAAATAGTGATGGAATATATTATTTCAGGTTCATAAAATTTCATTTTGATGATATTCAATTAATATTTTATAAGACTGTCAAATTGTTGAACAAGCTGCAAAAAAAAAAAGGGGGGGGACTAGGATGTTGACTGGGAATGCTCAGACCAGGCATGGTGCCTACTAGATAAAGGATTCACCCGGTACTCGCAGTACACAGGTGAAGACCAGCCCTATATAAAAACGGTCGAAAAATCGGGATAATGAAAGGAGTCTTTATGAGAGCCTAATTTCACAATCTAAGAAACAACATTTATTCTTTGTATATGTCTTCATGTTTACCCGCTACATTTGAGTTGGAAAATATAATAAAACATATACTTTGATCCAATTTAAAAGCGAAATCGACGGCGTTCTCTGGCTGCCATCTTGTCTTTTTGCATTCTCTCCCATTTCACCAACTCTGTGCTGATATAAGTAACCATTTGACACTGGTGCCAGGCATTCTACTTGTTCCATACTAACGCTATTTTTGCCCGTATTTAGACTACGTTGCCGTTCACCCCTGTACTGGAAGTATGGGGTGAATCTTTTATCTAGGCGCCTACTCACTTCAAATGGAAGCTATTAGTTGTTACAGGCGTGGTGTGTATTCGGTAATGACGGTTACTATGAAGAGAGTTGCTTAGTCGTGGGAATTCGGTAAACAATTAAAAAAAAAAAGAAAGATCGCTGCATGTGTTAGCGATAGAGTATGAGGAAAGTAGATACATGATGCAATCAATACCTACAGCTCTAAATAACTGTCGGCGATGGCAGTAACGAATGATACTCATAGAGCAGGCACCACCACAAACACGCTCAGACCACCAAGGAAGATGTTGCCGTACTGCTTCTTCCGCTGATACCACAGTGAATGTGGTGTGCACGTGTGCCCACCTTGAATATAAATAAACAGACAGCGCCTAATCTCACCAGGGATCCAATTAGGTAATTCAATTTCATGTTACATTAGCTATCTCGTTGTGAATGGGGTGGGGGGTAAACTTATCGGCTTTCTGCCGCGATGAGCTTTAATTTGTAGTACAGTTGAGTTATATATATATATATATATATATATATATATATATATATATATATATATATATATATACAGTATAACCCGTTAAACCAAGCTCGGTTAAACCAAACGATCGGTTAATCCAAACGTTTTTCGGCGGCCCGGCAAAATACTACCATTTATCATATAAAAAAGTTGGTTAAACCAAAGTCGTTTAATCCAAATTATCGGTTAATCCAAACAAAATTTCGGGCCCTAAGCCACTTCCAGTACAGTTGAACCAAACTTTCATGTGGTTATAAGGTCATCTGCGAACCCACCGACTTTTTGTATATGATAAATGGTAGTATTTTGCCGGGCCGCCGAAAAAAAGTTTGCATTAACCGATTGTTGCTAGGACGTAAAACAACAACAAACAAACAAACAAACAACAACCGATTGTTTGTTTAAAGCCCCTGTCACACCCCGCCGGATTGAGGAAACGGATAGAGCCGGACAAAGATATTCTAGTCCGGTGTGATTCAGACGTGAAATGTATCGATTATGTGACAGACGGGTAACAGATTGTAATGGATGGGTAACAGACAGTAATGGACGTTAACGGTTGATAATGTATCTAACGATCAACGGACAATTCAGTATACAAAAAGAACTATAAGGATTGGTAACGGATGTGTAATGGATATGTAACGGATGGGAACAGACAGTAACGGACGAGAATGGGCAGGTAACAGACGGGAATGGATGGGAACGGATGGGGACCGGGCGGGGAAGAGACAGTAACGGATAATAACCGCATATGTCAGTCCGGCGCAATCCATTATAAGTTTTGCACATGCTCAAAACTTGTAATGAATCAATGGATATCAACGGATATCAACGGATATGCAACAGACACAAACTGGACTTTGCTGGATGTCAACGGACTTTGTTCGGTTTCTTTCCGTTTCCCCAATCCGGCGAGGTGTGACAGAGCCTTAACTATGATTTGTTGTTGTTTTTTAATGTGTTTTTTAGAGGGTATGATGGTAGGGGGCGCCGTAGAGCAAGGCGTATGACCATATGTATGGTGTTGTTATGGCGGGCAGGCAATGTGGTTGACATTTGCTGTAGGTTCGGGTGAATTAACTCACATTACATCTACACCAGACCGGATGGCCGAATGAGTTTAGCGTCAGTCTCTCTTTGTGGTAGATCGGTGGGATTCGAACCCATGAGTTGGGGTGTTGTGTGGGAGTGAGTGGGGTGTGGCTTTGGCGTGTGTGTGGTGTGTGGTGGTGGTTAGGGCCTGCAGCCATTTACCATTATGAACCAAACACCCCATACATTACAGCGTTACAGGGAAAGGGGCTATTACAGCCTTACAGGGAAAGGGGCTATAATTTCACCCTCTACATCGCCTCAGAGCGCTGGTGAGTTTGATGGCAGCCTTGGTGTCAATTATAAGTAGTTTATAGGTTATTGTCAGTAGGCAGGCAATTGTTAGCGCAAGCGCGCACTGTTTCATCAAAGACCCTATAACACTAAGATGGCTCACTCAGCCTCTACTGTGTAATCAAGAGAACAGCCAGCGAACCGGGTTTGATCATTTTGATAGCATTGGAGTGTCAGAAGAAACCCCGCTGTCGCTTGGTAGGTGTGTGGTGGGGGTTTCCAGATGTGGTGGGGGTGTGGTGGGGGTTTAGGTATGTGGTGGGGGTGTAGGTATGTGTGTCTTGGTGGTGTAGGTCTGTGGTGGGTGAGTGTGCTGGGGGTGTAAGTGTGTTGTGTGTGTCATGGGGGTGTAGGTGTGTGTGGTTGAGGTGTAGGTGTGTGTGGTGAGGGTGTAGGTGTGTCGAGGGGGGTGTCATGGGGGTTTAGGGATGTGGTGGGGGTATAGGCGTGTGGTGGGGGGTTTAGGGATGCTAAAGATTGTGAGGTGCTGCTCTGGAAGACCCCTACAACTCCACCACAAACAACCTACACCTCCACAACACACACCCTAAACACCCACCACACACACCTACACCTACACCCCACCATACCCACCTACACCCCAACCACACACATCGTCCACCGTCACCACACAGACTGTGTGTATGGTGCCGCGGATGGGTGGGGTGGAGAGGTGGAGGGGCAGGTTGGGGGTAGCATTGGTGGTGGGAGTTCTATAGGAGTAGCAAAATGCAACCAGTGGGGACCCCCCCCCCCCCCCCCCCTGCTTACATCAGGGAGGGGGGGGGGTCGTGAGGTGTGGCGTGGTGTGAGAGCGCCGAGGGGGGAGAAGAGGGAGTGTGGGGGAAAAGGGGAATGGGGGAGGTGGAGAGGAAGGGTTGAAGGGGGAGGAAGGAGGAGGAAGGGGGAGGGGAGGGAAGTGTGGTGAGAGCACTGTGAGTGTACTGGGTAAGGTGGATGAGGAGGGAGATAGGGAGAGGGAAGGGTGGGGATGGGAGGGGGAAGGGGAGGGGGAAGGGGAGGGGAAGGGTGGTGAGGCCATGGGAGGGTAGGATGGAAGGGGGAGGGAGATGGAAGGGCAGTGAGGGAAGGGGATGGTGGGGAAGGGCAGTGAAGCAACATCGGCCAAATCCAAATGACAGAAAATCTCTCTTTTTTTCAATTTTAAACTCACCTTCTCACCTTGTAGACCTATGTGTTTACATGTGAAACACCAGCCAGCAGCCGGGCTGATCGAACCCACCACAAGATGGCACTGCAAAATTGGAGAGACAGGGAGTGAGCCGTCTTAGGGTCTTTGGTTTCATATAGCTCATCTCGGGGGGTTTGGTGGGTTTTGTGTGTGTTTTTTGTTATCATACACAAGCACTGTGTTGTTGTTGAACGGTACAGGGTTGTTGGGGTGTTGTCGTCAGGAGTGTGTCAGTGTGTTTATGGGTGCATGGGTTAGGTGGGGTAAGTGGGTGCGGGAGTGTAGTGGGTGAGTGCGGGTGTGGGGGATGTGTGGGAGTGTTGGGTTTGTGGTAATACAAATATGTGTGTGGCTTTGATAGTGTAGGGTTGTAGGGTTGCAGGAAACTATGGGTGCGGGGGGGATGGCGATATGTATATAATGTGTAGTTGGTGCAGGAGGTGTGTGTGTGTGGGGGGGGGGGTGATCGGGGTGTTGTCGGGGGTGTGGGTTGAGTGTGTAGGCTGTGTAGTGGGTGTAGGAGGAGTGTGGGGGTAACCGGGAGTGTTGTGGGGGGGTGCGTGGATGTAGTCGGTGTAGGAACTGGTGGATGAGTGTGGGGGTGTGGGGTGTGGGAATATATGTGTGGGTTTGGTAATGTAGTTAGTGTAACTGTAAGATGTGTGTGTGGGTGATGGGGGAGGTGTTGTATGTGAATCCAGTAGTCAGTGTAGGGGTGTAGGAACGAGTGGAGGAGTGTGGGGATGTGGGGTAGTTTAAGGCTAGATGTTTGGGGCGTGTGAGGGTGTGTGGGAGTGCCGGTGTGGGGTTAACAGTGTGACAGCATGTGAGAGGGAGTATGGATCGGTGTGGGGGAGTTGAAGGTGGAGGTGGAGTACATGACTGCAGGAGATGTGATAATGTGGAGATGAGGTGGTGTGAGCTATGGGGAGGGGGGGGGGGTCAACCAACAGTCGATGATTTAGCATGCATTGAGTCCTGTGTCACATCATGTGTGTTTTCTGTGCAGTGAATGTCAGTAGTCAGGCCTTAACCCTGGGCAAACCTGGGTTACACGTGCACACACCCACACACACACCCACACACACACCAACGCACCAACACCCACACCCACACACATGTAGACACCCATACACCCACACAACCACCCACACCCACACACACATCAAAGATCCCACACACACACGTACACACCCATACACCCACACAACCACACACACCTACTCCACTCACCCCCCCACACACACAACCACACATACCCACACACCCAAACACACACACACACGGGCACACCATGCCGTACACCCCAGGAAGAACCTGGTGGTGATCTAACCATCTGCCGCCTAGCGGGCGGAGATCACAGCCATCTTAGAAGTCTGGTCTCACATTTCCGGCGAGGCACCGTAATGCTATTAGTATTACTGTATTAGCAGGGTGTGTGCCCCACATCCAGCCCCCTCCCCCCCCCCCCGCCGCCACCACCACCGCCACCTCCTCCCCTTACTGAGCGCCGTGGCCGAATCTCTAGAGCGCGGGCCTCACCTGCGTGAGGTCGGGGGGTTGGTTCCCGGTCGAGTCAAACAAATGACTTATAAAATTGATACTTGTCGCTTCCTACCTTGCCTCTTGGCAATAATAGGATAGGTCAAGGACTGGTTAACTCAGTGTCAGGATAATGTGACTGTGTGGGATATCGCGACATGCTGCCAGTGGCATGATTTCCCAGTGGGGCAGCACTATAAAGTCACTGTGACTGCGCCCTGTCACAAGACAGTACTTGTCCTGATATGACCTTAGATGTTGCCAGGATGTAAAACTCCAACAACCAACCAACCACTCCCCACCCCTGGGGTGTAGCGTGAACCCTGTCACAGATATGTGGATATGTATTCATTGTTGGTGCTGGGTTACCACGGAGGAGGATATTTGACTCTTCACGGGTAATGGCTGCATTGTGCGGTCGCTGCCAGAGTGACAAAAATGTAAATGGATTGTATGGCAGCTGAACTGATCACATATCATATCGTTTTCTTCAAGACTGAGCTGCACCGTCTCAGATTCTGAAAGATCGCCGACTAGCTTCATTTGAAAGATGTCGGGGGCTCGAACCCCGACTGAGTCAAACCCATGACTTACATACAGTCATACACCCTTATCCTATCGCCCCCACTGTGGGTGAGGTCATGGGCGCGAACCCGAACAGAATCAAACTAATGACTTACAAAATTGATACTACCTAGATAGCCTGAGGGCTAGGATAGGGCAAGGACTGGCTTCCTGAGTATTAGGATAATATGACTGTAGCGGGATATCATTATCAGGTCATGGTGCTAGTGGCCTCGTCTCCCAGTGGGTCAGCACTACACAGTCACCACGAATGTGCACAGTCACAAATCAATCCTCATTCTGATATGACCTTAAATGTTGTGACTAATGTTCGGATGTAAAAGCCCAAACAAACCAACAAGCTCAGCCTAAGAATGTTTGTTCTATAAATGTTCAAGAATTGAGCATTACTGATCCGGTGAAACCATAAATATAAATAGATATATTCATATATATCTATAACTAAGCTCTATAGATAACACGATGAATTTCTCAAGATAGTAATCCGCTTTTGATAGGCCATTCAAATCTAAGATATTTAAGAAGTAGGAGATTTGTTCCAAAGAGAATTGAGTCGATTGCTTTGTGCTAAGGGCAGTATAATACCCATACAGATAAGTTATGTGTGTATGTGTATGTGCATGTGTATGTGTATGTGTATGTGTATGTGTATGTGTATATGACGACTTCAGGCGCAAAACAATGTAAACGCCAATCCGAAAATGGAGATAAACATTGGAATCAAACCTTCAATAAGTATATTTTTGATATTCCTTCTTTTTTGTTCATGCTCCATAAACTATGTGATCCTAAGAAAAGTGGAATTAGTGAGAATTACAATTATTGTCAGGTAACAATCCTTTATTTAAACTACATTTTTGGATTGGCGTTTACATGGTTTTGCGCCTCAACTCTTCATATGTATATCATATGTATGTGTTAGTGGTGGTAGTGCCAAGGGGGTGACAAGGATGTTCACCACTATTACGGCTAAAGGAGTCAGGACACCCTCCAGATGAGCTGACTTGGCCGCTAGGTGGCGCCATGTCACTTCCATGTCGAACTACTCACATGGTTTATGTCCCCGAGCAGCTCTGAATGCATTCCAGGCAGCCCTCGGCTGCGGGGCGGGGAGCCGGGGCCGGGGTGAGGGGGGGGGGGGGGGGGCGCCCAGGGCCGGTGATTGGAAACACCCCGGGCCGTGCACTTTGACGCCGGGATGGTGCCTAATCATTTGGCACAGCATCAATGGCTGGTAAGTAACGAGTGTTGGTTTATCCAGCCACTCTTCCAGGTCACCCTGACCCCTCCCTCACCTAGCTGAATCCTCTCTCGTACCCTTATCAGAGCCGCGCTCTCCTCCCCCCCCCCCCCCCCTCCCCGCCCCTCGCCTCACTCACCGCACGTGGTGGCCGAATCGGTGGAGTGCAGGCTTCCCGTGTGGAAGGACGGGAGCTCGATTCAAACCAATGACTTATAAAATTGATACTTGTTGTGTCCTAGCCTGGTGATCTGCATTATTAGGATAGGGCGAGGACTGGTTAGATCAGTATCATGACAATCTAACTGAGTGGGAAATCAGGTCATGGTGCCAGTGGCCTGATTTCCCACTGGGGCATCACTATATAATCGCCATCAGTGTGCACTGTCACATGTCGGTACCCGTCTTGACATGACCATAGATGTTGCCAGGAGGTAAAACCCCAACAGCCAATCAACCAATCACTCGCCACTCTTTCTCTCTCTCTCTCTCTCTCTCTCTCTCTCTCTCTCTCTCTCTCTCTCTCTCTCTCTCTCTCTCTCTCTCTCTCTGCAACCTATCACACGCCAGTCAATACCGGATCTGCCTTCATCCAGCCTTTCTAGTCAGACACTCACTCCTGTGCCATTCACTCTTCTCCCACGCCACGCCACATACAACATTCCCTTCATCCAGTCTCTCTTGTCAGATCCCCCCCCCACCGCCCCCATCCCCCCGCCCCATCACCATTCCTCACCGCCCCTATCACAATCCAGCCAGTGAGAAACCTCCCTTCAGTTTTCCTATTATTTTATTTGTAGGTAAGACATCATACACAGTAAATAATTGAATGAGGAAAGGTCTGGCCCCCTCCGTTTTATTAAGTGAAAACTGGGTGGGTCAAGGCGGATGGATGAGAGCGAGACGTCACGTGACCCATCATGAGTCGTATTTGTCATACCGGTGGCATGTAAGTAGGTTGCCAAGGTGCTCAAGTGTTGGTATACTCAAGTCGAGTGTCAATAAGTCATATGATTAATAAAGGCGACAAAACGCTTAACCTATGTGGTTGTGTATATACGACATATCTCTAAATAGAGCTAAGTTACGTTATGTTAAAGTTGCATAGTCCGATGGTTTTGAATTTCTGTCATTTTCTGTGATAAATATATTAGTTCTATCTTACTTTAGTTTGAAGTAACTTTTATTTTAAATGGCTAACTTTTGAGATATTTGAAATGCAAATATGCCAAAGTAATTTTGGCAAGCACGCCAAAACTCTGACATCATAGGCTTCTGCAGTAACAGATTCTACTAAATTGCCTCACCCTTCCCTTCTATGTGGCCGCAAATGCTTAATCAGTGTATCAGTATCTAAGTTAGATATGTAGAATCAAATCTTGCTAATTGATTTTGTTCTGAAAATTTGATGTTTTCAATGGGCTATGCAGCTTTAAGACCCTCGTAGCAATGCGGCAGGTTTCATTCTAAATAATATTCGCATAACAAGTTATACATCACATAACACTCTCTCATCATCATGCTGACTCCAACTAGCGACAGATTTCTTCCAGTCGCTTTGCTCAGATCAGCAGACTCTACATTATAATATTAATATGTTTATATATAATATGCCCATATCAGACTATATACAATATGCATATATATAGCATGCCTACAACAGACTGTATAATATGCATATATACAGTAAAATCTCTCTCTACCGACCCCTCCATAGACCGACCACTCCCCTATATCGATCAGTTTATTTGGGTCCCACAATACAATTGTAAGGATATTCTACTTCTCTAAAACGCCCACCTCCCTAAATGGACCAGCTTTACTGTATATAAGTTATAACATGCCTAGAGCAGACTGTTCACTAGCTTAACAGAGCTTGTCAGATCCTCACCAAATAACTGAACCCCAAGTCAACGCCTAGTTCTAGCACGTCGCAGACCACCCTACCACAACAAACCTATATATATATATATATATTATATATATATATATATATATATATATATATAACAACATAGAGGTCATCATGAACCCGCTATACACGTGTATCAGGAATAGACGTGACGAGAAAGAAGAGCGTAATCAGGCATGATGCACCTGCACGCTCTATGCCCAGTGCGTCTATTGGCTATATACAGTAAAACCTCGCTAACCGACCACGTCCACAGATCGACCACTCCCCTATATCGATCGCGTTATGTTAGTCCCAACAATACCATTGTAACTATATTCTAACTCTCTAAACCGACCACCTCCCTAAACGGGCCACTTAAAGTCGGTTCCATGGTCGGTCGATTTAGAGAAGTTTTATTGTATATATATACATATATATATATATATATATATATATATATACATACAGTGAAGCCTCTCTAACCGACCACCTCACCACAGATCGACCACTTCCCTATATCAATCGCTTTAATTGGGTCCCAAACGATCACCCATGCAATAGCATTGTAAAGATTAAAAAAACACCCTAAGCCGACCACCTCCCTAAATGGACCATTTAAAGTCGGTCCCATGGTTGGTCAAGTGAGAGAGGTTTTACTGTGTATATATACAGTAAAACCTCCCTAACCGACCACCTCCACCGATCGACCACTCCCCTACATCGATCGTTTTATTTGGGTCCCAACAATATCATTGTAACCATATTCTAACTCCCTAAACTGACCACCTCCCTAAATCGACCACTTTAAGTCGGTACCAAGGTCGGTCGATTTAGAGAGGTTTGACTATGTATTTATATATATATATATATATATATATATATATATATATACAGTAAAACCTCTATACCGACCCCTCCACAGATCGACCACGCATCTATATTGATCGCTTTATTTGGGTCCGAACAATAAATACCATTGTAAGCATTTTCTACCTCTCTAAACCGACCACCTCCCTAAATGGACCACTTAAAGTCGGTCCCATGGTCGGTCGATTTAGAGAGGTTTTACTGTATATATATATACATATATATATATATATATATATATATATATATATATATATATATACAGTAAAACCTCTCTCTATATATATATATATATATATATATATATATATATATATATACACGCGAACAGAGGTCATTCAGTGAGCTGCTCCGAGTAGTCCAGTGCCCGGGTTTGCTGGCGCTCGGTGCAGGCCGGGCGCGTTCTTCGGTAACCGGAAGTGGGATTCTGCCCGGCTAGCTGGGAAGGAGCGCCCTCAGGTGGTGTGTGAGTGATGCGCCTTTGTACCCGGACCTTCCTGCCCGCGTCTGCTTATTTAGCCTCTGACCAACCAACAACAGGTGGCAGGGTCCAATGAGGGAGAAACATGGCAGTGTGTGGGCGAGGATAGGTTGTTGCTTGTTCTGTCCGCCGAAATAATCAGACTTGATCACCGAGTGGGTGCAGATAAGCGCTCACTTCCCGTGCGGGAGGTCGTGGGATCGATCCGTGGTCGAGTCAAACTGAAGATTTACAAAGTCGGTATTTGTTTCTTGTACAGAAGTTGTTTTTGTTTAAAACTTGCGATACTAGGGGGACAAGTGTAGTAGTCTGCCTTGACCTCTCAGGCAATGAGGAATAGAGACCAGACATGGATTGGATCGGGGACTCATGATAGTATAATGGTTCTAGGACGCTTGCCCCCGGAATGACAATTACCCTGGGTTTGATTCCTTCTCCAGTCATAATCTTAGTTTCCAATTGCCATCAACCCCCCTACAAAATTTATACTCGTCGACACCTAGCCTAGCGATTGGCATTTCCTAGGATAGGACAAGGACTGGTTAGCTCAGAATCAGGATAATATGACTGAGTGGGATATAGGATCATAGTGCCTGTGGGATGGTCTTCCAGTGGGACAGCACCATATATAAAGTCGCCATGAGTGAGCACTGTCACAAGTCGGTACCTGTCCTGATATGACCTCAGATGTTGCTAGGACGTAAAACTTCAACAAAGAAAAGTATACCCATAGAACCCACTGCGGTGCAGTTGCAGTCAGTGCATCCCTCTACAACGCCTGCATCCCATTAACTGGGAGAACACTGACGTATATGCCTCCATATTACTATTATTAGAGCCATCCATTTCAATTCTGCCTCTTTTTCCAAGTGGTGGTGAGACAGGATGTAGACAAGAAGAAAAAAACCCACACAGACACCCTAAACGTATCGACGGAGCTGTATCTTGTACCACAGACGGAAGTTGATAGTGACACCGTGACATTTTGTGGGATTGTTCCTTTTTATATTATGTTTTATTTGTATATAAAGAGCTGTGGTTATGGTGGAATCTGTCTAGAAAGGATTACATTCTTGTTAGCCCTTCCGCTGTTCCAACTATTCGCTAATCTTCTCCCGGAGTGCTAACACGAACAGGAGGTTTGGTGGGTGTTGGGGGTGACGATGTGTGTGAGGAGGGAGGGGGGATGGGGGTGATAGGAGGGTGAGGGGAGGGCGAGGAGGGTAGGGTGAGGGGAGGCGGGTTGGTTGGTTGTTGGAGTTTTGCGTCCTGGCAACATCTAAGGTCATATCAGGACGGGTACCGACTTGTGACAGTGCACACTCATGGTGACTTTATAGTGCTTCCCAACTGGTAGACTAGGCCACTGGAACCATGACCTGATATCATACTCAGTCACATTATCCTGACACTGAGTACACCAATCCTTGCCTTATTCTAATAATGCTGAATGCCAGGCTAGGAAGCTACAGGTACCAATTTTGTAAGCCATCGGTTTGACTCGACCGGAAATGGAACACTCGATCTCCCGCACATGAGGCCTGCACTCTACCGATTCGGCCACCACGCCCGGTAAGGGGAGGAGGGTGAAGGGGGCTGGGGGATTGAGGTGCGAGAGGGTGGGTGGGGGATGGGTCGGCGCTCAACAGGCATTGATGGACAGTGTTCAGGAAGTGGTTGTCAAATGACTTAACTATTTATTTAACAACTCATTAAAGTTGCATAACCCATTGGTTTCGTAACGTGTTGTAATGTTTTTGAGTTCGATATATGAAGCCAAAAGCTATGAGTTATAAATATAACTAAGTATAAACTATATGTTTTATAAGTTGTGATGTATATGCTATTTCTTATAACCTGCCTTATCTTCTCAATGTATGCTTATACCCATGTGCTGTATAAGCATTATACGAGTATAATTATCCGTAAACTGATTATCCTCTAATGGTGCCTCTGGTTGCACAAATATTGACGCTTAACAACTCCGGGGCGAATGGACAGGCTCTCTCTGCCTTCCCTTGTGCTGCCATTTGGCCTATTCAGTCTCCGGATTCAGCCACTCGTTTATAACATAATGTCAGCTCGTAGAATTGATGCTTTTGATATAATTCCTTTAAAATGAGTGTGTGCCTTAAGTACAGCCATGTGACTGTGAGTGGGAGGGAACGTGCGTTATGAAAGTGCTTGCCTGTTTGTTTTAATTTAGTTTACAACTGGATGTGTATTTGGATATATTTTACTTCCGGTGTTGTATAAGGGGGTTTATTGTTCTTTAATATTCCCACCATGTGTGTGTCTGTGTGCGCGTGTGTGTACGGAGGGGTGGAGGTAAGGGGTGGTACCATGAGTAGAGAGACACGTCGCACTAAAATAAAAATAGAAATAGTATGGAAATTGAAAGAATTGTGACATATGTTGGATCGGCCAATCAAAAGGGAGGTCAACCATCTTGAAGTAACTACGGTGCTCCAGCTGGTACTGGGAGGGCACACTCAATATGGCACCACTTACTGGGGATCGTGTCCTATGACCCCCACCTACACTCGTACCTGTGCCCGTGCCGACTCCACAGGCCTCTACTCTCCCTAGCCAATGGGGGGGGGGGGGAGGGGGAGGGGGGGGAGGGCGGGGTGGATGGTGGATGGTGGTAGAGCCCGCTGGAAGATGTGATGGAATGGAGGGGATGTGGTAGAAATGAGGGGAAGGTGGTGGTGGAAGGGATGTGGAAGGGGGAGGGAGGGTAGAGGGTGGAAGGGGATGTGGGAGGGTGAATGGTGTGAAAAGGAGGTATCCGTACCGTAACATAATTATCCATACCAAAATCAGCCGTACCCTAATGCTGCAGTCACACTACGATGACAAGCGGCGACGACAGCCCAGCGACAGCGACTTCCGGTCTGTCATCGAGTGTCATCGGGTGTCGCCTGATTGTCGCCTGATTGTCGCCTGATTGTCGCCGCGACCCCTCCGCGTCAGCTCCGTTTTCTCGCCTGTCGCCGGGTTGTATTCGGCTTTTTGGACATGTTGAAAAACTTCGACGACAGGCGACGACAGGCAATGTCGCCTGGCTGTCGATACGGTGTCGCTACGGTGTCTGTACAGTGTCGATACGGTGTTGTCTTCGCCGTTAAGGTGTCGTCTTTGTCGTTAACCTGTCGTCGCTTCTCTCTCTATAGCAGCTGTATGTGTGTCTCTGTGTCTATGTGTGTGTCTATGTGTGTGTCTGTGTGTGTCTCTAGGTGTGTGTCTCTGTGTGTGTCTGTGTGTGTCTGTGTGTGTGTGTCTGTGTGTTGTGTCTCTGTGTCTCTGTGTCTTCATGAGAAATATGAAGAATGGGACGGTGTAAACATGTAGGTTTATGCGGCGGACCTGTTAGGAAGCAGTCTTCATGAGAAATATGAAGAATGGGACGGTGCAAACATGTGGGTTTATGTGGCGGACCTGTTAGGAAGCAGTCTTCATGAGAAATGTGTCTGTGTGTGTGTCTCTGTGTCTCTGTGTGTGTCTGTGTCTCTGTGTCTTTGTGTCTCTGTTGCTGTGTGTGTGTCTGTGTGTGTATCTATGTGTCTCTGTGTGTGTGTCTCTGTGTTTATGTGTGTGTGTGTGTCTGTATGTGTGTGTCTCTGTGTCTGTGTGTGTGTCTGTGTGTGTGTCTCTGTGTGTCTGTGTGTGTGTCTGTGTGTGTGTCTGTCTCTGTGTGCGTGTCTCTGTTGTATCTCGGTGTCTCTGTGTGTGCGATAAACCACACACACTCACACTCACTCACACTCACACTCACACTCACTATCACACTCACACTCACACTCACTATCACACTCACACTCACACTCACACTCACTATCACACTCACACTCACTATCACACTCACACTCACATTCACACTCACATTCACACTCACACTCACACTCACACTCACACCCACACTCACACTCACACTCACACTCACACTCTCACTCACATCCACAGCCACATCCACACCCACACTCAGACTCACACCCACACCCACACTCACACTCACTCTGTGTGGGTGTGTCTCTGTGTATTTGTGTCTCTGTTGCAGACACACAGAGACACACACACAGACACACACAGACACAGAGACACAGACACACACATAGAGACACACAGAGACACAGTCACACACAGACACACACAGATACACACACAGAGACACACACACAGAAACGCAGAGACACACACACAGACGCACACAGACACACACAGACACAGAGACACGGACACACACTTAGAGACACACACAGAGACACAGAGTCACACACACAGAGACACACACACAGACACACACAGAGACACACACTGAGACACAGACACACACATAGAGACACACACAGAGACACAGAGTCACACACACACAGACATACACACACAGACTCTGTCGTCCCGCTGTCGTCCCGATGTCGTCGGGCTGTCGTCCCGATGTCGTCCGATTGTCGTCCACCTTGGCCTGAATTTGCATATGTCGTCGGGTTTTCACAAAATCCAAGTCGCTGGGCTGTCGTCACCCCTTTGTCGTCGTAGTGTGACTGCAGCATAACGTATTTCAACGTAGTTTAACATACTTACACCACCTTTGACCCACGTTAGCCTCCACTACATTCACCTACGTTCAACTACGTCCACTAACGTGTATGTGACCGGGGCATGAGAGGGATGGGAAGGACGACGGAAGGTGGAAGGTGGAAGGTGCTGGAACCGAAGAAGAGTGAAATGGAAGGTGTACGGGAAGGGAATGGAGGATGGGAGGGTGGCAGGTTGAAGGAAGTTTGAGAAGAAGTTGCGGTAACTGGGGAAGGGGGCGGCGGGGGGGGGGGGGGTGAAGTGGAATGTGGAAGTGGAACTAAGAGAGGAAGGGAAATGGAAGGGGGATGGAGGGTGGAAGGAATAGGTAGGAAGGTGGGTGGAGTGGAAGGTGGAAAAGGTGGAAGAGGGTGAAAAGAAAGGTGGAAAGGGTGGAAGAGGGTGGAAAGGGTGGAAGAGGGTGAAAAGGAAGGTTGACAGGGTGGAAGAGGGTTAAAAGGAAAGTGGAAAGGGTGGAAGAGGGTTAAAAGGAAGGTTCAAAGGGTGAAAGAGGGTGAAAAACAAGGTTGAAAGGGTGAAAGAGGGTGAAAAGTAAGGTGGAAAGGGTGGAAGAGGGTGAAAAGGAAGGTTGAAGAGGGTGGCAACTGGCGCAAATAGGGTCGAAGAGGGTGGCAGAGAGGGTGGCAGAGAAGGTGGCGGGATAAGGTAACAGAGAGGGTGGCAGAGAGGATGGCAGAGAGGGTGGCAGAGAGGGTGGCAGAGAAGGTGGCGGGATAAGGTAACAGAGAAGGTGGCAGAGAGGATGGCAGAGAGGGTGGCAGAGAGGGTGACAGAAAGGGTGGCAGAGAGGGTGGAAGTGGGTGGAAGAGAGAGAGGGGGTAGATGGGCAGAAATTGTATTGAGTACACACCGAATTGTAACTTTGAGTAGGTTAACCCAGGCTTATTTGATATAAGTGCAGTCTTAGTCTACATCAATCAATGCACGCACTCACCGTACATGATCATGACGGCGGTCGTTAGCTGGTCTGGACGTCACTTCCTGACTACGTGGTGTGTGTACACCATTCTCTACGGAACCATTCATGTGCTGTCTGGCGACAAGTTCAATTTGGACAGACGACTTTCTTATGTCGCTCCTGATGGATCAGATTTAAAACTCAAGAGGTTTACCACCTTGTTTGCTGGATGTAGTGTTTGAAGCACATATACCTCGTGAGATAAACTGTGGATGGATGTTAAGATCTCATCTCCAGTTCTTCAATTCACCCCACGTGCTGTTGGAGTAGTTCACAACTATAATGAAGCATTACAAATCAGCAAATTGTTGGGCACTTTTCTTTCCTATGTAAACTACAGGAGGCGATGCAGTCTAGTTGTTCTTAAGAACTCTAAGGGCTAACTGAGTGCAATATTCCATCGCAGATTCAACGGGGCAGCACTATAAAACCACCAGAAATAACTAAGTGTGTGCACTGCCACAAATCAGTACCTACCCTGATATGATTCCCACATCTTACTAAGCACCCACCCACACCCCACACCCACACCAACACCCACACCCATACCAACACCAACACCCTCATCCTCATCCAGCCCCACTCCACACCAACACCAACACCCACACCTCCACCCCACACCCACACCCACACCCACCCCACTCCCACAGCTCCACCCACACCCACCCACTCCCACGCCCACTCCCACACCCACTCCCACACCCACACCCACACCCACACCCACACCCACACACCTCCACCCCACTCCCAACCCATACTGACACCCCCACCCCCTTACCCACCTCCATCCTACACCCACACCCACACCCCCAACCCCACCCACACCCACACCCACACCCACACCCACACCCACTCCCGATACCTCACTCATGCGCTCCCTTATTCATCGTGTTTGTGAGGGGAGATCCAAACTGGTGGGAGATGAACAGCTATTTAGCATGTTAATGTTATCTAGTTGAGTTGCGTTTGAGAAGCAGACCACACCACCAGTTCGGCCGTCTACCCACAATGCCTCGCGCGGCTCTTCTCACTCAGCCGCCATCCCCACTACCTCGCGCCCACCACCTCACAGACAGGTTAATGGCCGATCAGTCGTAGGGTGTGGCGGCGAGGAGAGGCGGGGCTGGGAGGGACGGGACGGGGAGGGGTGGGGAGGGGGGAAGGGATGGGAAGGGGGGAAGGGAGGGGGAGGGGGGCGGGGAAGAGAGAGAGAGAGAGGGGAGGAGGGGAGAGGGGAATCGAGTGGAGGGGAGGGGAGGGGGCAGGGCAGGGGAGGGCAGGGGCCGGGCGGGGCGGGGCGCGGACAGTCGGCTCGTCACCACAGACCCGGCGGCCTTTCTCACCCTACATGTCAGTCGGCATGTTAAGTATGTAACTGCCGACCCGTCTCACAGAGAGTCACGGAAGTGTGTGAGAGAGCGAGAGAGAAGGATTTCCGAGGGAGAATTAGAGAGAGAATTAAAGAGAGGGGGTGAAAGAGAGATTGGGGGGGGGGGAGGGAGGGAACAGCTGGAGGGTGGGTTGGTTTGATAGGCTTGGTAGAGGAGCAGGCAAGTTGATGTGTGCAAGACCTTGAGCAAACACATTGTGATTTTTCATCCAGCGAAGAAGAAATTGGATACATCGGTAATGAATTAATCGAGGGATGATCTGGAGCTGATAAAACAGTTGCGACTGCAAACAAACCATACCATAGGCAGACCGGGTGACATATTGCACCCCCCACCACTCCCCTACTCCACCACTCCACCACTCCACCACCCTACCCCACCCCTCCTACCTCCAGACACCCCCCAACCCCCAACCCACACCCGCCCCAGGACTATGTAATATCCACTGGAGGCCATTTTTCGGCTGAACGACCATCCCCAAACTTACCCTGCCACCACACGGGGACTTCCCCCGATTTGGTTAATACCCCCTATAAATCCCCTTTTATTCATTGATTTATTGTGCGAAATTTAAGTTCCTTAAATTAAATACTTGTAAGCGACCTCACATCCACCGAGATTTGCATTTCTTTTTAATTTAATTTTAAAAGAGCTGATCCCCCCCCCCTCCCTTGTGAGTGGCCGTAATGGGGAAGTATTTGTCTGTGATGAATTATTCTCAGTTTGGTTTGTTGTTTATACTGCAGTGGGATCCAATGTTGGGATCCAAATTCCCCTGTTTTGTACCTGACCAAAGCTGCGACCCCGCTTTAATAATGCTGGGTTTATAAACGACCGGTGGTGCAAACCGGTCGTTCACTCCTCATTCCGAACAAATTCAGACATGTGGCAGGGGAGAGGTGTGGATGCAGAAGGGAAGGGGTGACGGCGGGCGGGAGGTGTGTGTGTGCGCGCGTGTGTGTGTGTGTGTGTGAGCCGGACGGGTAGCAAGGAAGGGAGGAAGAGGGGTGGTGGTGCGGGGGTACCATTTATTCAGCCTGGTATGTATACAGCGAATGTATTCATGAGACAAATCTAAGCCGCAGCATGGCGCGTTTAGAATTCTAGAAAAGGCGAATGAATGCTGCTGAATCCGCGGAGGGATTTCGGGTTTGCATAGGCCTTCCCTGCCTGCCCCTCTGCGTGCTGTCGTTCTGCCTGTCACCTGGTGGCGAGCAGGCGCATAACCGGAAGTGTCCGTGCGAGGTGCAACGAGTGCAGCGTCCCGTTGACAGCTGCCCGATCCTATGACACCTTTTGATCCCGGCCCGGCCCCTGATTGTTTGTCTGAACTCTTCATGACCAGCCGAATGCAAACAGTGCATCGCTGACCCCACTGTCAACCCCGCGCCCTTCTCCGATGTCCACGCGCGCACTTTACACCCCAGTTTGCTCAGACTTTCAACATACCACACAGAGTAAAGAACACACACACACTCTGGGGCCGTGCGCAGAGTTGGTCGTTTTATATATATATATATATATATAGTTATGTATATATATGTATATATATACGTGTATATATGTATATATATGTAAGTATACATGTAGTATGTATGTAAGTATATATGTAAGTATATATGTAAGTATATATGTAAGAAACTATGTAAGTATATATGTAAGAAACTATGCAAGTATATATGTAAATATATAGATGTAAATACATATGAATACATATGTAAATGTATATGTAAATATATATGTAAATATATATGTACATATATGTCTGCATACGTATATAATGTATATATACAGGTATATACAGGTATATGTCATATAGTGTGTGCGTGTCTGTGTGACACTTACTTTTCGTGGAGAAAATATACGTTATTATATATATAGAGATACTCGCAACAGTATAGAATTATAAGCGATGAGGGTTTATAATATATATATATATATATATATATATATATATACATGTAAACACATAGTTTATGTATCTGTCTGTATGACAATTACTTTTCGTGGAGTTAATATGCATTATCCAATATATATATTCAAGTTATTAAATATGCGGTTGATATATATATATATATATATATATCTATATATATATATAATGTGTAGGTGTGTCACAATTTCTTTTTGTGGAGTAAATTTACATTACATATAATATATATGTATATAACTTAAGTAAATCTAGAAACTCGCTCTAGTAAAGAATTATAACTATAACTTTAGTATAAGCGATATAGGGGGTTATTAATATTATTACACCATTATGAATACATGTATTGTATGTCTATGTATATATATATATATAATATGTATGTCTATACATATATACATATATATATATACAAGAAGAGCTGCAGTGTGTATATATATATATATATATATATATATATATATATATATGTACATATACATATGCTGATAATGGCATGCAGTATATATATATATATATATATATATATATATTTATATATATATATATATATATATATATACTGCATGCCATTATATATATATATATATATATATATATATATATATATATATATATATATATACTGCATGCCATTATCAGCAATTGCAGCCCCAGTGGACCTGGCTGGGGAATGGGTGACGACTGTACAAGGAACAGACACACTAGACACAGCTCTCACTCGGTGTATATAAGTGAGTCTATACCATACAACTTTACGAGTGGCATGACTATGGCACGAGGACATCTCATCCATGCCCCCCCCCCCCCCCCCCGCGCACACACACGTCCGCTGTGTGCGTGCAACTCCTGCCCTCTGGTGATGTTATTGCGGTTTTTGCATTACACAACTCCCGGTACACCGACGCAGAGAAGCCTCAGCTTGGGTTGCGTTATGATTGTGTCGTGTTCCTATGGCAACATGCCTCCCCTGCGTGATGTATGTGTGGAGTCGGCGTGTTACTACTTACGGAACTATTGCTAGTTGTATTAGTAGTAGTAGTAGTTATGGAACTACTGTTAGTTGTATTAGCCACCCCACCCCACCTGCAACACACATTCTTGTGATCCATCCCCCGCCCACTCTGTTATCGCAAATATATGTGTGGAGTCGTCGCGTTAGGCTTCCCGTGTGGAAGGTCGGGAGTTCGATTCCCGGTCGTGTCAAACAATGACTTACAAAGTTGGTACTTATCACTACCTAGCCTGGTGCTTGGAATTACTAGGATAGGGCGGGGACTGGTTAGCTCAGTATCAGGATAATGTGACTGAGTGGGAAATTGGGGCATGGTGCCGGCGGCCTGATTTCCCAGTGGGGCAACATGAGTGTGCACTGTCACAACTCGGTACCCGTCCTGATATGGGCTTAAATGTTGCCAGCATGTAAAACTCCTCTCTCCCTCTCTCTCTCTCTCCCTCAATCAACCAACCAATAATAATAGTAGCCAAACCCTCCCACATCCGACACACACAGACTAGTGATCCACCAGCACTCACACCCACACCCACACCCACACCCACACCCACACCCACACCCACACCCACACCCACACCCACACCCACACCCACATCCACACCCACACCCCACACCCACACCCACACCCACACCCACACCCACACCCACATCCACATCCACACCCACACCCACACCCACACCCACACCCACACCCACACCCACATCCACATCCACACCCACACCCACACCCACACCCACACCCACACCCACACCCTGCCCACTGCTTCGCTTCGGATGACCGCAGCCAGGCTGAGCTGTCTGGCCTATGCAAATGTTTGGGATCTGGTGGAGGGAGAGGAGAGAGAGAGAGAGTGTGTGTATTGTGCGTGTAGCAGGGTGGAGCATGGTCTAGTAGGGGGCAGTGAGGGTGAAGGGTGTAGGGGGCGGGGAGGGAGAAGGGGAGGCGGGGAGGGGAGGGTCAAGAGGAGGACGTAGGAGTGTAGGGGGTCAAGGTGGCGACTGGATCCCTCAGGGCATGCGGCGAGTCGCGGGTAACTTTCCCACCACTCTGTGGGTGGAGTCGGGTTGGGGTTGGGTGGGTGGGTTGGGGCTTGGGGGTTGGAGTTGGCTGTTGGGTGGGATTGGGGCATCGCGGACTGTCCCCTCAGATAAGGCACCACGGTGGGGAGGACCCTGGAGACGCAGTAATGCATATACACGCAGGATGCCCTCGGGACGCCCTCACCAGATGGTGGCGCCCTCTGGCGGCCACCGTCGTTTTTGGTCGTCGCTGCCGTCAGGGGCCGCCATTTGGTTCCACCATTCGCCACCACAACCAACAACCACAAACACAACCAACAACTAACAACCAACGACAACCGGCACCGCCACCGCCGCAGCCTCCACTAGGTGGCGCCTTGGTATTCAGCCGGCGGAAAATTCAGCCAGGAAAAAGTAATATAAACAAGGTTGAATTCACGGAGGTTGGGCACATATGTTGGACAGGCTGGCTACCTACCGACTGCAGACCGTTGAGTCTCAGCCTCAGAGGGTGGGACTGTGGGGGTCGGGTAGGGTGAGGGTGAGGGTGAGGGTGAGGGTGAGGGTGAGGGTGAGGGTGAGGGTGAGGGTGAGGAAGTGGGGGCAGGGGAGTGTGGTGGCTGGAGGGTACAACTGGGTTCACAATCGGGCGCTCTCCGTCTCCGTTCGGTCTCCGTCGCTTGGTCTCCATCTGCCTCTCCTCTCCCTCTCTCTCCCTCTCTCTCCCTCTCTCCCTCTCTCCCTCTCCCTCGCTCCTTCTCTCCCTCTCTCCCCCTCTCCCTCTCTCCTCTCTCCCTCTCTCCCCTTCCCCCTCTCTCCCTACCTCCCTCTCTCCCTCTCCTCTTCTCTTATTCTCCCTCCCCTTCTACCTATATCATTCTATCACTCTCACTCTCACTCTCGTCTCACTCTCACTCACTCTTACACTCAGTCTCGTCTCATTCTCACTCACTGCCACTCTCACTCTCATTCTCATTCTCACTATCATTCTCACTCTCACTCTCACACTCACTCACGCTCACTCACTCTCACTCACTCTCATTCTCACTCACAGTCTCACTCTCACTCTCAATCTCACTCCCATTCTTACTCTCACTCTAACTCTAACTCACTCTCACTCTCACTCTCACCCCACCCAACCCGACGCCCCTCGGCGTGGGATGGCGTTAGATCCCCTCCCTCTGCGCTCTCTATTGGTTTGTGGCGGTGGTAGTGGTAGTAGTGGTGGTGGGTGAGAGAGGGTTGAGGTGAGGGGGGTGTCAGGATAAGTTTCATCTCAGTAACTGATAGCCGGTATTCACTGATAAACAGCATTCTGGCGCGAAGCCTTATCTGTGTTGGGTGTCGGGATCAAATGGGATGCCCTCTCTGCATGTGTGAGTGTGTGCGCATGTGCGTGTGTGCGTGTGTGTGCGAGGTGGGGGTACACGGGTGGTGGTAGGGATAGGGGTTGACATGAGACCCATCCCCAGGCTTCTCCACGGTGGCAATGGAACGGGGCGGGGACTGTATGTAGCTCCGTTATGCTAGGTACACACCTATCATTTTTCTGCACCCACCTACCGTATTCGATCTAAAATTGCCCAAAAGTCTTGAGGTGTGCACTCCCCTAGCACACCTACTGATTGCGATTCGCGACTTAAAACTCAATTTTAGGGCTAAAAGTGCTTCCGTACGATTGCGATTCGCGATTCGAAAAATGAATCGGTTCGTTTTCAGTTTTAAGCAGGTCGAGTCAGGTCGCGAGTTTTAGTGCGTGAGTCGTAAACAGTAGGTGTGTACCTAGCATTAGATGGAGAACCCATAGCAAAAGAAAAAAACCCACCAAAAACACTACTCCAGGTGAGGAAACTTCAACTTGTGGTACCACCCACCGACCCCAATCTCTCGCCACCACTACCCCCCCCCCCCCCCCCCCCCCCTAAGCACAGATAGATTATATCGCGTAACCTTAGCGTTATCCCATGTGTTGCCACACCCCACTTAAGAATGAATCCGAGTCACTGGTATCACTGGCAAAAGGCGCCTTGGGCACCAGGCCCTGGCAGGTGCGTTTTGTGCCTGCCTGCAGTAATCATAAATAACTGGGACTGAGCGGATCTCCTGGATCCCAATTGAATCGTTGAACTTGAAGGTGGAAATCTATTAAGCAATAATTATGTTCGAGGAGTGTTTTATGTGTGGCATTTCTTCTTTTTTTGGGGTGGAGTGGGGTGTTCTTTTCTGTTTCTTTACTTAAAGTTGCATGGTCTGATGGTTTTTAATTTCTATATTTTTTCTGAGATAAATATATTAGATCGATCATTAGTATCTTCTTTACATTAGTTCAAAGTTACTTTTATTTTTAATGGTAAACTTTTGAGATATTTTGAGTGCAAATATGGAAAATTAGTTTTGGCAACCTTGCCAAAACTCTGACACCATAGACTTCTGCAGTAACAGGTTCTGTTAAATTGACTCAGTATTGCCTTCTATGCAGAAACAAATGCTTAATAACTGCATCAGTATCTAAGTTCGATATGTAAAATCAAATTTAGATAATTGTTTTAATTTTGAAAATTTGATATTTTCATCGGACTATGCAGCTTTAACTCTTTAAGTAGTGAATAAATTTTACTTCTGGGAAAGATAAGGAATGGAGTTGGTACGATCTGATGCAAACCCCCATGAAAGCCATTGGAGTCAAACCCTCAAAATATTCATTTTTTACATTGTTTTTCTTTGGTGTAAGTTGCTCAATAACATTTTCCTCACAAGCAAAGTGGAATTAGTGAAAAGTAAAATTACCTTCATGTCAAAATGTTTTATTTTAATTAAATTTTCGGATTGTATGTGTCATATAATTTATTATGGGAGTATTATTAGCCAATAAGATGACTCCTCTCATTGACTGCTTAGCTGTTATTGTCATCACTGCAGCCCAGCCGACCAATAACTACACTAACACCGCCTCTTGACGATACCACCCATTACTGCACAGCACTCTCACTGGCCACTGACTTGACTTCTGGGGTGTTTGTAACCTTACAACAGGTACCAGCTGCAGAACTACAGCAATATAGAGAGGCACTGATAAATTGGTCCAAACTTTGGTTGAAGATTAATCTCCTGGTGGGACGGTTGTAGAAGCTGGGGGATGTCTTTACAACGATTAAACGATGAGTCATTGGGGGCGGACCCTAATCACTCCGGTCTAGCAGTAGCAGAGCACTTGTATCCACCAGACAGCAGGAAGGGTTTACGAGGAAGGGACGGGTAAAGGTGGATCCAGCGGTTCCAGCAACAAGAACAAAGTGAGAGAAACGATAAGATAAAGGGCCCCACAGAAGCAAACAACTGCCGTAATCAAGGGGAGAAGTAAGCCTGGGAGAAAAAAAAAAGGGGGGAGAGTATAGGAAAAAGAAATGAGGAGAGTTGAGTCAAAGGACCGTGTCTATTTGCTCTCTGGTGACCAGCCAGCGAGCCAAAGACACAGACAGAATAAAGTAGAAAGTGAAATGCTGGTGGGCTCCCCCTCCTGGAACTCTTTTCAGACAATATCAAGGAGGAGCAAGGCCAGCAGAGAGGAGATAGAGAGAGGTGTGGATGAAGTGCGGTCCGGATAGCAAGTGCTCACTGGCCACTGAAGTGCATTCATATATACACACATTATATTCATATATATATATATATGGATAGTGACCAGAATGTTATCACGTGTAATAAGCTCAGTGTCCTGCTCCTCACCACCCCACCTCCTCGTCCTTGGTGTGTGGGGGGGGGGTACCGGCATGCTTCACTCTACCCTCCATGCACGGGGCTTTCTCAGAATTTCACTCAACTCGCTCGGAAGTTTGTTTTACATATATGTAATTATGCATATGCAGTCAAACCAATTACTTAATAATTGATACTTGTCGCTACTTGGCATTACTAAGATAGGCAAAAGAGCAGTGGAATGAGGAAGACCAATTGTCCACGATTGGAATTTCTCATGCTTAATCAACCAATGTACCCTACCCCCAAATATATACATGGTCCAGTATGCAGGTATTGCAGGTATAGCAATACCTCAGGGAGTTTGACGCCCCTGCCTTGCAGAGTTGTAAACCACTGCCTTGTGGTACAGGTCCTTGACAGAACCGAAGGCTAAGGGAGCAGACCCTAAACAGAAAACCATGTCACGATGGCAGCATTAAGGGCGGTTGATGTATGGAACTCCGAACATCTCCCGACCAGCCACTGCAGGGACAAATAGTTTTGCGCCTGTCTTGACATGTTCCTGCCGGTGTGAAACCTCTATTTGCTCCCCGAGAGAGTGCCGCTGGTAACTTGCAAAAGCCAGCAGCACTTCAACACTTTTGCAGGCAGCTTTCATAATTGGCTACAGAAAGAGAGGGTGCCCCCGTCTCCGGTTCAGGGATACCATCAAGAGAAACCTGAAGCTGAGAGACATTAAGACCGACTCATGGACGCAACACTCACAGCAGAGAGCTAAATGGAGAGCGGCAGTCAAGTAATGAAAGCAGTCTTTGTCGCATTGACAGCATGATGATGATGATGATGATATAATATGGGCTGGTTGATTTATTGATTGGTGGGTGGAAAGCAACGACCAATGACTCAGCATATATGCACATATGTCTATATATTCGTACACATATATACATACATAGACACATATGCAATTGCATATATACAAGCATACATATACAAATATAGACATACTTGTGTATACATATATGTATATACACAAATGCAATTGCATATACACAAGCATACATATAAAATATAGACATAATTGTGTATACATATATGTATATACACAATATGCATATACCCATTCGGTTTTAGAATTTGCCAGGACGTAAAACTCCAACAACCAACCCAAACCCATTCAGTTATAATAATATGTGACATTCAATTGGTGTATACCTTTTAACTTCTAAATGGACATTTGTCGGCCAGTCTCTACGTAATGCCAGGTACACACATACCGTATAGGATTCGCGCATTAAAACTCCCGATCCGCTTAAAACTGAAAACGGGCCGATTCATTTTTCGAATCGCGAATCGCAATCGTAATGCTAGCGCACACCTATGTTTTTAGCCCTAAAAATCGTGAATCGCAATCGGTAGGTGTGCTAGGGGAGTGCACACCTCACGACTTTTGGGCAGTTTTAGATCGTATACGGTAGGTGGGTGCGCAAAAACGATCATAAACGGTAGGTGTGTACCGGGCATTAGACAACAAGCCCTGATATATGACTGGCCCTGTGACATGAGTAATGGTGTGGAGGTATATTTATGTATCTGGGCAAAGTCTGACAAGTTGTGAAAATAACGGCGATCCCTGTGCAAAGGGGCAGCCGGCCACCTCGACTGTGTCAGATAGGTCAGGGTACGTGGGTCTTCACCAGACGGAAGTGGTTGGTTGGTTATTGGGGTTTTACCTCCTGAAAACATCTAAGGTAATATCAAGACGGGTACCGACTTGTGACTGTGCGCACTCATACTCATAGTGTGACTTTATAGTGTTGCCCCACTGGGAGACCAGGTCACCAGCAGCATGGCATGATATCCCACTCAGTCACATTATCTTGCTACTGAGCCACCCAGTCCTTGCCCTATCCTATTATAATGCCGAGTGCCTGGCTAGGATGCAACATGTATCAATTCTTAAGTCATTGGTTTGACTCGACCAGGTTTTGAACCCAGACGGAAGTGTGTATGTGTATGGGTGGGTATGAGGGTGGGTGGGTGGGGGTGGTGGTGGACAGCCGCCAGATTGAACTGGAAGGAGACAGTTGGTGAAAAGAATGTATCACCCACCCCAAAAGAAAAACAAACAAAAAAACATTGCAAGCTATGTGGCCTGTCTCCCCACCCGGGGTGGGTGGGTGAAGTGGTGAGTTGCCTTCCTTATCTAACTTTGTCTGTCTGTGTCTGTGTGGAAAGCAGGGGCAATGATATTCTCGGGAAGGTTAATGAAAACAAGTTGTGGGTATGGGTGGGGCTTGAGAGGTGACTGAGCGGGGGGGGGGGGGGGGGGGGGAGTCCTGTACCGGCCTGGGGTCGGGAAATCGAGTCACTGGAGGACACACGTGGAAGTGATGACCATAAAGCCCTCCTGTAGACCTCGTGTCTGAACCCCCACCCCCACCCCCACCCCCCCTGACCCACCCCCCTCCCAGCAGCGTCAGCAACCCCCGGACCCACGCTGGCAGAACTCCAGGGTCCTGCTGAGAAGTTAGGCTTTTATGAATCTTCAGAGGGTTTCTGGATAAAATAGCGCAAAGATATGTATGTTGGCCTAGATAATGTGGTCAGACTAAATTAGTGTTTATATTTTAATTATGGGCATTGGAGAATATAAATTCAGGTTATGCAAGGGAGAAAGACACACATGACCAGTAGTGGATGGAATGCCTTCTTATTACATGAAGGCTTTGGCCGAGCAATATCTGTTCCAGGAGAGAACAAATGTTTGAACACTGCGCTCCACAGTCTCCAGCCAGTTAGCAGTTCCTCGGAGCAGACTCAAAGGCTTTGGGGATCGTGCTTTTAGTATTGCTGCCCCGAGACTGTGGAATGCTCTGCCAGGATATATCACTGATTGTAAATCTGTTGGTGTCTATAAAAAAGGTCTTAAGACACATTTATTTAAATCTGCTTTTAACGAGGTGAAATTTATTTTCCTGTATATTTATTTGTTATGTAAAGTGCCTGAGAACAGCTTGCTGGATCGGGTGCTATATAACTGTTTTATTATTTTATATTTTTTATTATTATTATAGCCGAAAGCTAAGGAAAAAGAAAAAAGATAAAATTGTCAAATCAAATGGTGGGTGAGGTACGCCATGTGATGAAAGCTGGGTTGCAGCGCCACCAGCGATATAGGACACAAGCTGGCATGCAGCAGTAGGCTAGTTAATACATGCACAATAATAAATATACAATAGTGATCGGAAAATCTCCGCCTATTTATATAGGTAATATATCACATGTTACTTAATATACATGTTATTTAAGTCATTATCTTAAAGCTGCATAATACATGCACAATAATAAATATACAATGTTGATCGGAAAATCTCCGCCTATTTATATAGGTAATAGATCACATGTTACTTAATACACATGTTATTTAAGTCATTATCTTAAAGCTGCATAGTCCGATGAAAATATCAAATTTTCCAAACCAAAACAATTATCTAAATTTGATTCTACATATCTAACTTAGATACTGGTGCACTTATTAAACATTTGTCACCACACAGAAATGAATACCGAGCCAATTGAATAGAACCTGTTACTGCAGAAGCCTATGGGGTCAGAGTTTTGACAAGCTTGCAAAAATTAATTTTGCATGTTTGCAGTTCAAATATCTTAAAAGTTAGCTACTTAAAATAAAAGTTACTTCAAGCTAAAGTAAGGTACATAATAACGATCAACCGAATGTATTTATCTCAAACAATTTCAGAAACTCAAAACCATCGGACCATGCAACTTCAATATAAATAACAAGCGTATTCAGATATAGTATTATCTGTCTATGATTCAATTATTCTCCTTTCCTGACATGTCCACTGGCGCCACCTGGAGTCATATGACGCTGCATTGGCTCAATATTGGCCAAATACATAATTATATGGATTGTGTGTATATATTTTGAAAGATTGTTTTCCCAATTGACGGTGTTGATTATGAGTTATTCACGATAAGGAGGGGGGGGGAGAGGATTGCTCCGTAAACTAGGTTAATATCCGATAGGCGGCGTGCCGCTACAGACCTCAGCTGGCGCCGCCTGGGGGATTGCTTTGTAGTTAGCGACCGCAAATGCATCCTTCTCACCTCTCAAGTGTCGCACTTGTTGTTTGAAAGAGAACATAGATAAATAGATATTTATATTGCAATAAAACTATGTTGTGTATGGAAGTGGTGTTTGGCAGTGGTGTATACTTCAGTATAGGGTCTAGATATATATATATTTTTTTGGTAAATGATCATTTTATTCAGTGAATAAAGGTATTTTTTTTCAGCGCTGAGGCACTGGTCTTCCGGCCATTTTATGTTACATTCATTCACATATATAATAGTCTAAAATCAACAAGAGTTTGGTACAAATAGATAAAGAAGAAAATGAATAATAGTGATTGTTAGGGTATATTAGCCGTACCATTATTTTCAGGACTATATGGTTAATATATTATTTATATTACTTTGTTGGTAGGGGGAGGAAAGTAAAACTTTATAATGAAAACATCACTTTTTCTAATGCACCTACGTAGATTTGATCCAGCAGATCTAAGTTAGATACCGATGCACCCATTAAACATTGATTGCAGTTTATTAAATGTTAAGCAAATTATATATGTTGAATAAAAGGGGGGGAATCTCAATAATTGAAAATTGATCTTCCTTAATCCAACGTTCCTTGTCCTATGCTTGTAATGCGGAGCGCCATACCAGGTAGTCACAAGTATCAACTTTTCATTCAGTGGTTTGACTCAGTGCTCCAGTGCTGGGTTACCACCCTGGAAAATAGGCATATGTCCAGCATGTCGGTGTGAAACCAAACTTATTTAAAATAGCAGTTCCTTCAATAATTCCTAAAATAAAGTCCAGTATAAGTTCAACGAGGAAAGTAATTTAGCTATCTTTTAGAAAGTGCAAATGCTATCGAGTTATGCAAATTCTACTAACAATGTGAACAGTGTCAGTTCTTCGGTAGATAACCACCTGGGAATACAAGGGGCCCTAGCCTCCCGATATAATACCGCCATCACACCAAACTAGTTCTTACTACGTTCTTGAAAATGTTTCTGAAAGGCTCAAACTGTGTGCGATCGGAATGAATGTAGTAAATGAATGTAGTAGCAACTTTGTACATTCTATTTATGAATGGAATGGACGGGCTAGAACGGAATGGTACTCCAGAACTTTGAGCATGCCCAAACTTGTCTACCCCGACCACATCCCTTTTAGAACGGGGTCGGACGTTTTGAGAACTAGTTTGGTGTGATGGGGATGTAAGTCCACAAACCTCCAATATCAGTTGTGGCTAAGCAAACAATTAACTAAGCAAGCCAACAAGCAACTGAATCCGATGAAGGAAGTTGCCATACATGTATGTTAGTCTTTACAGCTGTTTTCCTATGCTCAGAGTCAACATGTTTCATTACATGTTTTGACAGGTTAATCCAGATTCTGTCAGCCCTTATCAGGCGACCAGATAATGGGAAAGATGGTTCACCATAACATGTTAAGCGCTTGGCTTTTGATGAAATCTAGTTCTGATTATTGTATCAACAGAACCTTTATGCATAAGCCACATTTCTAAAATCTTGCTGCGTCGATAGTTAAGTGTTAACTCATTGGTGTCTTATGTAATCGGCGAAACATGTGCCAATTGATATTTACTGTGTTGCGTTCATTGAATTAATAATATGCTCCAATATACAATATAAATAGTGACAACCAAACTATCCTTGCCTGAGACATGGTTTGGCGTGGAGATTCATATTGAGGATTTTCGTCAAACCATTAGGACCATGTGACTAATGCCTAGTCGGCCATCATGGTTGGATAGAAGCAGTTCCCTTTAGTATCAAGTGTGTGTGAATAGTCACTACTGCTGTCTAATTATATTATTTAGAACCATGAATATTCACTGGGGGGTGGGGTGGTGGTGGTGAAATAATGTTATTTAGAAGCATAACTTACCCAATAAGTGAAATTCTGGTCAAATTAAACCCAAAATCCAAGTGAAAGTACAGCGACTACGGCAATAACGCTGCCAATGCGGCGGCGGCCTTAATATTGCCCAGATTTTGGGTTTAATTCGAGCCGAATTTCACTTATTGAGTAAGGTATGTTCCTAAATAACATTATTTCAACCCACGAGTGAATATTCATGGTTTAAAATAACAGAATTAGATCGTAGCAGTGAATAGATTTGTGCTTTTTGTTTTATTTACATTCACAATAACTCCGACGATGCGGCAGCGGCACCCTGCTTCTATCCAACCACGAAGCAGGAGTAGTGTGATGCCTATGTCACAAGCAAATCCTCAATAGACTACATCACGGTTCCAGCGGCGTGCTGCATTGTGGGATGTGTCAGAGCAAAACAAAACGGCGAGAAGCACATGGCACATGCTAATACACTGGGTGCAGCTATGAAATGTGCTAGTTTCAGCTCGTCTCAGCTCTTGTTTGAAACATAGAATACCAACTAAAGAAATATATATAATAAGTTAAGATATTAATCTTTCATCCAGCATTGCATTTACATCAATATAATCAGCACATCTCATTAAGACAAATCTAGGCACTCAAACTAGTGTTAGAGCCATAGCCAGAGTCAGTTTTACTTATTTTATTCATGTTTTTATTTATATCCTATGGTTAATGACATATGTAGAAATAGAAAATGAGTAGGGTTAACCAGATATTGGTTATATATTTCTTTGAAACAAGTATTTGTTGACACGTTTGACATTTTAATATTTAGAACAAGAATTACTTCTGGCTAATCAATGGTGATGTAAAGATCAGCCTGTAAAGTGACTGAAATTGTATGTTTCTTAGCTCAAAATGCTTAATTATGGAGAATTGTGTCTTAAACATATTCATTATATTATTATATTGCATCCTTCCGTCCATGTGTGTGCCAAATTGTGATGTATTTCTATTCATTTTGAATAAAAATCGAAGTTTTGCCCTACACGTATCGGCAAACTTTGCTTTGCTCCGAAGGCCGTTTTCAGAGCATGCGCAGTCGGAACCGTGATGTAGTCTATCGGCAGTAATATATAGACAGACCCAC
This sequence comes from Branchipolynoe longqiensis, assembly GCA_030323885.1. Taxonomy (NCBI): domain Eukaryota; kingdom Metazoa; phylum Annelida; class Polychaeta; order Phyllodocida; family Polynoidae; genus Branchipolynoe; species Branchipolynoe longqiensis. The sequence continues at coordinate 129,646,368 of CM059187.1, forward strand.
ATCCACACACACACACCCTTCAACAGCCACACCCACAGCTACACCCACACACACCGCACCTCCGCCCTACACCTGACCTTTTGGTGGCCGACTGTGGGGTCGGGCCGAGTCCGGTCCTTTCCTCAACAACTAATCGGACTGACATTTGTCGACGTGTCACTTCTGGCAGACTGGACTGAACAAATCTCCGATCACCCGTACTGTAGTTCAGCAACTGAAAGCTGGGTGGCCCAATAGGTAGAGCGCAGACATCCCATACGGAAGGTCAGGAGTTCGAATTCCGTCCAAGTCAAACCAATGATATATAAAATTGCTACTTGTTGCGCTACTTAACTTGTAGATAAAAGATTCACCCCGTACTTACAGTACAGGGGTGAAAACCAACTCATTAGAAAAGCTGGCGAAGAATTTTGACATGCTGGGGAAATTAACTGAGCTGGTAAATTCTTAATGTAAGAAGCACAATATATTCTTTATGTACGTCTTCATATTTACCTGCTACTTTTGAGTTGGAAAATATAATAAAACATATACTTTAATTCAATTTAAAAGTGAAATCGACGGCGTTCTCTGGCCGCCATCTTGTCTTTTTGCAATCTCTCCCATTTCACCAACTCTGTGCTGATATAAGTAACCATTTGACACTGGTGCCAGGCATTCTACTTCCTGTTCCATACTAAAGCTATTTTCGCCCATACTTAGACTACGTTGTCATTCACCCCTGTACTGGAAGTACGGGGTGAATCTTTTATCTACTTAAGTTGATGCTCGGCATTACTACTAATACTAGGATAGGGCGAGGACTGCTGAGTGCTGTATCAGGATAATTTGACTGAGTCGGATATCGGGTCATGGTGCAAGCGGACTGATATCCCACTGGGGCAGCACTATAAAGTGGCAATGAGCGTGCACTGTCCCAAGTCCCAGTGCTGAGCTAATGTTACTGACAGAGATATCCGGTCAGGATGATGGACGTTTGGTGGCTCAATGGAGTATATCAACACCATGTTTGTCGCTCCGGTGTGGGAGACAGGAAGACATGGTGATTTCTCAGACCAACCTTGCCAATTATTATACAAATCTCAACCAAATATTTATCTGGTTAGGTAGCGGAAGACTTGAGCTTTCTGATGATATAATTTTCAGGATAATCCTGATTAATTTTCAAGGAGAATGAGCGTCTGAATGTTTTCACTCCTTCTGTTCAATCAAATTTCCTGCTCTGCTTGATATGCTACTAAAGCCTAGTTTCTTCTCCATCTTTCATTAGTGGCTATTTTTAGCTGAGGTAGCAATTTTAGGGAAGGGAGTGGCTAACACTTAATGCAAACAGAATGGCAAACATGCACAGAGCTGCTGATGGTACACCCAAACAAGTGTCCATTGACTCTAATTTATTTCAGCATTGAACACCCTAAAAGGCAAAAGAACAGGCATTCACTTCATATAATTTTTATTTCAAACAAAGCAGAATTAGTGGAGATTTGAGTGGTTTTATAATGGTTAAATTATGTCAGATTTCGCGATGTGGACAGCGTATCCGCCCACTTTGGTGTACCTAGTATAAGACCACTAATCTTTAAGTCTGCTTTGCTCCATGTCAATACCTTTCCTCATTAAACCTCAGATGATACTAAGGCGGAAAACCCCAATCACTCACACACTGAAGCCTAGTTAGGTCTCAATAATGCCATGCAATGGATGTATGTATGAGTATGCCCAGGATGCTCGACCAACATTACTTCAATAGCCAGAGATGTGTATACGAGTGCAAGAGTGTGTAAGTTGGACATGTAATATCAAATCTAGGTAAGTGCTTTGGCATAGACATAGATAAGTTTATGTTTGACCGGACTATGTGACCATTTTTTGTTGTTGTACTTGTTTAAAGCTGCATCGTCCGATGATAACATCAAATTTTCAAAACCAAAATAATGATCTAAAGTGGATTCTACATATCTACCTTCGACACTGGTGCACTTATTAAACATTTGTTGCCACACATATGCAAATAGGGAGGCAATTGAATAGAACCTGTGACTGCAGAAGGCTATGGTGTCAAGAGTTTTAGCAAGCCTGCCAAAATTAATTTAGCATGGTTGCACTTCAAATATCTCAAAAGTTACCCACTTAAAATAAAAGTTACTTCAAGCTAAAGTAAGGTACATTATAACGATCAATCTAATGTATTTATTTCATAAAATGTCAAAATCTCAAAAACCATCAGAATATGCAACTTTAATGTAATCGTGTATACATCTGTACAGTCTGAAGAAACCATAGATTGTTCGAAACCAAAGCACTTCCCAAGATTATATCATAGATATCTAATCCAATTAATGTGCTATGTATAAATAAAATTATCCAGAAAGTAAACCACAAACTGTGGCTATTTGTAAAGCTAAGAGACTACATGACACAAGAAATGTCAATAAAAATCTTCAAAGGCATGTTGCTCCCCTATTTTGACTATGGAGATGTAAACTACATGGGTGCGAGAAAAGAACTACTAAAAAAACTGCAAATACTACAGAACAGAGCCCTAAAAATCAGTCTAAGAGTAGACAAGCTGCACCCCAGCTATGACATTCACAAAAGAACCAAAGTGAAATTACTAGAAAATAGGAGAATAATTCATTTGAAAACATTAGCATATAGCTATAGTCAAAACAATAAACTCCTACCAAAACCATGAAGGGCTACAAGAGCAAATAATGCCCCACTACTTAAGCAGACAAGAAGCCAAATAAAAGCTCATGAGAGAAGCATGCTGGAAATGGCTGCCAAGGTGTGGAATGCCCAAACGGTAAAGGAACAACAAATTCCTGACCTAAAAACTTACAAAAAATATCTGTGCAAATTAGGCTAGGAAACCCCCACTAAGCTGCACTGCAAAGGGCCATGTTGTAAAATTTCCCGATATGTAGACATTGGAGGATGGTGTGAACTAGTCTATAGTAATTACAATTGTATATAAAAAGGTAAATGGTATATAAAGCCAGAGGCATTAGGGTATTATGTGGTCCTGGTGATCCTTCACTGAGTTGATATAAACATTATGTAGTTATAGCAAGTGTGAGAGGGGCACTACTTTTAGTGTGACAGAACCTTGGGAGCTCTGCTCACATACCCCCTCCCCCCAAGTGTTATTTACGGATCACTGCACACCCAGACACAACAGGGCACTGTAGCCATAAACAACCAAGGCTTGGATACAGGCAGGTTGGATGTTCATTGGGTGGTTGAAGAATGCCTAGTGCTGATTGGAGGAGCTGATCAGGTGTGACAGCCATCTTGGATTCATGAGACTATGTAGTAATAAACCTGAGGGTGTAAGATCTCTTCTGTGCACTTTCTACTCTAGCTTTCTCTTGCCTCTAGTGATTTTATATTTAGCCTACCTACACAACAACAGCTGCCAGCCATCGACTTTACAATGTGATATGTCACGGCCCACCAGCGGGACGCCCAATGCCAAGAGTAGCCAGATAACACACCACACAGCTACGTACAAGCCTATGATATGTAAATAGGAGTAGGCTAATCTAATAATAAGAGTAGAAAAAAAAAATGCATATGTGAGCCTGTCTCAAAAGGTGCTAACTCTTCGTTTTTTTTGTCCATTGTAACGATTGACACAAAACAGCACAGAAACAGTTACATGTATTGTATTGGGATTATGAAACACCATGTAAAAAACAAATCAGTATATTAACGATTCATAAGTAGATAGTGTGTTGATTGTTACTATGGACAAAGGTTTGTCCCATATTGCTTAGCACCTTTTGAGACAGTCTCATATGCCAAGAAAATCCAAAAAAACTAACATAGGCTACTAACCATACCAACCAATTATCTATCTGCTACTGAAATGCAGGCAATCAAATACCTTATCAGCAGCTACTGTGTGGTAAGATAACACCAACACTACAGCTAGCCAGCATTGAAAACAATCCTGGGTACCCGGGCTTATATGCTATGGACAGCATAAATACAGCCTCAATAAAAATATAACAAATTTTAAAAATATCCAGCATTTTGGACATTCTGGAAATTAATTTTGGCATATTTAGATTTCATATATTTCCAAAGTTAACCCTTCAAGGTGAAAGTTACTTTGAACTAAAATAATGCATAGTGATCCATCTACTAATACTATAATTGATTAAAGTTGCATACTCCGATGTTCTTGAGTTTCCGTGATTTTTATGAGATACACATATTAGCTTTATCGTTATAATCTGCATTGCTTTAGTTTGAAGTAACTTTTATTTTAAATGGCTATCTTTTGATATATTTAAAATGTAAACATGCAAGATGAATTTTGGACAGCAGGCCAACACTCTGACGCGATAGGCTTATGAAAAAGCAGGTTCCATTAAATTGACTTAGTATGTTGCAACAAATGCTCAATAAGTGCATCAGTATCTAAGATAGATATGTATAATCAAATTTAGGTGGGTGTTTTAGTTTAGAAAATTTGATGCTTTCATCGGACTATGCAGCTTTAACACAAAAATGGCAGAACACTCAAAACGATCGGATTATGCAACATTAAGCTGTCTGTTTGGCATTATTGATGGTGGTACAAGTGTTATCAATACCAGCGCGCCTAGTGATAACGCTTAGCCACAGCCCTGCCAGCGCAGATCAATCAGCGTTAATGGGTATTACTAATGCGCCGAGTCGACGCGGCACCGGCGAAACTGCATGATGCGAACTGCCGGGTTCATTTCAATCAGTTGAGACGAGGTTAAAGGTCAAGGTCACCCGTTGCCATGGCGGCGAGTGACTGTTTACGGTGTGTTTAATCAGGCCACATGCCCCTAGGGTGGTAAGTGGTGGGAGTGGTTGCGGTTGGCTGGAGGCGGGTGCGTGCGTGCGTGCGTGGGTAGGTGGGTGGGTGGGTGGGTGGGTAGGGGAGTGTGTGTGTGGGTAGGTGTGTGGGTCGGTGGGTGGGGGTGCTGGTAATGATACAGCAGCAGAGAACAAAACCAGCACATCACCTGTCACTGCCCATCGGCCGATGTCTTCTGCTCACTCAATCTGACTACAGCCGACACTGCCAGTGACGCTGTTAACGGCTTAGACGCCGTGTTAATTAACCTTAGCTGAACGGTTGAATTATGTCATGGAATGAATGTATGCGCGCATGAAACGAACTATGGATTGTGTGTGGTGTTTGTTTATGTATGTGTGTGTATCTATGTATGTATGTATCATATGTATGTATGTATGTATGTATGTATGTGTCGTGGGGGTGATGAACATGGGAAATATTGCGCCTAGAGCGGGACTCGAACCCACATATCTTTGCATTCCAGGCCAGTGTGCTAACCATTACACCACCTAGGCTCCCTGATATCACCATACTACCCACACCTACCTGTCTATTTTGTTTCTTGCCTGAGCGGTCAGTGCAGACTACTACACTCGTCCCCCTGGAATTGTAAGTCTTTTAATGCTTACAATTACATGCACGCAGGCAATGGACTAACACATACATACACAGGGTAGGTTCAACAACCATACAGCGCATAGCTTGTACAGGATGATGGTCATGGCACCAGTGTCATGGGGGTGATGAAAATGGGAAATATTGCATCTAGAGCGGGACTCAAACCCACATCTCTTTGCATTCCGGGCCAGTGTCCTAACCATTACACCACCTAGGCTCTCTGATATCACCATACTACCCATGCCTACCTGTTTATGTTGTTACTTGCCTGAGAGGTCAGTGCAGACTACTACATATGTATCGTATGTATATGTATCACATGTATGTATGTATGTATGCATCATATTCATAGTATGTAAGTATGTATATCATATATATATATATACTTATGTATATATATATATCACATGTATCATGGATGTAAATATTATGTATGTATATATCATACATGCATTTATTATATATGGATATCTATAATACGTATATATTTCAGTATCAATTATGTCAAGTAATTGATGTATGTGTGGATGTATTTACGTATTTCCATGTATGTAAATGTGTATTTATCAGATGTATGCATGTATGCACGTGTGTGTGTATTGATGTGTGTATGTGTGTATGCGTTAATGTACTATGTGAGTATGTATGTATGTGAGTATGTATTCATGTAGCATGTTTTCACTTCAGACATGTCCAAAGTTATCAATAAGTCCTTCAACTACTGATATAAGGTAGTTTATAATGATCAACCTAATATTTCTCTAAAAAAATATGGTTGAAACTCCAAGCCATCGGAATGTGCACATACATGAGTGTGTGGTGGGTGACTACTGTTGCTAAGATAGCGTGGTTATTGGAGTTTTCCGTCCTAGCAAAATATCAGGTCATATCAGGACGGGTACTGATTTGTGACAGTGTGCACTCATGGCAACCTTATAGTGCTTCCCCTGTGGGAGACCAGGCTATTATCAGCACCGTCAACTGATATCACACTCAGTCACATTATCCTGGGTTTGAATCCCACGATCTACCAAGACGGGAGACGGACGCTCAACTCATTTGTCCATCCCGTCTGGTCGTTGCTAAGGTAGAGGTGTCACGTGAACAGGGACCGTCCAGCGCGTGGACACGGCCGGCGACAGTGAGGCCATCTGTCTTTGACCAGTGGAACTAATCTCACCCCCACTAGCACATTGCACCCACCCACACCCACATCCACTCACACACATACACACACAAACATACACACCCACACACACATACACACTCACCCACACACACACTCACCCACCCACTGACCAACCCACTCACCCACACACTCACCCACACACTCACCCGCACCCACACACCGACAAACCCACACAAACACCCACACCCACCCTTAAGCCCACACCCGCACCCACACCCACACCCACACCCACACCCACACATTAAAGCCGCATAGTTAAAACAGGGCATATTCGACACTAAAATGCCTATTTAGATTTGATTCTACATTAACCCTAGCTAAAACTACACAGTGTGATGAAACCATCAGATTTGCAAAACCAAAACGCTTATCTAGATTTGATCCTACAGATCCAATGTCGATGTTCGGCACACTTAGGCATGTGTTATGGTATAGAAGGGGATAATAAGCTAATTTAATAGAACATGTTATTGCTGAAGCATGTACTGTAACAAATTTGGCATGTTTTTGCCAACATTATTTTGACATTTTTTCACTTCAAATAAGGCCAAAGCTAACCATATAAAAATAAAAGGTCCTTCAAACTAAAGTAAAGTAAATTATATCGAACATTTCAGAAAATGCCCAAATCTCAAATATATATACTTGTTACCGCATAGAATTTTCTTTTAGAACGGTATAATATGTCAATTTAATTGAACCTCCTACTTCTGGTCAATGGCATAGTTAAATTTGCATAATTTTATTTCGAATATTTCCAGAGTTAGCTATTTATATATATATTTTATAGCTGCATAGTCCGATGAAGCATCAAATTTTCAAAACAAAAACACTCACCTAGATTTTATTCTACACATCTAAATTAGATATTGGTGCACTTATTAAACATTTGTTGCCACATAGAAGGTCATACCGAGTTAATTTAACGGAACCTGTTACTGCATAAGCCTAGGGTGTTACAGTTTGGCACGCTTGCCAAAATCAATTTAGGATTTTTCACTTCAAATATCTCAAAATTTAGCCATTTAAAATGAAAGTTACTTCAAACTAAAGTAAGGTAGGTTATAACAACCAATTAAATATATTTATCTCAGTAAAATGGCAGAAACTCAAAACCATCTGACTATGCAACTTTAATTACTTCAAAAGGTACATTCTAGTAATCCACATTTATCTGGGTTTAAAAAAAAAAGTAATCCTTTTTTATATGTCAGTAACTCAAAACCATCAGACTATGCACCTATAACCCTCCCCAATACGACATGATCAATCCGAGCCTATCTTGATGGATAGAAATATGGATACACGATGTCACACGCCATGTTAGTTTAAAAACTGTAACTGCAGAAGCCTATGGTGTCACAGTTTTGGAATGCTTACCAAGATTAATTTCCAATTGTTGCACTTCAGATATCGTTTGAAAAGATAACCATTTCTACTAAAAGTCACTTCAAAGTAAAGTAATGTAAATTATAAGGATATATTTATCTAAAAATAAATGCCAGAAACTCAAAAGCATCGGAGGATGCAACTTAGAAAAACTATTGCTTCCTTGTTGTGCGTGACTGTAAATAGTTCACACGCTAGAAGCATTACTTCCCATTGCCAGTGTTAAGAGGTTAGCAGTATGAGCGACCAGTGTTAAGAGGTTAGAAGCATGCATAACCAGTGTTAAGAGGTTAGCAGTATGAGGGACCAGTGCTAAGAGGTTAGAAGCATGCATAACCAGTGTTAAGAGGTTAGCAGCATGTGATACCAGTGTTAAGAGGTTTGCAGCATGCACTACCGGTGTTAAGAGGTTAGCATCATGCACGACCAGTTGTAAAGTCCTCAGCTGGAATATGTGGTTTGTGTAGGCAGGCTATAATGAAATCAATACAGGCAAGAAGAGAAAGTAAGAGTATAAAGAATGAAAGTAGAGAGAGAGAGACAATGCCCCCGGGTTTATTATTATATAGTGGTACATGGATCTGGTATGGCATACCACCTTACTGTGTTCTCTAATGGGAATCAAGCATTTACAGTTCCACCAATGAACATCAAGCATTCCTGGGTCACCATGGCTACAGTGCTCTTCCCACCACCACCATGTGGTGTGGCTGCTTGGCCACCGCCTGCCTGAGCTGAGTGTGTGGTGATCCGTGACTAACAGAGGGGGGAGGGGTAGTGAGTAGAGCTCCAAGTGCCCCTTACACACTATCTCTAGTGCCTCCTTCACACTATCTACCTAATACATAATGACTATTAACTATAAGTAAAGGATCACCAGCAACTACACAAATACATTCCTGCACCTGGCAGTATATACCATTTACCATTATAGACCATTTGCATTCCCCGACCAATGCGTTTTATCGGAATATTTTACACAGTGTCAAGAGGTTAGCAGCATGCACGACCAGTGTTAACAAGTTAGTATCATGCGCGACCAGTGTTAAGAGGTTATCAGCATGCACAACCAGTGTTAACAGGTTAGCATGCATGACCAGTGTTAAGAGGTTAGCAGCATGTACAACAAGTTGTAAAAAGGCTAAAATGCGAATCTGTGGCTGTCATGCAGGCTATAATGAAATCAGTACAGACAAAGAGAAAGGAAGAGTATAAAGTATAAAGAAGAAGAGAGAGTCAAACCCTCTGGTTTATTATTTATATGGTTACATGGGTTCATTTTATCACCCCCACCCCTTTCCCCCAATGGAAAACAAGCATTCTTGGCCCTACCAATAGGGATCCAGCATTCCTGGTCCCCATGGATACCAGTGGTCTGCCCACCACCACCAAGCTGTATGGCCCCATGGGCACCACCATCCTTAACCTTTGAGTGTTGTGATCCCTATCCCAGCAGAGGGGGTAGGCCCTGAGTGCACTCACCCCCAGACCTGCCAGCACCCCTATGTCTATTTACATCCCACTCAGGCACCACCAGCCCATATATATATATATATATATATATATATATATATATATATATATATATACATACGTACACTGATCAGTAATAGAACATTTGAATTCCCCCCTATGCCGTATATCGGAATATTTTACACAGTTTTAAGATTGTTGCAGCATGCACAACCAGTGCTAAGAGGTTAGCAGCATGCACGACCAGTGCTAAGAGGTTAGCAGCATGCACAACCAGTGCTAAGACTAAGAGGTTAGCAGCATGCACAACCAGTGGTAAGAGGTTAGCATCATGCGTGACCAGTGTTAAGAGGCTAGGAGCGTGCCAGATCAGTGTTAACAGGTTACAAATAGGAGCATGCGCAACCACTGTTTGGAGGTTTGCAGCATACATCACGTACATACACCGATCAGTAATAGAACACTTGCATTCCCCCTATGCTGTATATCGGAATATTTTACCCAGTTTTAAGAGGTTTGCAGCATGCACAACCAGTGCTAAGAGGTTAGCAGCATGCACAACCAGTGTTAAGAGGTTAGCATCCTGAGCGACCAGTGGTAAGAGGCTAGGAGCATGCCAGGTCAGTGTTAACAGGTTATGAATAGGAGCATGCACGACCAGTGTTTGGAGGGTAGCAGTATACGTGACTAGTGCTAAGAGGTTAGCAGCATGCGCGGCCAGTGTTATGAGGCTTGCGGCATGCGCAACGCCTGGCCTCCGGGCTGCGCAGACTGTATCTGATACAGTCCACTGAGGAGCACTCGGCTCTCGGCCTCGGGGCAAGTAGCAACGTCGCTATAGGTCTAACCGACGGGCAGCAAGCGCAACGTGCAACACTAGCAACATCGCCATTAGTTCTTAACAAACAGCAATCTATTTTTGTTAACTGCAATAATGCAAACTAAAATCATACATACATTGTACATACAAACACACATATTTACATACATACATACAATTACAGGATGTATGTATATACACACATGCAAGGACCTAGTTCTCTTCCCAACCATGGTCCAAAGTGGCGCCATCAGAGTGTGTTCGGCCAACGATCAACAGTATAGTATATACTATAGAGTAAAACCTCCCTAACTGACCACCTCCACAGATCGACCACTCCCCTATATCGATCGCTTTATTTGGGTCCCTACAATACCATTGTAACCATATTCTAACTCCCTAAACCGACCCCCTCCGTAAATGGACCACTTAAAGGCGGTATCAAGGTCGGTCGATTTAGAAAGGTTTTACTGCATTTACATAGTTATTTAGCAGGTATTTACATGATGCAGTATGGTTGTAAGGAGTCCAAGTACTGATGGTCGCAGTGTCTTTATTTATTTTCTCATATCAGATTATACAGCACATATGGGTATGTTCAACCCAGTTACTTTTTTTCCTCTTCTTAGTATCTTTTTTTAGACATGCCTTGTAGTTGTACTGACTCTTGGGTGGTTCATAACCTTGACAGTTACAGGCTGCAACACTGCAGCAATATAGAATGGCACCGATAAGTCGATCCATTCTTCGGAATGAAGATTTAACTTCAGTTGGGGCGGTTGTAGAAGTGGGGGGGGTACTTTACAACAATAACGACGAGTCATTGGAGCACCATCGGATCACCGGTCTGATTGTAGCAGTGCACTCATGTCCAGTAGCCGATCCTTCAGGAGGAAGGGATAGGAAAAGGTGGGATCTGCAGGCAAGAACAAAGTGAAACAGTGAAAAGGGAACAGGGCCCCACCCAAGCAAACAACTCCCTTGATCAGGAGGAGATGTAAGCCCAGGAGAGAAAAAAGGAAAAGGGTAGTATAGAGGAAAGAGAAATGAGAGTTGAGTCAAAGGGCTGTGTCTCTTTGCTCTGTTGTGACCAGGCAGTGAGCGTGGACACAGATGGAGTAAGAGGTAGAAAGTGAAATGCTGGCTGGCTCCCCCTTCTGGAACTCTTCAGACATTATCAAGGAGGTGCAGGGGCCAGCTGAGAGGAGGTGTGGACGAAGTGTGCCCTTGTAGTGACTGCCGTGCCCCCCCCCCCCCCCACAAGGACAAACACAACCCGAACTCCACCCAAACCCCATCCCCAACCTCATCTACACCCCAATCCCAACCACAACCCTACCCCTATCCCTAATCCCATCCTTATATCCAGCCCCATCTCCATGGTCGTCCCTATCCCCATCCCCATCCCCATCTCCATCCAATCCCCATGCCCATTTCACTCTCCACCCCAGCCCCAACCCCATCTCCATCCCATCCCATCGCATCCCCATCCAAATCTCCACCCCAACCCTAACCGCAACCCCACCTCCATTTCCACCCCATCATCATCATCCCCCCCCCCCCATCCCCGTCCCAATCCCCATGCCCACCCCATCCCCATCCCCATCCCCATCCCCATCCCCATCCACATCCACATCCCCATCTCAGTCTTCATCCCCATCTCATTCCCACCACCACCCGAACCTCCACCCCCAACATCACCCCCCTCACCCACACACCCCGACCCCCTCACCAACCCACCCGACCCCACACCCCGGCCACTTCCGGGTGCTTGACCAGGCCGGCCGGTCGCCCGCTGGCCCGCCCGCTGGTCAGGCCCGGTGATATATGGCGGGTGTGATTAAATGCTTCCTCTGGTTACCGCCGGCTGGGTTGGTGGCGCTGCCGGTCACTACAGCGCCTCACACGGCGGGTAATTATCGCCGATAACCCGTCGTCGTTGTCGGGAGCCTAGGACACTCATCGGGGCCCCCTGGCCGTGTTCTCGGTCAAAGGGGGGTGGGCAAAGCACACATGTGTCCGCCCTAGTTCCCCTCTCACGCCCCTCCCCAACATAACCCCCCCCCCCTCTCACCCCCCCCCCCTCCTCAACATACCCATCCCCTCTCACGCCCTTCAGCGGGCGCGGTGGCTGAATCGGTAGAGCGCGGGCCTCGCGTGCGGGTGATCGGGAGATCGATTCCTGGTCGAGTCAAACCAATGACTTATAAAATTGATACTTGTTGCTTCCTAGCCTGGTGCTCGGCATTAATATGACATGGCCAGGACTGGTTCACTCAGTGTCAGTATAATGTGAATGGGTAGGATATCGGGTCACCCACTGCTAATTAATTTATCTTTCATTATCAAACCAATTGCTTACCAAACCTTGTCCTTGTTACCAAATCAATTCACTTTTATACAGTGAATTGATTTGGTAAGTGCAACTCAGGTTATTACAACATTAACGCATTTGAGCAGAACACAGTGTAGGTAACGCCAAAATGTGTAGTGCCCCCCGCCCCCCCCCCCCCACCCCCCAGCCTCCCTAAGCCCCCGAGCTAACTTGTGTTACCCTTGTCAGTGTGTTTTGTCATGCGCAGAGCTACTGACCACGTGACCAGGTGACATGCGTGTACAGTGCGGTACTGACCTCTCGCTTGTGTGTAACAGTCAGTATAGTAGTATGTATATATATATATATATATATATATATATTTTATGCATAGAGTCAGCCTTTCATAATCCCATCATTTTGACTGTTTAACCCACATTGAATATGTATTAGTTGGATAAATATATTAGTTTAATATATTAATTATTAGTTACAAATACAACAAAAATTCAAAACCCTCAAATTCAGTTTTAAATTTCCATAGTTCGATCGTTTTGAGGTTCTGCCATTTTCTGCGATAAATACATTAGTTTGAAGTGAGTTATTTTTTAAATTGCTAATTTTGGAGATATCTGAAATGAAAATGTGCCAAATTAATTTAGGCAAGTGCATGGAAATCTTGGCACCATAGGCTTCAGCAGTAACAGGTTCTATTTAAATGATTTAAGATCAGCTTGTATGCAACAACAAATGTTTAATGAAGCCACTGGTTGTCTTTTCTTGTGTGTGTTATTTTGTGATGAATTTATTTACCCTGCTCATAACGGATACGTGTGATAAACACTTGTTTTCACCGCTGGACAGCATTAATCCAATTTGAATTTTGTTTTAGTAATACCCAGTAAAACTAGTTTGATTGATTGATTGGTGGTTTATATATATGCCTTTCAATGTTCATAAACATTGTGTATGCGTGCATAGCTTTGCTGCAGAACGAAGGCACACTGGCATTGAGTTTGCCGATACGCGCAGTGCAAAACGTCAATTTTATTCAAAATTAATAGAAATGCAGAACCCTAAGCTTATAAATTTAATATAATCTGTTCATCGAATATGTTTTCTATATGTGTTCCAAGCAGTTTGTTTCTAAGTGGTGTGGTTTTAGAGATATTTCACATTTTCTGTATGAAGATTACTCATGGCCATTGACAGTGCATTGAGTTTGCCGACACGTGCAGTGCAACACGTCAATTTTATTAAAAATTAATAGAAATCCAGAACCCTAACCTTATCAATTTAATAAAGTGTTTTTGGTGAATATGTTTTATATATGTGCCAAGCGGTTTGTTTCTAAGTGGTGTGGTTTTAGAGACATTTCACATTTCTGTATGACGATTGCTCACAGCCATTGAGTTTGCAGTGTGACCCTGTGTTGTCCTAAAGCCAAGCTGGGCGCGCACTGACCTAAATACCTATGCTGACGTCACATTGAATAGGTCTATCCGCTATGTCGGCAGCATAGGCCTTTCACGGCAAGAGTATTGGTAGTATCTAACTTCTAAATTGGATTTGTAGGATATAATTTAGGTCAGTGTTTTGGTATTACAAATTTGATGCTGTTATCGGAATATGCAACATTAACCTTACAAGTCCCCAGACGGGGTGGCCGAATGAGTTAGAGCGTCCGTCTTCCGGGTTGGTAGATCGTGGGGTCGTGGGTTCGAACCCTGGTCGAGTCAAACCAATGACTTAAAGATTTATGCTTGTTGCTTCCTAGCCTTACGCTCGGCATCATTAGAATAAGGCAAGGACTGGTTGGCTCAGTGTCAGGATAATGTAACTGAGTGGGATATCAGGTCATGATGCTGGTGGCCCGGTCTTCCACTGGGGCAGCACTATAAAGTCGCCATGAGTGCGCACTGTCACAAGTCGGTACCTGTCCTGATATAACCTTAGATGTTGCTAGGACATAAAACAACAAACAAACAAAAATTAACCTGATAAGTGTTTAATAAGAACGACCGGCTGACGTCAGCTTGAACAGCATGTGTTTCGGATATAAAATCGAAATGTTTCCATTTCCAACATTCCTCTATAAGCGTGTTCATCAAGCGGAACCCTTTCGCTGAGCCTTTAGCCATGTTCACACAGGGCAGTTAATTCGAATCATATGAATCAACTTGCCTAGTTCGGCTCACATTTGGCGTGTGAACACGCATCTGAGTCGGTTTAGGGCTGATTCGAATCATATAAGCCGGAATTTATAAACCACCTCTCCAGGTGGTTTATATGAAGGAAATTTTATGAATCGACTTAAATCGCCTGTGTGAACGCAACCGACTTACTTGATGCAGATTAAGGACATCACACGCATGCGCAGTCGAGACCTTAGTTTGTTGACTTTCAGGTCGATCAAAAGCCTATATTATATAATTTAGTCTATGAAAGTGCTAGCTGTGCACAGATATTTTTTTCATCATTTATTTTGAGTGTTTCACTGCCCAGCAGAAGTTTTTACGCTTCCAAAACAATATGATTCAGTCTATACATATCTAGGTCGAACCCACACTCTCTCGTGCCGACGTCGACTAACCGAAACTGGTGCTGGTTAGTCTGGACTTGCTCATGCGCAGATATCCACTTACGCCTTAAACCGACTCAAAGCACTGCCCGTGTGAACGCGAAACACTTTCAAACTAAATCGATTCATATGATGTCTAAATCGCTTAAAACTTTTCCCGTGTGAACACGGCTATAGTTTTGGTAAATAGGGTATATGTTATGGGTGGTGACTGTGTGAATGTTCTGGAACGGTGTTCTCATCAGAACTACCAGGAAACAATTAGCATTTCGGCATACATTGGTTGTGTGGTGATTCGCCGGGCAGAATGGCTGAACCGATAGAGAGTTCGCTGACCATGTGGTAGGTTGTGAGTTCGATCCCTGGCCGAGTCAAACCAAAGATTTATTATTTTGGTGTTTGTCACTGCATTGGCTCTGCACTGGCACTGCATTGGCACTGCATTGGCACTGCATTGGCACTGCAGTGGCACTGCATTGGCACTACATTGGCACTGCATTGGCACTGCATTGGCACTGCATTGGCACTGCATTGGCACTGCATTGACACTGCAGTGCCTTACTACTAGTACCACTAGTACTGGGAACTGATATGCACTAGTATGCACTAATATGCACCAATAGGTATTATTGTGCACTAATATGCACTAATAAATAATATGCACTAATATGCACTGATGGGTACTAATAGTAATAGACACTAATAGGTTATGGTTTGATTGTTTAAATGCTCAATTGATTTTGTTGTTGATAGTTTGCCAAGTCGGCAGGTAAGATAGGGCAGGGCAGTCACTGGTTGGCTAAGTGTCAGAATATTGTGACTGTGAGGGATAATATCGGTTGAATGGTTCCCCAGTGACAGTGGCATGGTTTTCAAGGGCGGTTGATGTATGGAACTCCCAACATCTCCCAACCAGCTACTGCAGGGCCAAATAGTTTTGCGCCTGTCTGGACATGTTCTTGATGGTGTGAATCCTCTATTTGCTCCCTGAGAGAGTGCCGCTGGTAACTTGCAAAAGCCAGCAGCACTTCAACACTTTTGCAGGCAGCTTTCATGAAATGCGGAGAGTGGCAGTCAGGTAATGAAAGCAGTCTTTGTCACATCGCGACCGACAGCATGATGATGATGGTGCCCCAGTGGAGCAGCACTATACAGTATGCACAAGCGTGCACCGTTACAGGTCGATACCTGTTCTGATGTGATGTTGATGTTGCTAGAATACAAACCCCCGCCCCCCCACAAAGAAACCCTACAAAATGAGACACACTTAAAACAAGCTCGATGAATCCTATTCCTAGTTGGTGCAGAACTGGGAGACGGGTCGAGTTGTGCGACCGGAAAACCCTGGGAGGTGGGTGTGTTGGTTAGTTGTTGGTGTTTAACGTCCTAGCAACATCTAAGGTCATATCAGGACGGGGTGAGATGCGACGGGGGGGGGGGGTGTAAGGGTCATCCACACCTCTCTCTATCTCCTCTCCGCTGGCCTTGCTCATCCTTGATATGTCTGAAAAGAGTTCCAGGAGGGGGAGCCCAGCAGCATTTCACATTCTACTCTTACTCTGTCTGTGTCTTTGGCTCACCGGCTGGTCACCATAGAGCAAATAGACACGGTCCTTTGACTCAACTCTCCTCATTTCTCTTTCCTATACTCTACCCTTTTTTTCTTCTCCCAGGCATACTCCTCACCCTGACCAGGGGAGTTGTGTGCTTGGGTGGGGCCCTGTACATTACCGTTTCTCTCGCTTTGTTCTCGTTGCTGGAACCGCTTTACCCCTCTTTGCCCATCCCTTCCTCCCAAACCCTTGCTGCTGTCGACTGGATATGAGTGCTCTACGACCGCCGGACTGAAGAGATTTGGGGCTGCCCTAACGCTTCGATGTTTCAATGTTGTAAATATGTCCTCAGCTTCTACAACCGTCCCATCTGAAGATTAATCTCCAACCAAAGATTGGGCCTATTTATCGAGCCTCTCTATAATGTTGCAGTTCTGCAAACAGTAACCGTCGTAAGGTTACAAACAACCCCACAAGCAACGGGAGGAGGGGATGGGGAAGGCGAGTGGGGGTGACGGGGGAGGACGCACTAGGGAAGGGAGGGGGGGGGGGGTTGACGGTGTGTATGAGGCCGGGGGACACGCGGTCAGATTGGTGTGAAATGATGTCAGATTGTTTTAAAGTTAGAGTAATTGTTAAGCGCCGACCGAGGTGCCTGCCCCGTCACTGAGGCGGAGCGCGTTGCCATAGAAACAAACTGCGCCTGATTAATTGGTTCTATCTAATAAATTGTCGCGTGAGGTTCGAGATTAGCGCGCTGGCGCGGCGAGGAGGTGGCGAAGGTTGGTTGGTTGTTGGAGTTTTACGACCTTGCAACATCTAAGGTCATATCAGGACAGGTACCGACTTGTGACCGTGGCCATTCATGGCGACTTTATAGTGCTGCCCCACTGGGGAACCAGACCACCAGCACCATGGCCTGAGACCCTACTGAGCTAACCAGTCCTTGCCCTATGCTATTAATGCTGAGCGCCAGGCTAGGAAGCAATAAGGAATTGGTTTGACTTGACCAGGGTTCGAACCCCACGATCTACCAACACGGGAGACGGACGCTCAACTTATTCGGCAATCCCGTTTGGTCTAATGTGGGGAAGGAGTTTAGGTGTGTGTGTGTATGTGCGTGTGTGTGTGTGTGTGATGCAGAAGAAATGATGGTTGGGAGGAGAGGGGGGGGGGGCGTAATGGATGTGGGGAGGGGAGGAGAGTGGGGGGGGGGGGAGTGAAGAACACGCGTGCACAGCGGGCCAAATTGCTGGGTGGGTAGGTTTTTTATGTCTCCTACATCCACCTCCCGATACCCCATGACAAAATTGCAATGCACTCAATTTAGTTCCCAATTAGAGGATGCCAGTGGAGTCCTAAATCCCCAACTTCCCATTGAAGTGTATATTGTAAGGCAATTTAAGTAGCAACCTTCGTTTTGTATAGACTGGCATCGGGCGCGGTGGTCGAATCGGTAGAGCGCAGGCCGGGGGTTCAATTCCCGGTTGAGTTAAACAAATGATTTACAAAACTGGTCCTTGTCACTTCCTAGCTTGGCGCTCTGCATTAATAGGATAGCCTAGCTCAGTGTCAGGATAATGTGACTGAGTGTGATATCGGGTCATGTTGGTGATGGTCTGACTTCCCAGTGGGGCAGCACTATAAAGTCACCATGAGTGTGCACTGTCACAAGTCGGTACCCATTCTGATATGACCTTAGATGTTGCCAGGATGTAAAAATCCAACAACCAACTAACCATAGCATGGCTAGCACCAGGTGAGGGGATGCATTCAATTTACAGTAAAACCTCTTTAACCAATCACCTCTAGAGATCAACCACTCCCCTATATCGATTGCTTTACCCAAACAATACCATTGTAACGATTTAAAAAAACTCCTTAAATGGACCATTCATAGTCGGTCCCATGGTCGGTCGATTTAGAGAGGTTTTACTGTATTATAATGCTCTAGTCGGAACATATTCCACGTTACACCGACTGACGCCCGATGAGACGGCAACATTATGTTGTGACACCATACCGGAAGTGACAGCATGTAGACGACCTAGACTTGGGGGATCGGTCACCTCTCGTCAAGGCTTGAGTGTTTGACACGCAATGGCCCTGGGCCCTAATGCCAGTCTTGATATTTGGGTAGCATGTGTTCTGGCCTTAATCACTCTACGTGTTACCAGGAAGAGTGTCTGGAGAGTGTCTTGGGTAACACATACACATACACACACATACACACACATACACACATACACACACAGGGTGTGGTTTCTTGCCCTACTCGACTCGCCACCGATGGACTCCCACAATTCAACCAGCCAACTAGCAAAAATAAAATCCCTTTCATAATTTTTGTTAAAAGGAAGTCATTTAGACATTAGCCAATTCTTTTTTTAATTGGTGATCGTCCTCGCAGCACCATCATAATATTACCCCATAATATCACGACATGATATCACCACATAATATCACCACATAATACACCATCATTATATCACCCCCTAATATCATCACTTAATATTGCCACCTAATAGTTCCACATAATACCCTCCATAATATCACCACTTAGTGTCACGATCTAATATTCTCCTATTATATCACCATCCAATATCACCACCTAAGAAGTAATATCACCACACAATATCACCACCTAAAATGACCATGTCATATCGCTCCTTAATAATATCACCACAACACATTTGAAGGAAATAATGCATGAATAAAAAAGACATAAAACAAACACAACCAACTTGCCTCATGTCGTGGGTTGGACTTTAGGGTTGTTGTATTTGCCCTGATATTACGGACGTTGTGAGGTAAATATTGCACACCTGCCACATGGCATGGCATTTGTATTATCGCAATGTGCCCATTTGTATTCATATATCTATATATATTTACACACACATGTAATATAATGTATATGCACACACGCACATCTATATATGCAATGCGTCAGAGGAATGCTTACACACGTGTATTTCGTGCTAGTATATATATATACATATATATATATATACATATATATATATATTATATGTAATGCATTATAACCATACAAAAAGGGTGAAGGTGTGCTTGGTACTTGCCACTACATTACCATTATGGGGTGGGGGTGGGGTTAGGGGGTAGGGGATGGGGTAGGGGTAGGGGTAGGGGTAGGGGTAGGGGTAGGGACAGGGGTAGGGGTAGGGACAGGGGTAGGGGTAGGGACAGGGGTGTATCCATGGGTCCTGGTTCTCTCTTTTTTTCCCACAGCAGTTTTTCAGGGCAACGTAGAACATTTATGTTCTGTACGACTACGAGGTTACCTGAGTGCGTTCTATACAGACACCCCCCCCCCAACACACCCAACCACTCACACACACTCACACACAGACACACACACACAGACACACACTCCTCCCACAATGCCACTTTTATTTTAATTACTTTGGCTAAGCTCTGAACATGGAGATTGCGGTTGGGGTGAGGGGGGTGGGGTGACCATCGCTAACCCCAAACATGAACATGGCCTCCAGAAATATAAGCAACACACTTGCATGCGTTCTCGGCACCAGGGGTAGTACTAGTAGTAGTAGGCCTATGCCTACCCAGGAGTAAGCTTTGCCGCCACACTGTGCACATTCCCCGCGGTCGAGTCAAACCCAATGACTTATAAATAAAATTGATACTTTTCACTTCCTAGCCAGGCGCTCGGTATTAATAGGATAGGGCAAGGGCGGGTTAGCTCAGTGTCAAGATAATGTGACTGAGTGTGATATCAGGTCATGATTCCAGCCACCTGATTTCCCAATGGGGCAGCACTATTAAGTTGTCATGAGTGTGCACTGTTACAAGTCGGTGCCCAGACTGATATGACCTTAGATGTTGCCAGGACGTAAAACTCCAACAAGCAGTCAACCTGCACCATCCTCACTGAGGGGAGGTAGCCAGAAGTGCTGGGCCAACCCCTGATTGCTGCTACATGTAGGTCGTCGGTAGCTGGTCATGTGACCAGTACTGCTGGCATAACTTTATCTGGCAGGCATCCCGGTAATTGGTTGATTAATTATGAATCAACGTGACGCTGGGCACATGAATGGCGGTCAAAATGCCACCCCCCCACCCCCAGTCCCCACCCCCCCCCCCTCTCCCAGCCCCCCACCCCAATCACCCCCCCCCCCAATCCCAACCGCACCCCAAACTCCCTCCCCCCCAACCCCAACCCCAACCCCACCTAACCACCACCAGCACCACCATCACCACACCACCACCACCACACCACCACCACCCTCGCCCGTCTGCGTCAATGTCATTGTGCATTTCTTGAATCAGGAGAGTACTTTCAAGTGAGTGATTGAGTTAGTGAGTGCATGTGAGGGTTGGTAAGATTCTTTCTGATTGGATCAATTAAAGATATGTTCATTGAGATTTTGAGCCTTACTAACGTCTAAGATCATATCGGAAGTGGTACCGACTTGCAACAGTGCACATGCATGGATACCTTCTAGTGCTGCTCCATTGTGATACCATGCCACGGGTACCATAACTTGATATCCTACTTGTAATATTATGGCTACAGTACTACGACACATACCATGCAACATTAATAACATTTGAAGATTTCAGGCACAAAAGCCAACAAACGCCATTTAGGCCGAAATTAAATCACGGTATTCTCTGTGGCAGAGTGGTTAGAGTGTCGGATTTTTTTCTAGGTCAGACTCCTAATCTGAAGGTCAGTGGTTCAATTTGGATTCCCACCACTGTGTATAACTTACAGCGTCATCAAAGCCCAGTTGCTCTCATACCATGTCTATGTGGTGTGGGAGGTTAAAAATCCTTTGGGTCGGTAAAAGAGTAGGCTCGGGCTTTCTATCGACAAACTGTCTAATGGTGAAAACAAGTCTATTCAGACTTATACATGATAGGCAGTATAAATCTTCAAGAAAAAAAAACCATGACTACCAGGTTTGAGCGGCAGCTGTCATCATTCCGATAATCAAATCCATTTACCCCCACAGAAACCAACATATATGAAATTGATAGTCTGTACCTTTAAATCACAACAACGCATTCTATTTCATCGAGAACAATAGATTTTGTCAGTTTTTGCGCCTGATCTCTTCAATTAGACTAAATTTTCTGTCCATGAACATAACAAAAAGAATAGTTAAAGTTGTTGGGTTGACTCGCTCAAGTCTTGATCCATCGACCGCCCCCCCCCCCCCCCCCCCAGGTGAGGCGCGTGTCCTATAACACTCGATCACGTGGTCCGGTCTGGTAAGTTTAAGTGATTGCGTGAATGTGTACATTTCACGGTGAAATGTACATTGCCGCACACATGTACTGTATGCGAACTTCCGCTCCAAAACCTGCCGGAGCTGTTTGAGTTTGTGCTGTGTCATCACGATGATGGGTGTGGCTGCTGATCCGGTCAGTCAGCGCCACCTGGCGGGGAGTGAGGAGAGTCTCTTTCAGCCTCGATTTATCCCAGGTCCTGAGTAGGGTTGTGTGGCCAAGTACTGAGGAGGTGGAGGAGGGAGGGATGTCTCAGCTTATCATCGGCAGTGTTCTGCCACTCCCCACTCCAGACCCTCACCCCCACCTACACCTCCACCTCCACCTCCACCTCCACCTCCAGCTCCACCTCCATTTGCACTCCCACCTCCCACCTCCCACCTCCACTCTCATCTCCAGCTCCAAATCTACCCCCACCCCCACCCCAACTCTACACCGTCATCTTCCAGTCTACATACTTCGACTCCACTCTCCACCACAACCCTACACTCCTCACTCCAACCCTCCACTCTCCACCCCGGTCCTACACTCCCCACCCTCTCCACACATCTTCCACTCCACACCTCAATCCGAAACCCTTCCACACCACCATTAACTCTCCACCCACATCTCCATTCACTTTCCACCTTCACCATACCCACTGCACTCACAGCTTTCACTCTATACCTCCACTCTCCACCTCCATCTCCATTCTTCACTTATACCATTCACGCCCAAATCTCCACTCTCCACATGCACTCTCCACCCATCTTCCTATCATATCCCCCCATTCTCATACGCCGCACACACACTGGATACACCTATTCTCCAAATCGGGTTGTTTCTGTTGTCAGTCCCTGACCCAGACCCCTCCCCCTCTCAGCACAGCCAATACAATCCCATACAATACAATCCCATACAATACAATTACAATCCCATATACCGGACACCTCAAGTTCTCAGTTGAAGCTGAGCACTTCATAAGTTCACCCATGACGGGATGGCTTAATCAGTACCGTGCCGGCTTCCCATGAGTGGCTTTGATCCCCGACTGAGTCATACCAGTATCTTACAAAATTTCTTCTTCATCGTGTACTTCCACCAGTTATCTCAAGGGATTTTCGAGCAGAGGTATGATCTTTATTTGTGGGACATGCTCTCGGTGGTGGATGGTGGTAGCAGGATTTGCAATCAGATAGCTGATTTCCAGGGCCGCAATGTGGATGCTCCTGCTGTGGCCAGTTTGTTGATAGAAAGCCCGGGCCAACACTTTTCCAGACCCAAGGGATTTTTAACCTCCCACACCACATAGACATGGTATGAGAGCAACTGGCCTTTGATGACGCTGTAAGTTATACACAGTGGTGGAAATCCAAATTGGCAGAGGTGGGGGGGGGGGGGATGGGGACTCAAACCACTGACCCTCAGATCAGGCATGCAAGTCAGACACTCTAACCACTACGCCACAGAGAACAACACTTACAAAAATTAATAGTTGTCAGTACCAGGACTGACGCTCAGCTTTAATAGGAGAATGACATGACTGGTTGGATAATGTGACTGAGTGGGATATCGGGGAGTACTATGAAGTTACCATGGGTGCGCACTGTCAGTACTCAACCTGTTCTTAGAAGGTAAAGCTCCAACCATCTCGGGCTACTATTGGCAATAGCTGCAGCCTCTTTCAGCACCAGGTCAAGCAAGACATTTCCATTTCATGGCCACTTTATGGATTTTATTATTGATCCAATTTTTCTTGGATTAAACATTCATCACGTCTTCTCCCCCTCCCATCCCCTTCCCCCTTCATTCCTCGCCCTACCCCCCTCCCTCCCCCCTCCCGCTCGCGCTCCCTCTCCCCTCCCTCCTTCCCCCTCCTCCCCCTCCCCGTCCCCACTTACCCCTCCCCCTCCCCTCCCCTTCAATCAACTATATTTTGAACAGGAAGAACAAAAAGGTGTAGCTGGTTTCTCGGACATGGCATATTCCCCTATTACTACTAGGGCTAGGACCATTGTGCGTCGGGTTTGGTAAACTAGCCCCTCCCCTCCTCCACACCCCCACACACCCACACACTCACACCCACACACACACTCACACTCACACACACCCCACACACCAACACCCACATACTCACACACCTACACACACCACACACATCCAAACACCCAAACACCTACCCACACACACACCAAAACACCCCTCCACACACCCCACCCACCCACACACCCACCCACACCCACACCCACACTCACACACTCACACACTCACACACTCACACACTCACACACTCACCCCCCCCCCCACTCCCCACCCCCACACTCTTGCCCTGCCAGGGTTGTGGGCATGCGCGACGGTGACTGAGTGACGTAAACCCCTAGTGTAGGTCCTTCACACACAGTCCGTCCGGAATACTCCCGGGGGACTAAGCACTGCCCCGTTGGATAACGCATTCTTACGTATTGTGACTACAAGACATGCATCACAACCCACCACCACCACTACCACCACCACCACCACCAAGCCACCCCACCACCACACACACACCAAACTCATAAACACACAGGGCGGTGTTGCATAAGGTTCCCTGTGTACTAAGGGCTCAGCAGCACAAACCACATCTCCCTGTAGCGGACGCGGTGGCTGAATCGGTAGAGTGCAGACTTCCCATGCGAAAGGTCGGGAGTTCGATTCCCAGTCGCTTCAAGCCAACGACTTACACAATTGATACTTGTCCCTTCCTAGCCAGGCGCTTGGCATTATTAGGCAAGGAGTGGTCAGCTTAGTGTTAGGATAATGTGACTAAGTGGGATATTAGATCATGGTTCTGGCGGCCTGATCTCCCAGTGGGGCAGCACTATAAAGTCGACATGAGTGCGGACTGTCATAAGTTTGTACCCATGCTGATATGGCCGTAGATGTTGTTAGGATGCAAAACTCCAATAAACAAATATCTAGTGTTAGTAGTAACAGGTGTGGAAATTATGCGTTGTCTCGGGTTATGTGTTCTCTCTGATAATATATTAAATCCACATCCATTATGTGCTTGTTCGTTTGTTTTGTTCGGTATTGTTAAGTCTGAAAACAAAATTAAATTATTAAACTGCGGACAAGTTGTCTTGTTCAATTCACTGCTCCTTGTACTCCTGAGACCAGACGGGGTGGCCGAATGAGTAGAGCGTCCGTCTCCTGTTTTGGGAGATTGGGAGATCCGAACCCATGTGGTTTGTCAGTTCAAATCCTGGTCGAGTCAAACCAATGACTTAAAAATTGATACTTGTCCCTTCCTAGCCAGGCGCTCGGCATTATTAGGATAAGGCAAGGCCTGGTTGGCTCAGTGTCAAGATAATGTGACTGAGTGGGATATCAGGTCATGATGCTGGTGGGGCAGCACTATAAAGTCGCCATGAGTGCACATTGTCACAAGTCGGTACCTGTCCTGCTATGACCTTAGATGTTGCCAGGACGTAAAACAACAACAACAAACAAACACAAACTGTACTCCTGAGTGCGAGCCTAGGCAACAACAAGTATAACCTTTGGTCTGAGTTCGAACCTACAACAGTACAAGCTGCCACACAGCCATCCCATTCAGTATTGACAGAGACTATGACGGACTCTATTCCCCGAGCTCGTTTTATATTAATTATCTCTGGTTATGGATCTAGACCATTCTCTATCATCTATGTCAAGCGACATGAAGCCATTCTGCAATGCTCTCTTGTGAGAGATACATACCATATCTAACCTTCCATGGCAAGTCCCCTAGAACATAGTGCATTCGTTATGGTAAGAGTCATAGAATGTTATATGTCCGCTCTAGTAAGAGAGATACACAACATTATAAATTCTCCCTGGTACGAAGAGGTCAGAGTTTGTCGGGACCCCCCCCCCCCTCTACCCCCTACTCTCCCCCACTCCCGCCATCGCTCGCAAACCCCCACAGCCCCCCCCCCCCTGCCCCTATAAGTATTATTTAATTTATTTCTTCTTTAAGCTAAAGTACCTACCGCTGTCAAGTGAGATGCATGTTAGAATGATTATGTGGCAAGAGCACGATTTGTGACAAGCGTGACATACTACACGAAAAGGCAGTCCATGACCCAAGTCCCCCTCGCCCCATCGTTGAACCAGTGGAGATATGGGCGGAAGGCAAGTGGGCAATCTGTCATTACCATCATGTTCTCTGAAGTGACAAGAGCTGTGTTATCAACTACCCTCCTTTGCCAATAAAACGAAAGCATAAAAGAACATGTGAAAGCAGTTCTGTGTACGCATCCTTTTTTTGTGTGTTTGTGTATGTGTGTGTGTGTTATTTTTGTTTGTTGCAGTTGTTCAGATGGAACTGGAATTGAATGCCACGTGGTTAGTTCGGAAACCCCATCAGCAGAATGATGTCGACAATGTTGACAATATGACCATGTAGCTAGCTGTGTTCAGTAATTATGTTTATCGAGGTATTGTGATTTTGGAAAGTATAGGGTTGTGCCTATGAGCTATGGGCTTAACATGACAAGAGCTGCCTAGATCCACTAGAGAGAGTGTGTGTGTGTGGTGTGTGTGGGGTGTGTGGGGTGGGTGGGGTGGGGAGGGGGGTAGAAGCAGTCGTTACCCTGTTTGCAACCACTCACATGTTGCTATATTATTTACGGCTTTAGTTACCGTGGTGCGGGTCAGCTAGACCTTTGGCGCGGTAAGCCAGACTGCTTTTGTATTTATTACTCATGGCGGATTGCTCAAGCAGACCTTTGAACAACGGTCTGCGGGTCAGGTAGCATAGACTCTAGACCGGTAGTTTCTTGTTTGTGCCTTACATACAGTGTCTACCTCCAGCCAGGGTGAATGAACGTCGACCCTATTTAAATCCGCTGACTGGCTTCCCAAGCCGTAAGTGGGTCGTGGGTTCGAACCCAGACCGAGTCGAACCGATGATTTATATTTTATAGCAAATTTATGCTTGTCGATACCTAGCTTTGCACTTAGCATTTCTAGGATAGGGAAATGACTGGCTAATTCGGTATCAGGATAATGTGACTTGGGTCAGATATCAGATCATGGTGCTAGTGGCCTGATCTTCCACTTCCACTCGGTCAGCACCATAAAGGTCGTCTTCAGTGCGCACTGTCACAAGCAAAAACTGATTCTGTAGTAGCCCACTGTGAATGTACTTGTTCCAGGCAACATTTGTGAATGTACTGGTTCCAGGCAACATTGTTCATCTGAATCGGTGCAGAGTTACTTACCTAGAAGAGAATGGCATCCTGTCAAGAAGGTGGTCATTGGATTATCTGCAGTCACCGTTCAAAATTATTAAGGTCTATTAATTTAATTAACTCCACACTCCAAACCTAGTGCGCCAAGAAAGACACATACGTGAACAATGCATTTAGCTTTTTAAATTGGTGATTAGTGTGAATATGTCCATATATCCATAAGATACGATGCGAAAGTGTTTCTTCTTCTGTATGGTAGCTGAGTAGCCCTGTCCGTGGTTGAACTAACTTATCCTACCCTTGAACTGTGCCGCCGCTTATCCCTTGTCATGCGACTAAGCTGCTCAATGGTGCATGAGTCTGGCTGCAGGAGGCGAGCAATAGGCGAGGAGGAGGCGAGCAATATGCGAGGAGGAAGCGAGCAGTAGGCGAGCAATAGGCGATCAGGAGGCGAGCAATAGGCGATCAGGAGGCGAGCAATAGGCGAGCAGTAGACGGGGAGGAGGCGAGCAGTAGGCGAGCAATAGACGAGGAGGGGAGCAGTAGGCGAGCAATAGGCGAGCAGGAGGCGAGCAGGAGGCGAGCAATAGCGAGCAGGAGGCGAGCAGTAGGCGAGAATAGGTGAGCAGGAGTCGAGAATATGCGAGCAGGAGGTGAGCAGTAGGCGAGCACTAGACGATTAGGAGGCGAGGAATAGGCGAGGAGGAGTCGACGAATAGGCGAGGTGGAGTCGAGGAATAGGCGAGGAGGAGTCGAGCAGTAGCCGAGAAGGAGGCGAGCAGTATGCGAGGAGGAGGCGAGCAGCATGCGAGGAGGAGGCGAACAATATGCATGGAAGAGGCGAGCAATAGGCATGGAGGAGGCGAGCAATAGGCGAGCAATAGGCGAGCAATTCTCGCTAACCGGATCCCAGCGAGTCGGGGTGTCTATGACATGCAAGAACAGACTTACATACTAATCCCCAGCAGGTGGACCTGGTTTCGGGACTCGACATCGGAGCCCGAGCTTGTCGCGACCTGCTCCCAGCACCAATAGCTCACTACAGCTGACTGGTCTGTCTGTTGTAATGGATTTTCGGTTGTCCGTAAGTGGGTTTGTGTGCTCCTGTCCTCTGTAAGGACGTTTAGCGAGGTCTGGTAATTGGGTCCCTTGAACTGGCAGCAGCGAAATAGTCGGTGGCTAATGTGGTAATACTAATAGCAAGGATTTTATATATAAGGATGGCAAAGCGAGGCTGTCTGAGGCTTTCCCAGCATGCAATCCAGAAATATGTCCTCCATATTGGAAGCCTTATAATGAGCAATGATAGGGGCAACATAAAATCCTTGCCAGTACTACCATGACTAGTACTAGTAGTTGGGATTAAAACTTTATTTGCCTTGTTTAGTTTCCTTCCGAAGTTGAGAGCCGAGTATGCAGGTTGAACCTACAGAACAGCCATAATTCTATTTTACAAGAGGGTGGACTGTATCTGTAAACGCTGGCATACTATGAATGAATAATCATCACGCTTTCATTACTTCACTTAACCATCTCTCCCTCTACTCATCATCATCATCATCATGCTCTCGGTCGCGATATGACAAAGACTGCTTTCATTACTTGACTGCCGCTCTCCTTTGTGCAGTTGTACATTTCATAAAAGCTGCCTGCAAAAGTGTTGAAGTGCTGCTGGCTTTTGCAAGTTACCAGCGGCACTCTCTCGGAGAGCAAATAGAGGTCTCACACCGGCAAGAACATGTCCAGACAGGCGCAAAACTATTTGTCCCTGCAGTGGCTGGTTTTCTTTTCAGGGTTTGCTCCCTTAGCCTTCGGTTCTGTCAAGAACCTGTACCACAAGGCAGTGGTTTACAACTCTGCAGGGCAGGGGCGTCAAACTCCCTGAGGTATTGCCATACCTGCATACCCTCTACTATATATGGTAATAATGAGTCCGGCAGCTGGGGGTAGATGGGGGCATGGGTGAGGGGGAGGTTGGTGGAGGGAAAGGAGCATATATGAATAAAATACATAAGCATTCCCCATGGTGCATTACTATTAGTCAAACCACACAAATGGTATTTAAAATCTCAAAATTTACATTTATGAGGGATGAAAGTGGTTTAGACTTAGCATTGTCAGGGAATCGTGGAAAAATGCCGGAAGTCAGGTTTCAACTAACCTTGTTGTGACTGTATTATCGCCCTTGTTGGGGCTTCATGTTCTAGCAACATTTAAGGACATATAAGAATGGGATTCAAACTCCCCAAATGTTGTCATATACTTCTCATTTTTTTACATTTTTGTTTAACGTTAATCGGGAAATATAAATAATCGTGGAAATCCGCGAAACCGCGGAGATCTTTCATCGCTGATTTATTTTGTTATTATTAAGGGGATACATTTCCATTAATGCCATTTCACAAGTTGCAGTAATAATAATAAAAGTAATACCGGAAGCCTTTAGTAAAGTTGAAAAAACTACCTTTTTCAAAAGCAAAATTCATATGAAACACACACACATAAATATATATAATATATATATATATATACACACATACCTACACACCTACATACAATGCAGATATGTCTAAACAGCTATATCTATATACTCGCATATATACATGAAGCCACACCTCTCATAGAGCCACATTCAGTCTACACACGTGACCAAGCTGTGCACAATCCGCTCAGACAGTTTCCCATACAATATATTTCTAAATAGTTCTAAATATGCCATAGGACTTGTCTGCAGAGCTGCCGTGTACCCGAGGCCATGCTCTCCCTGCACCACTTAAAATTCCCAGCAGAGTTATTGAATGTGGTGTCGATACCGCGTCTAGTTTAAACTTGCATAGTCCAATGGTTTTGAATTTCTGTATTTTTTCTGAGATAAATATATTAGATCGATCACTAGTATCAACTTTACATTAGTTCAAAGTAACTTTTATTTTAAATGGTAAACTTTTGAGATATTTTGAGTGCAAAAATGGAAAATTGGTTCTGGCAAGCTTGCCAAAACTCTGACACCATAGTTTTCTGCAGAAACAGGTTCTGTTAAATTGACTCAGTATTCCCTTCTATACAGAAACAAATGCTTAAGAAGTGCATCAGTATCTAAGTTAGATATGTAAAATCAAATCTAGATAATTGGTTTGGTTTTGAAAATGTGATGTTTCTTCAGACTATGCAGCTTTAACTTTAAGCATTGCATTGTGACGAAAACCCACATATGGCATAGAGGTGGCAGGATTGGGTATCTATCGGCCTGTAGGAGCATTAATTGTCACGCATGAGTAGAATATATATATATATATATATATACATACATATATGCGTTCCGAGTCATTGTCTGCTGAGCACTGTGGAGGGTCTGAAGCTGTGATCTGGAATGCTTAGACACCCGGAAGTGGGGTGAAGGTCCTCTTCAGCCATACGTAGGTATATATGTATATACAGTAAAACTTCCCTAATCTCCCACCTCCACAGATCACTCCACGACCACTCCCCTATATCGATCGCTTTATTTGGTTCCCATCAATACCATTGTAACCATATTATAACTCCCTAAATCGACCACATCCCTAAATCGACCACTTAAAGTCGGTTCCAAGATCGGTCGGTTTAGGGAGGTTTTACTGTATATATATATATACGGTTTGAACTGGCCCGGGGATCCTACTAATGAGCTTCCACACGGGGCAGATATATATATATATATGTATGACCAATCATACAACGGAGAATAAACATTGCCAAAACAACATTTCTAAAGATGCAGAAAGTACTAACATCTAGAGACATAAATATAAAAACAAGACTCCAACTGCTAAAATGCTATGTGTGGTCTACACTTTTATATTGCTGCGAGACATGGACTTTGAAGAAAGAAATAACAACAAAGCTCGAGGCATTTGAAATGTGGCAATACAGAAGAATGTTAAAAATTCCATGGACAGCAATGATAAGCAACGTGGAGGTCCTAACAAGAATGAAAATAAAGAGACAGATAATACAAACAATCAAAAACAGAAAAATTAAATACTTGGGCCACATGATACGACCCCGGGAATTATTAGGATAGGTCAAGGACTGGTTTGCTCAGTGTCAGGATAATGTGACTGAGTGGAATATCAGGTCATGGTGCTGGCGGCCTGGTCTTCCAGTGGGGCAGCACTATAAAATCGCCATGAGTGCGCACTGTCACAAGTCGGTACCCGTCCTGATATGACCTTAGATGTTGCTAGGACGTAAAACAACAACAACAAACAAACAAACACTGAAATTATGCTATCAGTTATTCTACTTTAAATAAAACCGCACTGCCCCTCTCTCTATCTGTGGAGCGGTGTGAAGTGATGCAGTGTGCTTCACCCAGCCAGGGTACTGCATCATTAGAGGGATGGGTGGACAGCATCTTTGGGATCACGGAATTGACTTAGTATTGGGATTCTTCTCTTTTTGCGGTGCATCAGGTCATAAATGGATTGGTATTGACCTTTGACAGTGCACACTCCTCCTCATTGCTTTATAGTGTTGACTCAACGAGATACCATGATTTATTGGTTCATTTGAGGTAGTAAAAAGGACGGGAACTGATGTTTGATGGTGGTCATGGCTTTATAGTGTTGACTCACCGAGATACCATGACTAATTGGGACTTTACTGCTTTTCAACATATGAGGTCATAAAAGGACGGGAACTGACTGGTGATGGTAGTCATGGCTTTATAGTGCTGACTCACTTAGATTCCATGACTTACTGGGACTACATCTTCGCCACATATGAGGTCATAAAAGGAAGGGAACTGAATTTTGATGGTGTTCATGACTTTATAGTGCTGACTCACAGGGATACCCTGAGTTATTGGGACTACTTCTTTGTAAAGTACGAGATCATAAAAGGATGGGTACTGACTTTTGACAGTACATTTTTGACACCTCACGGCTTTATAGTGTTGAATCACCGGCACCATGGTAAAAAAATAATGATACTCAATCACAATGTCCTAACACTGAGCGAATCAAATCCAGCCTTTCCTTTATCACCAGGGCAGGTAGTGATGACAATTTTCTTGTTCTAAGTCACTGGTTTGAACTGGCCCGGGGATCCTACTAATGAGCTTCCACACGGCGCAGAAAGCGGACACCCTAACCACTAGACCATTCCATCCGGTGGACAGATGACCAGTGATGCCGGCACATCCTAAAGCTAAGATTCCTTACACGTGGTATGCAGTATGTGAATGCGAATGCGAATGCGGCAAAAAATCGAAAAGCATCTAAGTCAATGGGGCTGATTCCTTACACGCGGTATGCGGCATGCGGCATTGCAACATGCGAATACTGAATCGGTCCATGTACCGATCGGTGCGGCATGCGAATGCGAATGCCCATAGACAACAGTGTTAGAGAAACCTGACACGATGTGTGTGGGTGTGGGGGAAAGGACCCAACCCGTTCGCATACCGCATGCCGCATGCCGCATACCGCGTGTAAGGAATCTTAGCTTTACCCCCTCACACACGTATTTCCTGATTTCCAACCCATCATTGAACGCCATCAAGGTCAGGCCAGTGCCTCCGCGCAGAGGTCACACAGAGGTCAGAGCATGGAGGTGGGTGGGTCAGTTGGGGCGGTGGGAGGGGGAGGGATGGGCGCGGTGGGAGGGAGGAGTATTTAGGTGTGGGGGGTGGGGTGTTTGTGTAAATCAATCAGTCGTGATCCGGTCGTCGATTATAATAATTCCTGACGTTTCTGATTTCTTACTTATTCAAGCTGTCTTCCCCGTGTGAGTAATTGTCCTGCATGAGCAACACACCAAGCAGGTCCTACTTCACAAATGGGACCCTGGAGGATCCTAGCATTCCTCCAGGGGGCACTGGGAATGACCGCGCCATATGGCCTACCCACCCACCCCCACCCCTTAGCCACTATCCCCCCATTCTCCCTCCCCTACCCGCAACCGTACCCGCAACCGCTACCACACCCTCAACCGCTACCACCATCGCTACTACACCTGCCCCACTCTCAGCCCCACTCCCACCCCAACCCGCACCTCCAGACCCTACGGGGGGGGGGGGGGGAAGTGGGGACTGCGGAGGGGGGGGGGTGATCCCCGGTGCCTAGCCGGTGAAGTGGGGTGGGTCAAGGCTGGGGTATGAATATTCAGATTGGAGACTGGTGGCGGCACCTATCGGAGTCGGCAGTGTGCGTGTGGGCTGTATGATGGTTCTGTGCTTCGCTCATTTTGCCATGGGGGACGGTGGGGGTGGGGGTCAGGGGTGGGGGTGTGTGTGTGGTGGGGGGGGGGGGGCACTAAATGCAAATTTGCCAGCGCGTTGGAAATAAGGCAATCTGTTGGTTGAGTGGCGGCGGGGGGTGCTTTTAATATGGTCGGGTTTATCGCTGGGAGGGCATGTGTGTGTGTGTGTGTGGGGGGGGGGGGGGGG
The DNA here is from genome assembly GCA_030323885.1 of Branchipolynoe longqiensis. NCBI lineage: Eukaryota > Metazoa > Annelida > Polychaeta > Phyllodocida > Polynoidae > Branchipolynoe > Branchipolynoe longqiensis. The sequence continues at coordinate 129,680,044 of CM059187.1, forward strand.
CGGGGGGGTGAGAGGGAGGGCGAGACGGGTAGATAAGGCCCTGCGGCGAGTGTGGGAACTATCTTCACAGTGTGCTCATCAATACAAGGGCGAGGGAGTGGATGGGGGGAGGGGGCGGTTAATCAGGTGTCTTTAATAGAAAATGCTAGACAGGAACCAAGTTTTATTAATGCCAGGCGAGGTTGTGCTTATATTAAGGTAAAGATAGTATCGAGCAGGGCTCGATGGGCGGAGAGGGGATGAGGGTTTGGATGAGGGTGAGAGTGGAGATGGCGGTGGAGGTGGGAGAGGGGTGTGTGTGTTGTAGGTGACGGTTGGTGGGGTGGGTTCTTATCCTATATCCTTATCTTATATATATAATCTAATATATAACTGGTATGTGTATACTGCATGATAGCATACTATTGAACCCCCCTGTCTATAGTCCGAACCGGGGATGAATATGGTCATATATATATATATATATATTTTTTTTGTATTGATACGGTATTTATTCTGTCCATAGCGTGTAAGCTGCCGCGAGGGTGCTTGTTTTCAATGCTGGACAGCTGTGGGGAATGTGATGGTGTATGCCCGGGTTCTGGTTCCGGGTTGGTATCTGGGATATCCACCAGCATTTATTTAAGTCATTGGTATCTATGTTAGTTTGTTGGTGTTGTTGTTTTTTTGGAGGGGGGGGGGGGTAAAACTTCCTATCATATAACTAATAAGTAATATATTATTCTAGTATGTACATCTAGTGAGATTGTAATAGGCTTGTGGATGAGGACGTGTTCCCAGAATTTGTTTGTTTGTTTTGTTTGCAGCTTTCCTTTCACTTGTGCCCTGTCCCTAGTTAGTACCTATGATATATTATATAATATAATATATATATATATATATAATGCATGATATCATACTAACAATTACATTTAAAGCCCCTATTCATAGTGTTCTTTACCTGGAGATGAACATAGTCATAACCCACCCACATTCCTACCCATGCCTACACAGCCCCCAAGGCAAAGTGCCCCGCTGTTGGATCCAGGGTGGCCGGGGGACCCGCCTACAGCGCCCTGCCTGGGCCCCTTGTGTCAACACGGCCCCCTGGTGTTGACGCTGACCGGTGCTATCACCCGCTCAGACAGCAGCGCACATCAGGGTTGGCTGATCACAGGTTCACCAACAAACCTCGCACACAACACATATATGTACCTCCATATATATGTGTATATATATGTATATATATATACAGTAAAACCTCTCTAAATCGACCAACCATGGGACCGACTTTAAATGGTCCATTTAGGGAGGTGGGAGGTGTAGGAAGGTTTAAAAAAAATCATTACAATCATATTGTAATATCTGCGATCGTTTACGACCCAAATCATCATCATCATCACGCTGTCGACTAAGACTGCTTTCATTACTTTACTGCCACTCTCCATTTAATATTTCATGAAAGCTGCCTGCAAAAGTGTTGAAGTGCTGCTGGATTTTGCAAGTTACCAGCGGCACTCTCTCGGGGAGCAAATAGAGGTTTCACACCGGCAAGAACATGTCCAGACAGGCGCAAAACTATTTGTCCCTGCAGTGGCTGGTCGGGAGATGTTGGGAGTTCCATACATCAACCGCCCTTAATGCTGCCACAGTGACATGGTTTTCTGTTTAGGGTTTGCTCCCTTAGCCTTCGGTTCTGTCAAGAACCTGTACCACAAGGCAGTGGTTTACAACTCTGCAGGGCAGGGGCGTCAAACTCCCTGAGGTATTGCAATACCTGCAATACCTGCAATACCTGCAATACCTGCAATACCTGCAATACCTGCAATACCTGCAATACCTGCAATACCTGCAATACCTGCATACCCGAATACCTGCGACCCAAATAAGGTGATCGATATAGGGGAGTGGCCGATGTGTGCAGGTGGTCGGTTAGAGTACATACATATACATATATACATATACACATATACACATATACACATATACACATATACACATATACACATATACATATATACATATATACACATATACACATATACACATATACACATATACACATATTCACATATACACATATACATATATCCGTACACACAGACACATAAAAACCATATAACATCATATTCATCGAAACACCCACCACCACCCTTAAAGAGGAAAGGGAAAGGAGTGTATTATTATTATGCACGGTGCTGTTGAGTAAAGATTAGATGAAGCTGGTGTGCATGGGATGTTCTGATATTAGCACCCACCTTTCATACATTCATAGGGGCATGGGGAGGGCGTCACAATATCTATGTGACCAGGGATTATGCAGGACCTCACATAGGTGGTCCGACCACATACCACCATTGCAACCTATATATATGTATATGTAAAACATAATACACAACCACCTACTGAAGAAACAATATCTCACCTGATCTTGGGCGCAGTCACTGCTTGCTGTGTTCTGGCACAAAAAGCAAAAGACCGGCCAGAAAAGATGGTAGATATTACAAATACGGAAACTAGCCCTACTATGTACTAAGGAATTCTAAATGACTATCACCATAGGGCGCAGTCCGTCTGGGTATGTGTACTGGCACAAACCAAAGCAGAACCAGGCAGGCCACGGTCATGCATCCGAATCACCCTGAAATACGAAATGGCTAACCATACAGCACACCCATCCCACCTAGTCGCAGTCCTGAAGGGTCCAGGGGAGTTCTGGCACACTGGTGTACTTTCTAAGGACAGGGCATGGGTGAAAGGATGCTGTAACAAACCACAATGGGATGGATCCTCTCCCACAGGCCTGTATGTCATCTGCGTAGATGTACATAGTAGGCTAAGGTATCATATACAGGTTAGGAAAAACTTGAAAATTAAAAGAAACTAATATAGAAACTACTAACACCCAAAACCCGCAAAGGTTGGCCCGAGAAAGATCAGGTAAAGACTCCTGAGTGCGGGACCAGACCAATCTAGTACCACAGCTGTCCAGCATTGAAAACAAGCACCCTCACGGGAGCTTATACGTTATGGGCAGAATAAAAAACTTGTCACAAAAAAATAAAAAATAAAAAATATGTATATGTATATCTACACATATATATAAATCTCTTGTTTCTATTAATTGTATTCATTGTAATAAGCTTAGCTTCCTTCCCATCTACTAACTATAATGTAACTAACTGTATTATGATTTGCGCAACTCAAAAATCTGTCTTCGTCCTTTTACCAGTTACAATGTCCCTAATTTTACCACTTGAACACCACCTCTCAATCCTTTTATCAGTTACAATGTCCCTAATTTTACCACTTGAACATCATCTCTCTCCATCCCAATTTTAACGCTGCCTTCCTCCTCCTGTTTTGCAGACTTCGGGCTGAGTAATTTCTACAAAGAGGATGATCCCTTGAGAACGCACTGCGGCTCTCCAGAGTATGCCGCACCAGAGCTTTTTATAGTTGGCAAGACCTACGGCCCTGAGATCGACATCTGGAGTTTGTGAGTACCAGCAGTTCCTTCCTTGTGTTACATGTCCGTGTCCGTGTCCGTGTCCGTGTCCGTGTCCGTGTCCGTGTCCGTGTTGTGAGCGGGGACAGACAACAGACCACGGATGCACGTCGTTCTGCACACAGGATTCGGATACGTTGCAAGCTGAACAGAAGCCACCCTGGCATGGAAGGAAGCCAAGTCTCTGGAAGCCCAATCTCGGGAAGCCCAATCTCGGGAAGCCCAATCTCGGGAAGTTCATTCTCGGGAAGTCAGTTCTCGGGACGCCCATTCTCTGGAAGTCAGTTCTTGGGACGCCCATTCTCGGGAAGTCAGTTCTCGGGAAGTTCATTCTCGGGATATCCATTATCGGGACGTCAGTTCTCGGGAAGTTCAATCTCGGGATATTCATTTTTGGGAAGTTCATTCTCGGGAAGTCCATTCTTGGGAAGACATTCTCGGGAAGCCATTCTCCAAAAGCCATTCTCGGGAAGTTCATTCTTGAGAAGTTCATTCTCGGGAAGTCCATTCTTGGGAAGTCCTTGCTCAGGAAGCCATTCTCGGGGAAGTCCATTCTCGGGAAGCAATTCTCGGGAAGCCATTCGTGGAAAGCCAGTATCGGGAAGCCATATATATATGTTTATATGTATATATAGACATATATAATATGCACAGTGTTTAGTATTAAAGTATGGTTTTAATCAAGCCGACTCCAGCCGACAATGTAAGTGCTGACCTATGATGTGGCAGTATCGAGTGGGTTAGTGCCAATTCAAGTCACACAATCCAATGAAAGCATAACATTTTTATAAAATCAATGCATTTGTCTAAATTTGTTATTACATGTCCAGCTTACATGCAGGTGCTTTACTTAAACCTTTATTGCTGCATATAATGTATCTTAACTCAATTTAATAGAACATATCACTATCACTGGTACTAGCCTACAATGGTCACCATTTATATATGCATGCGAATTCTAGTTTTAATGTGTATATTTCAAATATCTCCAAAGTTAGCTATTTATTATCGAAAGTAATCAAAATTAGCGCAAAGTAGATTATAAGCATCGACAAAATATTTCTATTCTTCAAATATTGCTGAAATGCAAAAACCATCAGATTATGCAATTTTACTTAGCTAAATCTGCAACAAACGGCTTGTCTGGAGCTACAATTTCTTCTCACTCCACCACCACCAGACGGGGTGGCCGAATGAGTAAGAGCGTCCGTCTCCTGTTTTGGGAGATCGGGAGATCAGAACCCATGAGTTCATGGGTTCAAATCCTGGTCGAGTCAAACCAACGACTTAAAAATTGATACTTGTCGCTTCCTAGCCTGGCGCTCGGCATTATTAGGATAGGTGAAGGACTGGTTGGCTCAGTGTCAGGATAATGTGACTGAGTGGGATATCACTGATATTATCAGGTCATGGTGCTGGCGGCCTGGTTTCTCAGTGGGGCATCACTATAAAGTTGCCATGAGTGTGCACTGTCACAAGTCGGTACCCGTCCTGATATGACCTTAGATGTTGCTAGGACGTAAAACAACAAACAAACAAATCTCACTCCACCAGGACTTGATGATCAGTGCTTTCAGCTAGTCGGATTGGTTAACGCTAGGCATTATTAGTTTACTAGCTTAGTAGCTATGTGTTTATCTCATTGTGTGTCTGTGTGTAAACAATACCTTTACCCTGCTTGTATCAATAACCCGTTGACTGTTTGAATCATAGGAATTGTTGTTATTATCATCACTAAAATAACAGAGAGCGGGTTAGGGAAGCTTTCGTGAGTAAATCATGTGATGTAACTAAATACACAGGACGTCAACATTGTCGCAACCCAGTGTGTTTCCACTTGTGGATTTTGAGATTTGCTGACGGTGTGAATTAGAGTATAATGCCTGGTACACACCTACCATATAGGATTCGCGCACTAAAACTCACGACTCGACCCGACCCGCTTAAAACTGAAAACGGGCCGATTCATTTTTTGAATCGCGAATCGCAATCGTAATCGGCCCCTTTTAGCCCTAAAACTGAGGTTTTATTCGCGAATCGTAATCGCTAGGTGTGTGCGGGGAGTGCACACCTAGCTATTTGTGTGCGTGAAACGGGCAGTTTTAGATCGTATAAGGTAGGTGGGTGCGCACAAACGGTAGGTGTGTACTAGGCATTAGTTGCGCTATTCATGATATCTGATATGTGGCTTTCATGTATTATAGGGTCTTTGTATAAACATAGACACTAATAAAGTCTGTACTAGACTACTAAATGACTGAAACGTACAATCCTCCAAGCATTGTTTATCCCATCATTACTAACAACCTACTTACTCAAACTACTTCATGTAGTCAAAGAACACACCTGAGGTATTAACCTTTTAAGCATAACCCTATAAGCTAACCACACTCTATCTAACAGAATAAACAAACCATTCTACTAACACTCACTCCATCTCAAAATGTAACTCCAACAATATGATAGTTTTGCAATTCACAACATAGTAGGCATACAAACCTATGAAGGGAAACTATGCACCTAACCACTCCGTAATACAAAGGTCTAACCAATACACATGTGTGTATCAAGTGTGTAGGAATACAACATATAACTGCTATGTTTGTATGTGAATTGTCAAACTATACCATATGTAAGTCTTTGAATGTTTTATATTGTTATTTCAGCTGATTTGGGCTAGCTACATATATTGTAAATAACTGTATTGTCACATGGCTGGAAGACCAGTGCCACGGCACTGACAAAAGACTTTATTTAATGAATAAACTATATTTACCAAAAAAAATGTAGAAGACAGAGACCCAACATGATATCCTACTCAGTCACATTATCCTGACACTGAACCAACCAGTCATTGCCTTATCCTAATAATCCCGAGTACCTCGCTAGGAAGCGATAAGTATAAATATTTAAGTCATTGGTTTGACTCGACCAGGGTTCGAACCCATGGGATCGAATCCCACGGTCTACAAAAACGGGAGAGGGACGCTCAACTCGTTTGGCCATCCCATCTGGTGGTTCAACTTCAAGTATAAAAGTATCGTTTAACATTAGACCGTCTTCACAGACTAAGCATACTGAACATTTAGTCTCTCGGTAGGGTAGGCCTAGTCGAATATAAACAACCGGTCACAGTGGCCTAATTGGTATAGTGCAGCCCTCGCATGCTGAAGGTCGGGAGTTCGGTTCCCGTTCGAGTCAAACCAATGACTTAAAAATTGATACTTGTCGCATCGTAGCCAGGAGCTCGGCATTATTTTTTTAATATATATATATTTTTTATTGATGAGGTATTTACTCTGCCCATAACATTTAAGCTCCCGTTAGAGTGCTTGTTTTCAATGCTGGACAGCTGTGGTGCTGTCTTGATCTGTTCCTTTGCCTAGGAGTGTTTACCTGTGTCTGCTCAGGTCAGCCTTCTGCAATTTTGGTTGTTAGTAATAGTCCATGTTAGTTTTTTTGTAATTGTCCAGTTTTTTTTGTCTAGTCTGAGTATGATACCTTAGCCTTCTATGTACATCTACTTGGGTGACATGCAATTATTAGGATAGGGTAAGGACTGGTTGGCTCAGGGGCAGAATAATGTGACTGAGTGGAATATCGGGTCATGGTGCTGGTGGCCTGATCTCCCAGTGGGGCAGCACTATAAAGTCGTCATGAGTGTAAAGTCGTCCTGATATGATCTTAGATATTGCTAGCATAAAACAGCATCAAACAAACCTAGCCTGGCACTCGACATTAATAGGGCAAGGACTGGTTAGCTCAATGCCAGGATAATGTGACAGTGGGATATCGGGTCATGGTGCAGGCGGCCTATTTCCCAGTGGGACAGCACTATAAAAGTTACCGTGAGTGTGCACTGTCACAAGTCGGTACTCATCCTGATATGCCCTTCGATGTTGCCAGGACGTAAAACTCCAACAACCAACCAACCATCGAATATAAACAGTTTACTAATTAGAACACAAGCTTAGATAACTTGTCCCGTCTGCAATACCCATAAAGGCAGTGGGGGCGAAGGGGGGGCGGGGTGTCAGTGTCATCCTAGACCAGAATCTATTAAGCGCCTATGGCTGCTAAACCTATCGCCCTATACACAAGGTGTAACCGGTTTGTATATGAATTATTGTCCGTTTTCCCAGCTGCTTGCCCTCTGTGCCCCGTTGACACCCGATGAGATACGACCCCTGTGACGCCACTCAACACTCGGCAAGGGCCTGACACTGCACCGGTTCGCTTTCATCCCCGCTGGCATTAGTTGTGTTCAGTGTTCTCTCTCTCTCTCTCTCTCTCTCTCTCTCTATATATATATATATATATATATATATATATATATATATCGGTACACACTGCAAGTAATGGTGGTGATGTAGTCATATTAATATTATATAGTCTGTCCGGACCTATATTGCTTTCCGATAGACATTGTAGGTGGCGGCGATGTGGGGTGGAGGGAGGGGGGGAGAGTGGACGGGGGGGGGGGGGGAGGGGAATCAAATCAAATATTAAAGGTGGACACATGTGGTTGTGAACGCGGCTCCCCACTGTAGCTCCTCGAGGTTCAGGATCGAGGAAAGTGTGAGCACCTTGGACAGTAGGGGTAGAGATGGGAGTGGCTCACATACTTGGAACAACATCCTCACTCTCCGGGCCGGCTGCACTAACAAATCGACATTAATCTCAGCTCCCAAATAAATCCGTGAGTTGACATTAATTTGCGAAGCTTATATATATATATATATATATATATATATATATATATATATATATATATATATATATATATGTAAATGGGTCTAAGTGCATCTCGTAAATAGTATTTATTTGTTGTCCACTTATCCATAGCAGATTTAGTAGGATATATATTATATATATATATATATATATATATATATATGATTTGGTAGGCTATGACCCTCTAGTAGGATGTCAATAGCACCTTATATTCCCAGATGGTCTTCCATCTAAGTGTGAGGGATGAAAGATCTTCGCGATTTCGCGGATTTCCGTGATTTTTACTGGACTGCAATCAAGCAGCACGATCAGCGTATACTAATAATACATTGTTTAAACGCCGTTGGGCTATCAGTGTATACTAATACGTTGTTCAAACGCCGCAGGACTATCCCTGTATCAGCATATACTAATATGTGGTGCATACACCCCAGCACTATCAGCGTATACTACTAATATGTGGTGCAAACACCGCAGCACTATCAGCGTATACATCAGTGGTTCAAATGCCGCAGCAGTATCAGCGCATACTAAGAGTAATACAATGTTAGCTTCAACGTAAGTCTTTAGGTCGACTAAGCCCTATTAGGCCAATCGTGTGACCTCATTAGCCGCCCCTGACCAAGTAGGCCTACTGTGCCCAGTCATAGAGGGTGAAGGTGAAATGAGGTGGATGTTGCCCCTCCCCTCCAGGTTGGATAGTCAATGCTGTTCGTTCAATTCTATAATTATAATTAATCAATTTGGGTAATTTAAATTTTTACATTTATCAATTAAAATTGCGTCTGCCATTGGGACTATGTATGGTATGAGGGAGGTTGAGACATGGATGACATAACAGTAAATAATAACAGAGCAATAATATGTACATGAGAAATGCAAGCAGTACGCATATACTTGGCAGTCTAAATGTATCTGAGGATGTGCATGCATGTGTTTTGCGTGCATCCGTTTGAAATTTGTCAGTTACACTGTATATAAACGGAAAACGTTTTTTATTATTGAATGTAACAAGGAGTGAACCATATGGAGTGAGATATGTGCATTTGAAAGTTTTTGATTTTCAGATCTTTTGTATTAGCAGCAGCCGTTCCATGCTGGCCTCATCAGCCAGGCCTGAGCATTAATAGTTTGATGGTATCTGCATCAAATACACAGATTTTCGGTTTTAATGCTATGATGGCAGCAGCCGTTCTGGTTGTGCCTATGCATTAGCATTTGGACGGGGTCCATCGCAAATGGGCTGGATATTCTACAATCCAGCCAGACCTGAGCATTAATGGCTTGACAGGATCTGCTGAAAATGTGTAGATCTCCACACTTAATGCTATGATGGCAGCAACTGTTCTGGTCATGTGTTATCGTTTGGATGGGATCCATCGCAAATGCGCCTGGTTCTGGGCTTAATGCAATGACGGCAGCTGCTGTTCCGCAATGTATGCACCAGCGGACAGATTGGGATCGCAGAGCATGCAGTTTGTCATAGCTGAGTGTAGAAACTGATATGGTGCTACGACCCCAGGCCGTCCTCCGACGTATACGCTGTGGAGTGGCACATTTGCTATGGATCCCGTCCAAACGATAACACATAGGCATGACCAGAACGGCTGCTGCAATCATAGCATTAAACCCAGAAACCTGCACAATTGTGGCGGATCCTGTCAAACCATTAATGCTCAGGTCCGGCTGAATCATAGAATGTGCAGTTTGGTGGGTGGTTGCATAGTTTGATGTTTTGAAATTTCTGCCATTGGGACGATGTCAATCATATACCGATGTATATGTGATGTTGGATATTCGATGCTACTTGGTCAATTCGATAGATATAAATCAAATTAACCTTTATACAAAATAATACTTCATTAAAAACCCTAGTACCATGGGCCTATGGCACTAATCCGTTCCTAGAATGTTCAGACCCCAAACAGAAATACTTGCCTTCAGCCCAGTCAGGTTCCAGGATTAGTAGGTCATCTCACATTGCGTGGTCACCTGGGTCATAGCCACAGGACTTTTTGCAAGCTTGTCAAAATTATTTTTGGTTCTTTCAGCTCAAATTGCTTCAAAACTAGTCATTTTTCATCAAAATGACTGTGAACTAATGATTACTAGCTCATAACGATCAATTTGATATATATTTATCTAAAAAATAAGACAAAAATTCAAACGCCATCGGACCATGAAACTTTAATATTAAGCAATGTTTTAAGAACCGACCCAATTTCATGAATTTTCACATTTTCACAGAGAGGTGTTCAAAATGAGAATCAATTAAGTTTTCTAAGCTGGCTATGTTTTTTTAATGCTTGGGCGCGTTCTTAAGGAGCGATAGATTATTGGTAAAGGGGTTCCACAGTAAACTGGAGGTCATTTTGCGGGCTGGGCGTGCAGGAGATGAGGGGTGAGGGGTGAGGGGTGAGGGCTGGCCTGGTGGGGGGTGTAGCTCCATCATGTACTTGTATATATATGAGCAGGCACAGGCAGTATGTACCGGTCTATTAACAAATCATATCGCTGCTTAGTGATTGATATCAACAACAGCACGCTATATTAACTGAAGTGTGGATCAATTTACCTGACTATTTCCTACTGAGCTATAGATGCAGGGACAAATCATTGCATCCAACATCCAATGTTGTACCCTGGATGCGCCGGTGCTCAAGGTGCATTCTTGGGGTTGTGAGGAGGCGGATTCACTGTTAAGTCGCGCCCGGGGAGAAGGCACAAACACTGCCGGCATGGGGGGGGGGGGGGGGGGGGGGGGGGGATAGAGAGGTCGCGTCAGGGAGAAGTCGCGGGCACGTTGAGGTCGTCAGGTCGTGAGGGCATCCCACGTGGCTTGGCAGCAGGGAGCCCCTCCTTCCGCACTGGGGTGTGTGTATATATGTATATATATATATATATATATATATATATATATATATATATGTGTTTATACATATATAGAGAGAGCGAGAGAGCTGCTCACTACATATATATATATATATATATATATATATATATATATATATATATATATATGGTGAGCAATTATCTTTATATATACATATTGGAAACAGTTCTCTCTTTCTTAAACGGAGAACGTATGTTGGCAATGCGGATGAATGGTCCAGTGGGTGTGCGTGTGCGCGTGCGTGGTGTGGTTGTGGGTATGGGTGCGTGTGGGTGTGGGTGTGGGTCTGCGTGTACGTTTGGGTATTTGTTTGGGTATGGGTATGGGTGGGTGTGTGTGGGTGTGGGTGTACGTGTGTGTGGGCGTGTGCGTGTGGGTGCGATTGTGGGTGTGCGCGTGTGCATGTGCGTGTGGTGTCACCAGGCGAGGTGCGTGACGCGCAGTGTCAGTGTCACTGTCAGTGTCAGTGTCACTGTCACTGAATGGGCAGGAGCCGATGACGTAGTGACATGCGCACCACTCAGCACCCGTGACGTAAAGACGTCAGGGCGCCGACGGTTAGTGACGGCGTCCCCTCCAGGGACCTCCGGCACGCCAGGACCTCCTCACCACGCCCCCCCCCCCCCCCCCACCACCACCACCCCCATCCCACTCCCACTCCCACTCCTACTCCCACTCCCACATCCCACCCTGATTACACAGGCCGGACGGCTACTTGACCAAGCATATGTATGGAGAGTGACCACACCGGTACAGTCCGAATCGTCAAGACTTAAGCCCTGTTTACACGGGCGATTTAAAATGCTTCATATGAAACCACTTGCCTAGATCGACTCACATTTGGCATGTAAACGCGACTCTGAGGCGTTTTAGGGCTGAATCGCTTCATATGAAACGGTTCATCAATACCACCTCGCGAGGTAGTATAGATGAAGCGATTCAGCTGGTTCCCAGCAGTGTTAGGGCCCGATTAGGCCGAAATCTAGTGAATGCGATCATATTTAACAGAATTTCATACTCAAATAATGAAATTTAATTAAATTAACCTTAAATTCCAAGCGATATTAACGTAGCAGCTTCATCTGAGTCGAATCGACGAGTGTAAACTAAACACCTAGCAGTGCTCGCCGGCTACAGGCGCACCACAGGCTGCTGGTTCCCGGTCGCCGACACACTTTCAAACTCCCTCGTGTAAACGCACCACTACATCGCTTCATATAAATCGATTTGTCTAGATCGTTTCACAATTCCCCGTGTAAACAGGGCTTAAGAGATCTGGTTTGTTTCTCATGGTTTCGAAACCCGACCGAGTCAAACCAATAACTGACCAAAAGGACACTTGCCACTACCGAGCCTGGTGATTAGTATTAATGGGATAGGGCAAAGCCTGGTTTGATCAGCATCAGGATAATGTGACTGAGTGGTCATATGCCAATGACCCAGTCTTCCAGTAGGGCAGCACTGTAAAGTCGCCCGGAGTGACACTGTCCTATGTCTTGATATGATCTTTGATGTTCCTAGGAAGTAAAGACCACCCACTCCCCCCACCCCCCAAAAATACCCCCAAAAACAAACATAGACGTGTATGTTCTAACTTCTAATCGACGCTCACGAAGCAAGGTCTACGGCGCGTGCATAGAAACTGGTTGAGATTAGTTTTGGTTGTTGTTTGTTGTTGAGAGTAATGTTGATATGCTTTTAGCTTTTATTTTTCTATTGATTATTTCTATGGTGTAAGTAATGTAGCTGTGATTTTTTTTAAATGGGGAAATCACCTCATAAGCGTTGTACTTCTGCTGTCTCCTTTTTCATGTGAAAAAATTACTGATATAAATATCAACATTGATCATGTGGAAATACATATTTTATTATTATTATTACATCCTAGCAACACCTAAGGTCACATCAGGATGGGCAGCCACTTGTGGCAGTGCACATTAATGGCGACTTCATAGTGCTGCTCCACTGGGAGACCAGGCTGCTGTCACCATGACCCAATCAATACCCCACACAGTCACATTATCCGATATTGTGCTAACCAGTCCTTGTCATATCATATTATTAATACCAGGCGCCAAGCTAGGTACTGGCAAGTATCAATTTTATTAGTCATTAGTTTGACTTGACTGGAATTCGAACTCCCGACCTTCCGCACGGGAAGCCTGTCCTCTATAGATTCGGCCACCGCGTCCGGTGTTGGCGATTAGTGTGCACAGCGCCCGCCAGGGGAGGCCACCAGGAGCAGCACCGCCTCCAGCACCATCATGCTGGTCAAGGTGAGGCATGGGTTGGTGACTGGACACAGAACCTGCTAAGGTTGGTTTGGTTGTTGGAGTTTTACGTCCTGGCAACATATAACGTCATACTAGGACGGGTACCGACTTGTGACAGTGTGCAATCATGTCGACCTTATACTGTTGACCCACTGGGAGACCATGCCACCAGCACCATGACCTGATAAAAAAAAGAAGCGATGTCCCATTCGGGGTCACATTATCCTGACACTGAGCCCACCAGTCCTTGCCCTATCCTAATAATGCCGAGTGCCTGGCTAGGAAGCGAGTCATTGATTTGACTCGACCGGGAATTGAAGCCTACTTCTGACCTTCCGCATGGGACGCCTGTGCTCTACTGATTGGGCCACCACGTCCGGTCACAGCTGCTAATGGTGCAGTCACACTACGATGTAATGGACAATGTGAGTCTGATGTGAGGGACTTTTCGTCATTTCGTCGAGTCACGTTAAAATCCCGTTACGCTCTCGTCTCATCCCGTTACACTCTCGTCACATCTTGTCACATCACGATCACTCTTGTCGTCTCTTGTCGGAAGACGTCGAGGTTTTGGACATGTTCAAAAAAGTTTGACGAGTTCACAAGACGTTTGCGTCACGTTCCGGTCAGGTTAGGCTCCCGTTTTGCCTTTAGGTGTATATTTGCACAGTCACGTTAGGCTCACATTTTGCCTTTGGGTGTATCTGTATATCTGTGCCTCTGTGTGTATGTGTGTATGTGTGTGTCTGTGTGTGTCTGTCTGTCTGTGTCTGTGTCTGTTTGTGTGTGTATGTGTGTGTGTGTCTGTGTGTGTGTGCTTCTGTGTGTGTGTATGTGAAGGTCTTCGTGGCAAGTCATCAAGCACTCCTGGCCATCTCCCCAAGGCGAGCAGGCGGCGAGCAGGGCGCTCATTACCGGACAGCAGCCCCTTTTTAAAATTTATTTTATATTTTGTTTTATGGCTGCAACAACCCCATGCGTTCTCGATAAGGGTTCTGGCGGATGTTATTTAAAGTTGCATGGTCGGGTGATTTTGAGTTTCTGTCAATTTACAATTTTTAGATAAATATATTAGAGAAATATATTAGGTTGATCGGCATAAGGTAAGGTATCCTAGCTTAGTTTGAAGTAGCTTTGACTTAAAGCTGCATAGACCGATGAAGCATTAACCTTTCGAAACCAAGATAATTATCTAGAATTGATTCTACATAGCTAACTTAGATAATGATGCACTTATTAAGTAAGCATTTGTTGCCACAAAGAATGGAATATTGAGTCAAGTTAATAGAGCATATTCCTGCTGGAGACTGGTGTCAAAATGTTAGTGTGCTTGCCATAACTAATTTTACATATTTGCACTTAAAATGTTTCAAAACCTAGCTATTTAAAATAACACTTACTTAAAGTAAATTATAACTATAGTTATCTTTCAAAAATGGCAGATACTCAAAACTATCCGACTATGCAACTTTAAAATGGCTAATTTTAGCGACATTTGAAGGATGAATATGCTAAATGAATTTTGGCATGCTTGTCAAAGGTCTGACCATTTAGGTTTCAGCATTACACGTTCTATTAAGTTGACTTACTATTATTCCCTTCTATGATACACTATCTAAGTTGCACATGTAGAACCAAATCTAGATAATTATTGGTTTCAACAATTTGAATCTTTTACCAGACAATGCAGCTTTAATGAACAGTTCCTCAATGATATGTCCCTAAAAAACCGCAATCATTTCCACTCATTACAAATTTATTTTTATTGGAATGCAATAGAAGTCATCAGGCATGTTCCATTGTTATTGTTGTCCTCAGACAGAAAGTATTCCTTCCACCACCCTTCCCGAGATTATCTCAAAGAAAGATCCTCTTCTACCATTCTACATTGCAATACTTTTGAAGCCAAAACCCTTGCCTAGATTTTACCCTACACATCCAACTTAGATACTGACGCCATTCTTAAAAATGTCTTGCTGCATAGAACAAATAAGACTACATATACATGTATATACATACATATATATACATACATACCATCAATAATGTATACATACCATCAATAAAGTATGCGACTGACACCAGTGACAGTTTGCGGTATCCGTTCGGGGCGAGAGGAGCCGGTGGCGGCGCCACCGGTCACATGCGTGATGTTGAGGAGGAACAAGATCATCATCATCATGCTGTCGGTCGCGATGTGACACAGACTGTACATTTCATGAAAGCTGCCTGCAAAAGTGTTGAAGTGCTGCTGGCTTTTGCAAGTTACCAATGGCCCTCTCTTGGGGAGCAAATAGAGGTTTCACACCGGCAAGAACATGTCCAGACAGGCGCAAAATGATTTGTCCCTGCAGTGGCTGGTCGGGAGATGTTGGGAGTTCCATACATCAACCGCTCTTAATGCTGCCACAGTGACATGGTTTTCTGTTTAGGGTTTGCTCCCTTAGGCTTCGGTTCTGTCAAGAACACGTACCACAAGGCAGTGGTTTACAACTCTGCAGGGCAGGGGCGTCAAACTCCCTGAGGTATTGCAATACCTGCAATACCTGCATACCAACAATATAGGAACAATATAGTATATTATAAATAAGCAGTTACCTTCCACGTCTTTATACTCGCATAATACATTAAACATCACATGTATGTATGTAAACAAATTCCAGTGCTCGAGTAACGCTATTCGCGCCACTGGTGAAGATTGGGCCGGTTGTGGCGCCAGCAGTCAGAGGGGTGGGTCACGCATAAAGTAGTACACAGCATCGCAGTGGTTAATAACAAAAATATAACATAGGGAATATCCCTTATGCACCTTTATACTCGCATAATCCGTACACATCACATATTATTTATTGTGGGTAAACAAAATGTCCAAAGAGAAAACTATTTTTGTTGTGTATGGTGGTTTTGCGAGACTTCTCTCAGTACCGGAGGTCTTCTTGTGTATTGGCTGGAGGCCAGATCTTCCAGTGGGGCAGCACTATAAAGTCGCCATGAGTGCGCACTGTCACACGTCAGTACCCGTCATGATATGACCTTAGATGTTGCTAGGAAGTAAAACAACAACAAACAAACAATGTTGGGTATTGGGACATTCGATATTCCTCCCAGCGTGCCCATTCGGGACCTTGAAGGTGTGAGGTGTCAGGCTTGGGGCATACCGCAGGTCTCTCAGCGTCCCACCGCACATCATGGGCCCGCTGCACTAACACAACCACCCCACCAGCCCCACCAAATGGGTATGGTTATGTATATGTATGCAGCTGCATTCTGGAATCTCTGTCTCCACTGATATATAAATATTTATCAGTTTAATGCTGAGTGATAGGATGTGTGGGGGTGGCGGGTAGGGGTGGGTGGTGGGGGTAACAGGAGAGAAGTCAGTAATGCGGAACTACTGCAGATCGAGTCAGTGGTGGGTGGTGGGTGTCGGGAATATTACAACTTGTTGGTGGTTTCATTAGTTATATCAACATACTTTATCACGTAGTAAACACACGCATATATAAACACACATATATACACATGTACATATATATATATATATAATTATATATCGGAAAATATATGTATATATATTTTTGTGCGTCGATATTGGAATTTTTATTTTATTTTAATGAATTTCACTATGTGGAGAAACATTAAGCGGTGATCTCTCTATTTATATATAGAGAGAAAGAGATTCATGTTCAGTTGACCATGTTTCTCTCGAAGATATCTATGTATATATATATATATATATATATATATATATATATATATATATACATATATATATGTATATATGTATATATTACACACATACCTATATATGTACACACACCCATATATATATATATATATATATATATATTCAGCTGAGTATATAGCAATTCTATTTCTGTTCTTTGTTTTTGTTCCGTGTTTACTTCAATATTCTTGAGTTGTTATTTTATGGGTGTTTTTTTTGGGGGGGGGGTTTGGCGAAAATTTTGAAAAATTATAAGCGGCTAATTTTGTGTGCGTGAATACGGGTGCAGGTGTTGTTGCGTAAGGCGACATCTAGCCGTGTTTAGAGGAAGCCGGTGTGAGCTGCTCTCATGGTGGTGAGTGGTGAGTGGTGAGTGGCGAGTGAGTGGCTGAGATAGCCGACAGCGTGTTTGGCTGGCCGCCCCTCCTGTGTCCACAAACACTGCTGATACAATCCTCTGGCACCCGATAATCCGCCGCTGATCCAGTTTTATCCCCCGGCCTCCCCCCTGAGGACGTCCGGTGGGATTCCCTTCTCACGGCCTCGCCGCCCTGCTCCCACCGACTCCCCAACCGGACAAGGGTGTGCACCCACTCACCACCAGATGTCGCCACCCACTGCATGTGGTGGAAAGTTGATTGGTTGGTTGTTGGAGTTTTCCGTCCTGGCAACATTTAAGTTCACCCCCCCCCCAAAAGCCACATGAGCGTCTATGTTCTAGTCTACCCTCAATGTTCGTTGGTTGTTGAAGTTTTACGTCCTGGCAACATCTAAGGTCATATCAGCACGGACCAAGCAATGTTGCGTGCATAGAAAACGGTTGGTGATTAGTTTTGTTGGATTGTTGCTTTACATCCTAGCAACATCTAAGGTCATAGCAGGATGGGTACCGACTTGTGACAGTGCACACTCTGATGGCACCTTTATAGTGCTGTCCCCGTGTGGAGACCAGGCCACCATCACCATGACCTGATATTCCACTCAGGCACATTATTCTGACACTGAGCCAACCAGTCCTTGCCCTATCCCAATAATGCCAAGCGCTTGGCTAGAAAGTGAAAAGTATCAATTTTTAAGTCATTGGTTTCACTCGGCCAGGGTTCGAAACTTACGATCTACTAAAACGGGAGACGGACGATCAACTCATTCGGCCATCCCATCGTGTGTGTGTGAGATATATATATTTATATATATATATATATATATATATATATATATAAATAGGGGAAAGGGGATAGGGATGGAGAGCGGTAGAAAGAGGGGGTGGCGAGGAGGGCAGGTGCCGGGGGGAGCTGAAGGACGTCCGGACGATGGGTAGGGGAGTGGGGGAGAGGAAGGGGCGGGGTGGAGGCGTATTGAGTGGGGGTCGGGTGAGTGGGAGCCGGGTGAGTTGGAGTCGGGTGAGTGGGAGCCGGGTGAGTTGGAGTCGGGTGAGTGGGAGTCGGGTGAGTTGGAGTCGGGTGAGTATTCTATCGTCCTGCCTCCCCGTGTGTGTTGTAATTGAGCTGTTTTATATCTCTGGGGTTCTACGTCCTAACGTATGCGGTAATATCAGGTTCTGCATATCGACTTTAGCAGCGCGCACTCAGTCATACTCATAGCGACTTTAATTATAGTGATGCGCCACTTGGATGACGTGCTGCAGGCACCATGCCCGCCGAGTCACAGTATTATGCCAAACCAGTCGCGTTGTAGGAGATGCAGACTACTAGGTGAACATGTACGCTGCACGGTGCATTGTTCATGTCCTTTCTGTATAATTCCACATTGATGCGAAAATACTAGTTTGAGACCATCTCCCCTACTGTCCCATCCGCTTCCCCTCCCCCCTCCCCTCCCCTCCCCTCCCCCCTCCCCTCCCCTGTTCCCCGTCCCCCTCGCTCTCACATTCTTCCCCGCCCTCCCCTCGCCCTCCCTTTTCTCTTCCCCCTCCCCTGCCCCTCTCTCTCCCATTCCCCTCCACCCCTGCCCTTCCCCCACCCCCTCTCTCCCCCTCTCTTCCCATCTGTCCCCCTCTCTCCCCACTCTCTCCTCCCCTCTCTCTCCCTCTCTGCCCCTCTCTGCCCCTCTCTCCCCCGTTTCTCCCTTCTCTCCCTCTCTCCCCTCTCCCGCTCTCAGCCTCTCTCCCCTCTCTCCCCCTTTCTTTCCCCTCTCTCCCTCTTTCCCCTCCCCTCTCTCTCCCCCTTCTCCCCCCCTCTCCCCCCTCTCCCCCCTCTCCCTCCCTCTCTCCCCCTCACTCTCCATACCCCGTCCTCCACCTCCTCCTACTCCGACTCTCCCTCCCATTCCTCTCCCACACCGCCTCCCACTCCCTTCCCCCTCTCTCCCCCTCTCGCTACCCCCTCCCCTCCCCTTCCCCTACCCCTTCCACTTCCACCCCCCCCCCCCCTCCGCCTTCCCCCTTCCACCATCGCCCAGTCTATACCCATCTGCAGCCGCGCCTAAGTGGGCATGAGAGGTCTAGTACTTGGGTTCACGCCATCTATGTACAACTCGTACAGCAAATAAACACTGTGCCGCCAGGGCTCCCCGCTTTCCTTACCAGTCGTATATAGCCAATCAAGATAAAAGCCACAGTGGCCGAGGTGCCCGGGTCCCTACACATATAAACAACGTTTGATGGAAGTTATCCAGCCTCTATGTGCAATAGACAACTCCCCGAGTGGATCGATTGATTATTGACAGTGTGGTGGCCATGCACCTGTAGGCTTTGCCAACTGTTTATTTTTTAAGCTTAAGGTTGAATAGTCTGATGCTTTTGAGTTTCTATCATTTTTTTCTGAGATAAATATATTAGGGTGATCATTATAAACCACATTGCATTAGTTTCCAGTGACTTTGCTTTAAAATGACTTACTTCGGATATATTTGAAGTTTAAATATGCACCATTAATTTTGGCATGCTTGTCAAAACTCCGATCCCATCAACTTTAGTAGGAACAGGTTCTATTAAATTGACTAAAGCTAAGATTCCTTACACGCGGTATGCGGTATGCGGCATGCGAATGCGAATAAGAATCGAAAAGCATGTAAATGAATAGTGGTGCTTCCATACGTCCGAATGTGCGAATGCGAATGCGGCAACTGAATCAGTCCCCGTAGCCATCGGTGCGGCATGCAAAGGCGAATGCTGCTGCGTTTGCCATAGAAACCAATACTATTCCTTCACAAATTAGGACAAAAATCCCCAACAAATGTTGCGGGTTGGCATATATCTACGCTGCATATACGACATTCGCATGCCGCATGCCGCATACTGCGTGTAAGGAATCTTAGCTTTAGTATTCACTTCTAGGCAGCAACACATATTTAATAAATGCATCAACAACTGATTAATGGCTTAAGCTAGGATTCCTTACACGCGGTAAGCGGCATGCGGCATGCGGCATGCAGCATGCGGTATGCGAATGGGAAGATTCCTTCTACACGGCATGCGGCATGCGGCACACGACTGGCTATATTTAAAACTCTATATGACCAAATATTGCATTTATATCTATGTACCTTTTTGTACATCACATGGGGGTTCCTACCTTTATTATAACCAAATTATAGATAAGTATTCATATTTCTGTGCATATGGTAGCATTTTTAGCTTTCCCATAACCGTCAGTCTCCCGATTGGGACGGTCCTAACATCCTAAACTGAGCCATGTTAGGACCGTCCTTTTCGGTCAACAAAACCATTATTTTGTCTTTATGTGTGCTCTTTCTACTCGTGGGGGTTCCTACCTTTATTATAACCAAATTATAGATAAGTATTAATATTTTAGTGGCTCTGGTAGCATTTTTAGCAACCCGAACCCCCACCACCACCACTACCATATGTTTCCACTCAGCAGCCTTGGAGACTGCTTCCTAACAGGTCCGCGCTCCACCTTGTCCTGGCTGTCCGTAATTATCAGTCGCCTCCTCCAGCCTTATATCAATGGACAAATGCGACTGATGCTTTTCTATTCGCACCACCCTGTCCCAGCTGTCCGTAATTATCAGTCGCCTCCTCCAGCCTTATATCAATGGACAAATGCGACTGATGCTTTTCTATTCGCACCCCCGTGTCGCATGCCGCATGCCGGACCGATCGCTACAGGGACCGATCGAGTTGTCGCATTCGCATTCGCATTCGCATTCGCATACCGCATGTAAGGGTTGCAGCCCATTGACTTCAAGGCATTTCGATTTTTTGCCGCATTCGCATTCGCATTCGCAGATCGCATACCGCGTGTAAGGAATCTCAGCTTTACTTGGATAGGTATATTCAAATGTCGATAAATGCTTTGCTTGTGACGGTACCAGTTAGAGTTACAGTTGCTATATCACCTTATTTAGCGTAAATGCTAGTATTACAGTAAATTGCTCACAAATAGTTGTCAAGTTAAATTAAAATAGATATGATTAAAGTTGCATATTCCGATGGTTATATGGTTATATATATATAAATATATTTTACTCTAGTTTGAAGTAACTTTTATTTTAAATAGCTCAATTTGAAAGCAGTTAATCATTATAATCTATCTTACTCTAGTTTGAAGTAACTTTTATTTTAAATAGCTCAATTTGAAAGCAGTTAATCGTTATTATCTATCTTACTCTAGTTTGAAGTAACTTTTATTTTAAATAGCTCAATTTGAAAGCAGTTAATCGTTATAATCTATCTTACTCTAGTGAGAAGTAACTTTTATTTTAAATAGCTCAATTTGAAAGCAGTTAATCGTTATAATCTATCTTACTCTAGTTTGAAGTAACTTTTATTTTAAATAGCTCAATTTGAAAGCAGTTAATCGTTATAATCTATCTTACTCTAGTTTGAAGTAACTTTTATTTTAAATAGCTCAATTTGAAAGCAGTTAATCGTTATAATCTATCTTACTCTACTTTGAAGTAACTTTTATTAGTCCGGGAGGAGAGAGGGTTAATCCTGCATTGTTGTATTAAGTTTTTTTTACTGTTGATTTTGGTAGCCAAGGGGCTCTATTTTCAGAAACTGCTTGATGACATGTTGTCACCCTTGAGCAATTTGAGAAATTCAAGATGGCATCCAAGATGGCCACCATTACCTATAAATGACCATAACTCCCTACCTGTTCATCATAGGAAGGTGATTTTTGTCTCTATACCTAGGTTTTAGGGATCAAGCTATCCATTAGAACTAAGTATTATGTTAATATCGTATTACATAATGGTAATTTCCAAGATGGCTGCCAAGATGGCAGAAATCCAAGATGGCTGCCAGTTTACAAGCACTGGTATATGTTCTATACTATTCAATCTTGGGAAAAATGTGAAAAGGTAAACGACCACAGGTGTTATATTGAAAGCAGTTAATCATTATAATCTATCTTACTCTAGTTTGAAGTAATTTTTTAATTTTAAATGGCTAACTTTTGAGATATTTGAACTTCAAACATGCCAAGACCAGATGGGGTGGCTGAATGAGTAGAGCGTCCGTCTCCTGTTTTGGGAGATCGGGAGATCTGAATCCATGAGTTTGTGGTTTCGAATCCTGGTCGAGTCAAACCAATGACTTAAAAATTGATACTTGTCGATTCCTAGCCTGGCACTCTACATTATTAGGATAGGGCAAGGACTGGCTGGCTCAGTATCAGGTTTCCCAGTAGGGCAGCACTATAAAATCACCATGAGTGCGCACTGTCACAAGTCGGACCTGTCCTGAGATGACCTTATAAGTTGCTAGGATGCAAAACGACAACAAGCAAATCAAGCATGCCACATTAATTTTGGCAAGCATGCCAACAGTGTGACAAAATAGGCTTCTGTAGTAACATGTTCTAGGTAAATTCACTTACTAATAATACCCTTATAAGTCGCAACAAATGCTTAATATTAAACTGCAGCATTATCTAAATCAGATATATGAAAGCAAATCTAGGTCAGTGTTTTATTTTTGAAAATGTGATGCTTTCATTGGACGATGCAGCTTTAAGAACTGCACCGGTATCTAAGTTAGATATGTAAGTATTAATTTAGCCATTTACATTCAAACCTACTTCAAACTAAAGTAAGGTAGTGTCAATAACAATCAATCTAATATAGTGTCATGGGATTGATTGAAATCGGCAATATTGCGTCTAAAGCGGGAATTGAACCCACATCTCTTGCATTCCGGGCAAGTATGCTAACCATTACACCACCTAAGCTCCCTGATGTCATCACCCTATCCACATCCACCTTTCTATGTGGCTCCTTGCCTGAAAGGTTAGTGCAGTCTACAACAATAGTTAGCTAAAATTGCTGGAGAGAACCTCTAAACCATCGGACTATACAACTTTAATAACAAATAATAAGACCGATATTCAGTAACTCTTTTGAAATATCGCCCATTGTTGGCCAGCATTCAGCGAGACACTCTTAATTCTGTTGCTGCTTAAGCGAATCCCTAAACCCCGGCGCATTGCTAATGGCAATGGGCGTTGTCTTATTCAGATCCTGCGCAGTGAGGAATTTAGGTTGTGCGCCTCTGTTGTATATCATCGTGGATGGTGGGTCCTAAGTTAAGTAGTAATCGCCACTACAGTCAACATGCTGTCATTCACTGATGGTCACGACTACGCAGCTGTGTGTCGACTAAACCGGTGTAACGATTTCAATTTCCACCCTTTCCAAGTTCCTGAAAACGTTTTTAATTTCCCTCCCGTGAAATTGAAAACGTTTTCAGATTCCCAGGAGGGAAATTTAAAACAGTTTTCAGATTCCTCCCCCTATTTTAAAATTGCCCCTTCCGGGAATTTAAAATTGTTTAAAAAGCTTTAAAAAAACTTTTTAAATTCAGACCTATAATATTTTTTTCGTAGCCATCTTGGAGACCTTTTGTGTCATTTGGGGTGAAATATGTTTTGTTGTACTAGTAATAATTTCCATTATGCTATTCTCTGTGTATTATTATATTTGTCATGCAAAATAACAAACAAATAACAAAAATAACGAAAATTCCCCCAAAATGGGGGGAGGGAAAGTTAAAACGAGGGAGGCAAAACGAAAACGTTTTCAAATTCCCATGGGATGAATTTGAAAACATTTTCAAGTTCCCATGGGGGAACTTCAATCAGGGGGGCAATTTGAAATCTTTACACCGGGGCCCAGATCGAGGCTGGTCCCGCTCCACCATCTCCATAGCAAAGCTCAGTCCCTCCCTGCTTCCTTCCTCCCATCAGTCCTGCTCTAAGTTAATTCAGCTCAGGTTGGTTGTTGGAGTTTTACTTCCTGGCAACATCTAAGGACAGGTACCGACTTGTGAATGTGCACACTCATGGCAACTTTTATAGTGCTGCCCAACTGGTAGATCAGGCACCAGCACCATGATCAGATATCCCACTCAATCACATTATCCTGATGCCGAGCCAACCAGTCCTTGCCCTATCCTATTAATGCCAAGCGCCAGGCTAGGAAATGACAAGTATCAATTTTGGTTTGATTTGGTTTGGTTTGGTTTGACTTGACCGGGAACCGAACTCCCGATCTTCCGCACGCGAGGCACGCACTCTACCGATTCGGTCACCACGCCCGGCTTACTCTGCCGTTCCCTTCTTTCGTCGCTCACTCCTTCCCCTCGGCCCCGCTCCAAACTAATTCAGCTCAGGTCACTAATGCAGCGTTGTATGCTCCTGGGTTACTTTAAGGTATCGCCCCCTGGCTACCTGTAGTCTATGAAGAGGGAGCACTTCCGGGTTGAGCAATTAGCGGCATCCAGCTCAACTGATACCAGAAGTCAAATCGAGCAGTTCAGAATATTTAGACAGGAGGAAGAGAGAATTTACGAAAGAGAGAAAGAGAGAGAGAAAGAGAGAAAGAGAGAAAGAGAAAGAGAGAAAGAGAAAAAAGATAGAAATAGAGAAGAGAGACAGACAGGTGCTCGGACAAATAGACACAGAGAGAGACAGAGATTGACACACACAAAACAGAGAGAAAACTGAGAAAAAAGGGAGAAAAAGAGAAAAGAGAGAAAAACAGAGAAACGTGAGAGAGGGAGAAAATGATAGAAAATAGAGAAAACAATAGAAAGAAACAAAAAGAGAGAAAAGAAACAAAAAGACAAAGAGAAAACAGAGAGATGAGAGAAAGGGGTAGAACCTTTTTTTTTAAAGACAGAGAGACAACAAAAGAGAAAAAGAGAGGAAGATAGAGAAAAGGATAGAAAATAGACAA
The DNA here is from genome assembly GCA_030323885.1 of Branchipolynoe longqiensis. NCBI lineage: Eukaryota > Metazoa > Annelida > Polychaeta > Phyllodocida > Polynoidae > Branchipolynoe > Branchipolynoe longqiensis. The sequence goes on from CM059187.1 coordinate 129,705,321, forward strand.
AAAGATAAAAAGATGCATAAAGTCAGAAAAAGACAAAAATAGGTTAAAATAGACCAAAAATAGAAAGAGAAACCTGAGAGAATTCCCAGCCTATATGGCATCCCACTGTACACGAGATGAGCATCGATAAGGCTGCATGTTAAGCTGCCTTTGATGCATGTGTGGACACGTGATCAGATTTGAATATCAATCTCATATCTCAGTGCAGCTACGTACAGAGTCTGGCATGTTGCTCATCTCCCAGTGCCGGGTCTCGAAGCGTTATTTAGACTGGAGTCCTTACAGAGACGCGACCAAATGGGATGGCCGAATGAGTTGAGCATGTTTTGGTAGATCATGCGATTTAAACACACGGGTTCGAACCCTAGTCGAGTCAAACTTAAAAATGTATACTTGTCACTTCCTAGCCAGGCGCTCGGCACTATTAGGATAGGGCAAGGACTGGTTGGCTTAGTGTCAGTGTCAGGAGTATGTGACTGAGTGGGATAGCAGGTCATGGTGCTGGTGGTCTGGTCTCTCTCCCAGTCAGGCAGCATTATAAAGTCACAATGAGTGTGCACTGTCACAAGTTGGTACCCGTCCTGACATCACCTTAGATGTTGCCAGGACATAAGACTCCAACAAGCAACCCACCCAGTGCAGGGTTTTTTAGTCAGTCGAGGTGCTATTTACATTGGGATCCTGACAGAATGCATATGGACAATTATTTCACCCTCTCCGACGGAACCCCGATGTCTGTCCACGGTGAGGTGGCGGTGAGGACTTCTTAGCTGGTGGTAAATATGAATTAAAAACAAAATAATAGCAATAAGAATAAGAACCTGTTTACAAAGTAAGGCAGGGGTAAATAAAAATGAAGAGTTCTAGCACAAAACCACGTAAATTCCAATCCAAAAATGTAGTTTAAATAAAAGATTGTTACCTGACAATAATTGTAATTCTCACTAATTCCACTTTTCATAGGATCACATGTTTATGGAGCATGAAAAAAAAGAAGGAATATAAAAAATGTACTTGTTGAGTGTTTGATTCCAATGTTTATCTCCATTTTCGGATTGGCGTTTACAAGACTTTTGTTGATTTATTTTATAACGGCTCTGTGTATACAACAACAGTCCATTCCTGTTTTTTTTTGTATCAACTTCAGTTCTAGCGTTATTGTCATTTTGATTTGTTTGACATTGTTCTTTTCTCTCTTCTTTTCAATGTGCCAAGTGAGGTTCTGATAGTCGACGGGTGTCGGAAGTCAAGTTAACTGATTGTTATAGACGGAACCTGACTTTAGGTTGAATACTCTTTAAAATTTTAAATGGCTAAATCTTAGCGTCTGAAGTTGTATCGAAGTTGGTTGTGTTGACGGTATACATCTGCGCTGAAAGAATGTTTTCTGGAATGGTATGGTGTTAGGTGTATGGAGTTGTATGTATATACCTATATATGGGGGGTGTTTGCACAGCTACTCTTACCATATTTGAGGATATATAGCTAATCACTCCATATATGTGGTATATATGTTTATGGTAATGCTATGGTGGTGAGGTGTATGGAGTTGGGTATTTAATTGGATATCTTATTAGGAAGTGTGTATCGGGATGCGAATGAAATGTGTAGCCTTTTATACACGGTATGTATTGGGGTCGTCATCATCATCATGCTGTCGGTCACGATGCGACAAAGACTGCTTTCATTACTTGACTGCCGCTCTCCATTTAGCTCTCTGCTGTGAGAGTTGCATCCATGAGTCGGTCTTAATGTCTCTCAGCTTCAGGTTTCTCTTGATGGTATCCTTGAACCGGAGACGAGTGTGCCCTCTCTTTCTGTAACCAGAAGACAGTTGAGAATGGGATACTGAACACATCGTGTATTGGAGTTATGATGGTATGTGTAGGATGATGTACACATTGTGTATTGGAGTTCTGGTGGTATGTGTATGCTGGTATGCACATTGTGTATTGGAGTTATGGTGGTATGTGTCAGATGCTGAGCACATTATGTATTGGAGTCCTGGTGGTATGTATATGCTGGTATGCACATTGTGTATTGGAGTTATGATGGTATGTGTGGGATGCTCTACACATTGTGTATTGGAGTCCTGGTGGTATGTGTATGCTGGTATGCACATTGTGTATTGGAGTTATGGTGGTATGAGTAGGATGCTGTACACATTGTGTATTGGAGTTCTGGTGGTATGTGTATGCTGGTATCCACATTGTGTATTGAATTTCTGGTGGTATGTGTCGGATGCTGAGCACATTGTGTATTGGAGTCCTGGTGGTATGTGTATGCTGGTATGCACATTGTGTATTGGAGTTATGGTGGTATGTGTGGGATGCTCTACACATTGTGTATTGGAGTTCTGGTAGTATGTGTATGCTGGTATGCACATTGTGTATTGGAGTTATGGTGGTATGAGTAGGATGCTGTACACATTGTGTATTTGAGTTCTGGTGGTATGTGTATGCTGGTATCCACATTGTGTATTGAATTTCTGGTGGTATGTATCGGATGCTGAGCACATTATGTATTGGAGTCCCGGTGCTATGTATATGCTGGTATATATAGTATGTGTTGGCGTTATGGTTGTATGTGTAGGATGCTATACACATTGTGTATTGGAGTTCTGGTGGTATGTGTAAGATGTTATGCACACTGGGTATTGGAGTTCTGGTGGTATGTGTATGCAGGTATACACACTGGGTATTGGAGTTCTGGTGGTATTTGTATGCAGGTATGCTCACTGGGTATTGGAGTTCTGGTGGTATGTACAGGGTGTACTGCTGCTGGCAGTGGCTTGGTAGAGAGATAGACAGTGTTGGCATGCAGCAAGGTGCTGGTCTGGCTGATGGGCGTAGAGGGTTGACTTCTGGTACCAGGGTGCTGGAGGATGAAGGGATGACAGATGTCACTGGCACCCTACAGACACCTACTGGAGAGCCTCCGGGTCCTGGCGCCTGCACTGATTGATCCACCCAATACCCATCACCCAGGCCACCCCTCATCACCTCACACCCGAACACTGTCAACGACCCGTGTGTAAACCAAAACGCAAAGGGGATCTTACTTTGTATTCGCATCTCGTCACTCTGCGGGATTGTCCAAAATCTAGTTCATGCATCACAGCCGCTTAAGACTATAAGTATAACTATAAGAGACAGTATGTGCCCAGTAGTGTAGTTCTGTGGATCAGAATTGTCTGCGAACCTTTGGTTGATGGTTGGTTGGTTGTTGGAGTTTTACGTTCTGGCAACGTCTAAGGTCCTATTGGGAGTGGTACCGACTTGTAACAGTGCACTCTCATGGGAACATTATAGTACTGCCCCACTGGGAGACCAGGCTGACCAGCACCATGACCTGATATTCCACTCAATCACATCATACTGACACTGAGCCAACCATTCCTTGCCCTATCCTAATAATGCCAAGTGCCTGGTTATAAAGCGACAAGTATCACTTTTTAAGTCATTGGTTTGACTCGACCAGGGTTCGAAACCCATGATCTACCAAAACTGGACTCATTCGGCCATCCCATCTGGTTGCTAACCTTTGATGAAACTACCCAATGGGTGCTGCTTTTTTACTAGCACCCCGCTGACAAACCTCTAGCCGAGGATGTATATATATATATATATATATATATATATATATATATATATATATAATATGTACACGCTGCCAATGAATACTATCAATTCCCTCTATAACATGGGCGCATACATAGTCAGCGACTCATGGCCGGTCCGTACACTTGTATACATAATCCAGTACAGAGAGATGACGTGAGGGTGGCGGTGTGTTTTTTGGCTCGGACTGTTGCTGGGCGTGTTACTCAGACAGGTAAACCCCGCCTCGTCCTGCCGTCCTGCCCGCCGGTAATGGATCGGTCGACTGCCGGGGCTTGGTGCTTGCTGCCCGGCACGCCCCCCCCCCCCCCACACCCCCTGAGAGGAGATCACCCCCCCCCCCCCCCCCAAAGGTTTTTCACAGATTTGTGTGTGTGCGTATTTGGGGGGGGGGGGGGGGGGGGCGGAAATGCATAATGCCTTCTATAGCCGCAAGTTTGCATGCTGCATTGTGAATTCGGCTGCGGTGACTACGTTACGCTGTATCTCACTCGTGCAGCACTATACATATAAAGTCGCCGTGAGTGTGCATTTGCGACAAATCTGTAGCTACCTATGCTGCGACCTTACGTGTTTGTAGGAAGTTAATCCCCAGTCAGCAAGCCTACATGAGCATGTCATTTGTGTCCGAATAGAGAGGGTCTAGCACTGGTATCAAGCCTGTTATGACTTCGGTATCTCGCTCGCGCAGCACTATAATGTCGCCGTGTGTGCACATTTGACACAAATTTGCATCCGTATATGCTGCCACCCTATGTGTTTGTAGGAGGTTAAACTCAATTGGGCATTCATACAGCAGCATGCCATATTTAGCTGAATAGACAGGTTCTAGTACTGGTATCGGGACTGTTATGACTTGTCTACGGGCAACTTCAGATATATCTCTTATATGTGTATGTTTTTATTGTTCCTGTTTTTGTGAGTGGCTTAAAAAATATATATAAAAATATATATATATATACATACATACATACATACATACATACACACATACATACATACATACATAGATACATACATACATACATACATACATACATGCAATGCAGGTGTTTGTGTTTTGAATTCATATTGTAAAATTGCTTTGATGGAAGGGGTTGTACAGGCGAATATGTGGGTGTGGGAGTGTCGGTTTGGGGGTGGGGGTGGTCGTGGGGGTGGGTGTGGGGGTGGGGGTGAATGTGGGTGTGGGTGGGCACTTAGGTATGGTAAGGGAGGGGAGTATGGTATAGGGGGAGTATTTCCAGATGTAAGCCCAGAAGCAATGTATTCATAATTATCGATTTAAAAAGAAGTGGTCTATATTAAAAAATTATGTTTAAGACACAATCTGAGTCGTTCTATGTTGATGTTCTATGGTTAGTGGATGCATTACTCCGAACAAAGAGCTGGTGGGGCAGAATGTGGTACACTGTGCGTGTGGAGGCGGGGGGGGGGGGTGCACTGGGAGGGGCTGCACTGGGGGAGAGTGGCTGGATAAGTGAAATTGATCTGCTTGTATTGATAGAAGTCCCGCCTGCCATCAATATTTATTTCTGTGCCTTGCCTTTAGAAAAGATTCACCACAGCCACGCTCTGTACAGAAAGTGTGCAAGTATGCTTTTCTCAGACTCTCTCCTCTTTCCTCCACTCTGCTCTCTTCTCCCCTCTGCCCTCATCCCCGCCCCTGATATCATGCCCCTCCCCTCTCCTCCTCTCCCCTACCTTCCGATGCCATCTCTCCCCCTCCCATCTATTCCTCTCTCCATCACACTCAGCCTCAAGCGGAAACGAAGAAAAGAGGCCATATGAACCCACCTCAAGAAAACATACGCAAACACTATCATCATCATCATCACCATTATCGCCACCAGTATCACCAGCATCACCAGCATCACCACTGCCACCACCACCACCAAATTTGGAATGACATTATATATATACATAATACATAAAATGCCATTTCAAAATCGGAGAGGTATCCAAAAGGACTACACAATTCAGAGGAATTTGCCCTTTAAAAAAAAAGGCAGTTAAAACAAACATGAAAGATTTGATTAAAGTTGCATATTCCGATGGTTTTGGGTTTCTGCCAAATTTTTTAGATAAATATGTAAGCTTAAAGTTGCATAGTCCGATGGTTTTTGAGTTTCTCTCATTTTCTGAGATAAACATATTATGTTGTTCATTATAATCTACCTTACTTTAGCTTGAAGTAACTTTTATTTTAAATCGCTAACTTTTGAGATATTTGAAATGGAAACATTCTAAATTAATTTTAGCAAGCTTGCTAAAAGTCTATCACCATAGGCTTCTGCAGTAACAGGTTATATTAATTGACTCAATATCCCCTTATATGTGACGACAAATGTTTAATAAGTGCACTACCATCTAAATTAGATATGTTGAAGCAAATCTAAATAATTGTTTTGATTTTGAAAATTTTATATTTTCATCGGACTATGCAGCTTTAATGGTTGCATAATTTATCTTAGTTTGATGCAATTCTATAATAAATGGCTAATTTTGAAGATATTTGAGTGAAATTATGTGAAATTAATGTTTGTATCCACATCAAAATGCTGGCTCCTATCTCCTATAGCCTTCAGGAAAAACATATTATTTTTAATTGGCTCTGTTTTCTCTTTCAATACAGCAAGACATGCTTAATACTTATTATCTTAGCATCTAAGTTGGATGTGTACGATCAAATGTAGATACATGTTTAGGTTATTGACATGTTCTGCTTTCATTGTGCAGCTTTGAGAACATTAGACATACCGATGGGATAAATAACTATATAAATATATAAGAAACTAAATATTATTTGAGAAAAGAAAATGTATTGAACATTGATTGCCTTCTCCAATGCCGTGTATACGTCTGCATACACGTGTTCCTTTCTGGTATAATAATATATAAAGCTCTGCGTTTGGTCATCAGATCAGACCTAGCAATACTAATACTAATACTAGTATTCGCTGATTTATTGCAAAGCAAAATCATTATTTGTCAGTCCTTGTTTCTCTCTGTATTTAAAGCTGCATAGTCCGATGAAATGTCAAATTTTCAAAACCAAACCAATTATCTAGATTTGATTTTACATAACTTAGCTACTGATGCACTTATTAAGCATTTGTTTCTGCATAGAAGGCAATGCTGGGTCGATTTAACAGAACCTCTTACTGCAGAAGTCTATGGTGTCAGAGTTTTGGCAAGCTTGCCAAAACTAATTTTCCATCTTTGCACTAAAAATATCTCAAAAGTTTACCATTTAAAATAAAAGTAACTTTGAACTAATGTAAAGTAGGATCTAGTGATCGATCTAATATATTTATCTCAGAAAAAAATCCAGAAATTCAAAATCATCGGACTATGCAACTTTAATAAATTGACCTTATTAAGATGATTGTATCAATAGAGGAATCGGGACTTTCCCTTATCGTGGATTTACGGCAATGGATGTCGGTCAGCAAGGGGGACTGAGTGCGTTATTAACAATATTTAGACATTTGATAAATGCCAATATTTATTTAGTATATATATAATATATATATATATATATATAGATATATATAGGTATATGTATTACAAAGCGTAGCGTGTTTAACATAACAAAATGGAAGTGATTGCAGATAGAGAATAGATCACCCACACCCTCCTCCCACCTCCCACCTCCCACCTCCCACCTCCCACCTCCCACCTCCCACCTCCCACCTCCCCCAACCCCCCACCCCCATCCCTACACGCAAATGCTGTTTGGCGCAGTGCGAGTTACCTCACTCGCCCGTAAGGTGGTGCCTCGGACGCGGAACGATGCTGCGGGCACTTGACCGGCGGCGTGTCACGGTTTATTATTGACACACATGTTGGCGCTGTTATGACATGGCTACTCGGCGACTGTACAACAGCTGGCGGTGGAGTGTGTGTGTGTGTGTACGTATTGACTTGAGAGCGGGGTTGGTTCCAAGCGTGCATTATTGTTGTAGATATAAACATGTTTGATGAGTGTCCTTATAAATAAACATACATACATACATACATACATACATACATACATACATACATACATACATATTTAACCGTTCTGTTCCTCTAGTTCTATTAACATCCCATTGATTTCCCGCTCCTGCTGCTGGCCACCGCCGTCTCTCCTTCTCGTAGCCATTTCATATTTGCATTAATATAATACCGCCCGAGTGCCGACAGCCTATGTACTACATGTTCACGGGCTCTCCCCCCGCCCCCGCATCTGAGGTGTATTAATTACCATCACTCCTCCGCTTCCATAGCTAAGGTTGATGGTGTACTCCGCCGCCGCTGTCACCTGTAAACACCTGAGATATTGCCTATTATTATTATTTTCTGTATTACGGAGGTGGTTACTAGTCCCGAGGAGAGGGATATGCTACATACTGTCATGTCTACATTACTCTCTCATCTGTGCAGAAGGCCAATATGAATAGATATAATAATGAACCATTATTAGGGAGTTGACCATGACAGGTAGTGTAATAAGGGACTTGTTTGTAACGGGTAATGAATGCAAGGAATGTCTGAATCACATTTTAAGAGCTCACAACTTTATTTCTGTTCCTACCAACACCATCTAATCTCTTCAAATGTCAATCGTATGAATAAATACTTCCCCTCCATTTCCATTTTAGTCAAGATACTCACAATTACTGTATTTAAAGGCATATTATCGTCTAAAACATCAGAGCTTCAATGAAACATGTCTGATGGGTCCAGGCCCGATGTCTCAAACCTTCTACATTGCTAGGAGAGTAGTGCGGGATGCCGCGGTGGATCTCCTAGCAATGAGTTACAGCAGCGAATCCTTCCCCACATTTGATGGCCAATGCGGGTTTGTATTGGCGAGCAGCCCTCATTTCCATATGCGGGTTGCTTGACCCAAGCCCGCACCGGCCACAGCTCGATTATAGTCTTGCCCACTTCACATACATACATATGCATGCACACATACATGTACATATATCCTGTCCTGATATGACCTTAGATGTTGCCAGAACGTAAAACTCCAGCAACCAAACAGATACATATACTTACGTACCCACATACAGTAAAACCTCCCTAACCGACCACCTCCACAGATCGACCCCTCCCCTATACCGATCGCTTTATTTGGGACCCAACAATACCATGGTAACCATATTCTAACTCCCTAAACCGACCACCGCCCGAAATCGACCACTTGAAGTCGGTCCCAAGGTCCATCGATTTAGAGAGGTTTTACTGTATATACACACATATATGTGTATATATACACATATCATCATCATCATCATGCTGTCAGTTGCAATGTGACAAAGACTGCTTTCATTACTGACCACCACTCTCCATTTACCTCTCTGCTATGAGACTGAGAGTGATGTTATTTTGTGGAGTTGTACATTTCATAAAAGCTGCTTGCAAAGTGTTGAAGTGCTGCTGGCTTTTGCAAGTTACTAGCGGCACTCTCTTGGGGAGCAAATAGAGGTACACTTATATACACATGTATATGCACACATGCAGATATACATATGCAGATACACATATATGCACATATAATTATAGACACTCATATATGAGGTGTGTACTCTCCACACTCCTTGGATATGTGTGTATTATGTGTGCATACGTGTATCCATGCATATGCTTGTATATATATATATCTGTGTGTATATGTACACCTGTATGTATATATACATGACATAAGTTTATCAAGGTGACCAATATATCCACAAGACCAAAACCAGGAAGAAGATGGTGATGAAGTAATACGCGTTAAATATTAGAGGTATATTTCTAACACTTTCACTGCATTGGCGGTTCTCTGCCACAAGTCAAGTCTTTTCAATTTGACTGACTTCTGGGGGGTTCGTAGCCTTATGACGGTTACCACGTGCAGAACTGCAGCAATATAGAGAGGCACTGATAAATCAGTCCAATCTTTGGTTGAAGATTAATCTTCTGCTGGGACGGTTGTAGAAGCTGGGGATATCTTTACAACAATTAAAACGCCGATTCGTTGGGGCGGCCCTGAATCACTCGGGTCCGGCTGTAGCAGAGCAATCGTATCCAGTTGACAGCAGAAAGGGTTCAGGAGGAAGGGACGGTAAAGGTGGGTCCAGCGGTTCCAGCAACAAGAACAAAGCGAGAGAAATGATAAGGTAAAGAGACCCACCCAAGCAAACAACTCCCTTGATCAGGGGGAGAAGTAAGCCTGGGATTTAAAAAAAAGGGTAGAGTATAGGAAAGAGAAATGAGGAGAGTTGAGTCAAAGGACCATGTCTATTTGCTCTATGGTGACCAGCCAGCGAGCCAAAGACATGGACAGAGTAAGAGTAGAAAGATTGATTGATTGATTGGTAGTTGCTTTAAGCCATGTCGGCAGCATAGGCCATATTCACGGCGAGAAATGTTTGTTTTTTGTTCAAACCATCGCTTTTACATGTAAAGAGTAGAAAGTGGAGTGCTGGTGGGCTCCGCCTCCTGGAACTCTTTTCAGACATTATCAAGGAGGAGCAAGGCCAGCAGAGAGGAGATAAAGAGAGGTGTGGACGAAGTGCGGTCCATTTGGGTTGAGCCAGCTTATATACTGATCCCTGCATTATCCAGGGAGAGGTTGCAGCTACAACGTAGTTTGATATCAGTTTGTGTGAGTGTAGAACCTCCATTACATCACTTGCAAGTTGCAGTGCATACACTCCCATTGTGTATATATGTATTATATATGCATGGGAATGGACATGTGTAACTATCACATGGTGGGGTGACCAGAGCAGGGCATGCCGGGAAATACTTAGCATTTGTATATATATATGTTTATATATATATATAGCTATAAATGCATTGTCTCCCTTCATTTATAGGCATATAAATATTCATATATATATATATATATATATATATATATATACAGAGTAGGGGTATTAGACAATACAATTCACTGGGGTAAGAACCAGAATTATTTTAAATCTTTATATATATATAGTTTATTTTTAATAGTACAGTTATTTTGGCTCGGGGACTTCACATAGTGAGCACATGCTATAGAACAGAAAAATGGAAATTGACATTAACTGAACAAAATGCTTACAGTATTTCTCATTAAATGAACAAAATCAAATTACATTTTCTTCATGTTTCTTTCTAAGTATTAGAAGATGATTAATTTTGGGGCGACTGATACCGTCTTATTCTTTAAATGAGCCTATTATGGATTGATTAATATGTTCGCGATATTTCTCTTTGGGTTACAAAAAAAAAGAAACAAAACGGAAATCATTTAATAATTTCAACTAAGGAAAAAAAAAAGAAGCCCAGCCTACCAGTGTTTTTCCCTGTGTACATTGATTTGACTACACCCTGTTTGAGGGCGATTTTTACATTGATAGACACTGTTTCTTAGGTAGACTGAAAGTCAACGCTACCCGGAACTTGCTGCACCAGCACATCTTAGTCCCCACAACTGTCCTAGATAATAAACAAGCAAACATAAAACGGGACCGAATTACACAGCCCTCCTCCTGTTTTACACAGATACAAAACACACACACACACACACACACAAACCACATTATCTATCCATAGCGTCGCAAGCTGTCTTCATTCCTCAGAGCCAGACAGTGGTGGTGGCCAACCTAAATACGGGTGAGCAGTTCAGGTTGGAAAGAGCAGATCGGTCACCGGGAACCAGGGAACTGCTCCTCTGAATTCACAGGTTCGAACCCTGGTCGAGTCAAACCGATGACTTATCCTGATTTCTTTTTACAAATTGATGCTGCATTGGATTGTGTAAGCTTTAATTAATCACGTGTAGATTAGGGTAATGACTAGACACTTAGATGACGGAAGCAGAACAGATGGTCATGGACTGGCATGTCCAGATGGACTGTTTCCTTTGAACTAGTCGGCTGGTACTAGACTGCACTGGCCATTGCACTGGTCATTCTTTATCAGGACAATGTGCGATGGGGGCTTTGGGCTGTGGGTTATGGACTGAGGACGGTCGAGATAACCTAGCTTTATTACTTTTACTATTGGCATTCTTGGGCTGGTCTAAAATGAAAATACATAGATATATATATATATATAGATATACATATACATATATATATATACATATACATATATATAAACATATATATATACATACATATGTATACAGATATATATATATATATACATATATATATATATATATATATATGTGCTCTATAATGAATTTTAGTATCATAAACAAAGGACAGGCCACCTCCCAGTTAAATCCTCACCTGCCTGCCATGTTGCCTATGGTTCCCAATTCCACCGCTGGCGCCACCTGCCTGTGGACCACGCCAATGCTTCCCATCACTGTTATGCATATATATGCATATATCATATGTGTTGGGGGTAATTAAACAAACACACAAACAAACAAAAAGTATATATCCAGATAAATATGTACATACAAATTATAAATATGCACTTATAATTATATATATATACATATATGGGCATACGTACGTGCATTGTACATAAATATATATACATCCATACATATATATAAATATGTATAAACATACATACACATATATATTATATATCTGTATATATATATGCATATGCATACACATCAATATATTTATTTCTAAAATTTCAAGCTGTTATAATTCCTACAAACATATTGTATGGTGTTGACGGTGTGAGGCTGTACCCGGTTTGTTCTTGGACCCTGGCTGGATCCGAGCAGAACAATCGCTGTCTGCAGCCACAACGGGAATCCACTTGACATATATATATATATATATTTTTTTTAAATTTTTATTGAGGCTGTATTTATTCTGTCCATAGCATGTAAGCCTGGGTACCCAGGCTTGTTTTCAACGCTGGCCAGCTGTAGTGTTGGTGTTGTCTTACCAAACAGTAGCTGCTGATAAGTTATTTGATTGTCTGCATTTCAGTAGCAGATAGATAGTATGTTGGTACGTTTAGTAGCCTATGTTAGTTTTTTTGGGCCCTCTTGGCATTGTATTTTTGTTCTATTCTTATTACTATGTTAGTTGTTTTCTTAAGGTGCTATGTTAGTGTTTTGGGGTTTTCTTGGGAAGAGTTTTCCGCTTTTTTCTACTTAATTCTATACTAGCCTATTTTATTTACATGTCCATAGGCTTGTACATAATAGGTGGTTGAGTTATGTTTGTTTGAAATTGATTTGATTTATATTGTTGTTGGATATGTTATCTGGCATTTATATTTCCGGTTATCCCGCTCTGGGCTGTCCAGTTGGTATATATAAGCGGCCTCATAGCCATACTTCTGATGCATTACTCCTTTCGAGCCTTATGGCTGAACTGGCTGCAATGAGTTATGTATACAGTGAGTGTGGAGTGTAGGGGCAACTGGGGGATGGGAGTGGAGGGTCAAGGACACATTGTGGCCTCTTGTCTGAAGGAGCCTCAGTGACTTGTTGCTGGGAGGCAGATCATATCAGATCATATCAGACACTGCTCAAGGCGACAGAAGCACCGGGCACAAGGCTTGTATTATCACAACTTCACTCACACTTCACCTATACACTGAGTATAATGCACCATCTGATATAACATGAACCCATCCTCTCAACGTCCCAAGCATACCACAAGCTATCGAACATTCACCGCCACTGATAGTTCAGTGATACTGCTAGCCCACCTCCTCCAACATATATAGGCCTACTCACCTTCCCCCTCCTGCACCCCCCCCCCACCCCACTCCACTCCAATATCCTCCCACACACACACACGGGTACCTCCTCCATCCTCTTCACACTCCCGCATACACACCCGCCTCTCCTTCTTCCAATGCCAACGGGTGCGGTGGACGAATAGGTAAAGCGTGGGCCTCGCTTGCGGGAGATAGGGAGTTCAGTTCCCGGTCAATTCAAACCAATAACTTATAAATTGATACTTGTCGCTTCGTAGCCTGGCACTCGGGCATTATTAGCATAGGGTAAGGATAATGTCAGCTCAGTGTCAGAATAATGTGACTGAGTGGAATATCAGGTCATAAGGCTGGCGACCTGGTCTCCCAGCGGGGGCAGCACTATGAAGTTGCCATGAGTTTGCACTGTCACAAGTCGGTACCTGTCCTGGTATGACCTTAGATGTTGTCAGGACGTAAAATCACAACAACCAACCACTATTCCAATCCCATCGCCCTCTCACATACACACCCGCCGCACTTCCTCCGACGTCCTCACCCTCTTGTCCTGATATGACCATGTTACTAGGACGTAAGACAACAACAAACAAACATCATCCTCACCCTCCCACATACACCCACCTCCCCTTCTTCCAAACCCCTCACCCTCACACATACAAACCCGTCGCCCCCTCCATGCTATGTACTGCACTATATATATATGCACCTATCTTATACATTGAATAGTATTGCATTGCATGTATGTTGTTATGCTGTGTGTGTTCGGTGGGGGTGTGGCGGTGGGGCATAGAGGTGAGCCCCCCCCCCCCCCCCATCACCCCCACAGCGAGGGGTGTGTCACTCACCGTCAATCCACTCGGCCATGACATAAATGTCATGCTGCAAGTAAATATGGGTTGTGGGGAGATATATGTGACCAGTGGGTGTCCATTGGGTCGAGTGACGACCTGTACGTATTTGACGGACGAGTCAGGCCATATAAACATTCTAGTAACAGTTTCTGTACAGCTCCTTTCTGAATAAGCCCATATTATATACATATAAGTATGTACATATAGACATTCTAGGAACAGCTTCTGAGCTGCTCTGGTCAGAATAAACCCATAAACACACACAGACACAATATATATATATATATATATAGAATATATAGAGTATATATAAAATATATAGAAGTATGTATAAAATAACGAGAACAGTGGACTCCACCCTCCTCAATGTACCACACCCTTCAATAAATAAATATATCAGAGCACCTATCTACAAAGGGAATGTCATGTGGAATGACCTCCGTACCAGAGTCAGAGAAGTGCAATCAATACTTGGCTTAAAAAATGCTGTTCATGCCCTTGAATGACTACCAGAGTAATTACTAACAAAGCCCTGAGCTCCTGCCCCCACCCCCCATTCTCGCTTGCTCTCCTGTGGTGTTTGCCCCCCCCCCCCCCCCCCCCCCCTCCACCTCCCATCATGAACAAACCACCAACACACCGAACATCCTTTACAACTATCAACCTGTTTTAAACACATTGAACATTATATAAGACAGACAAAATGTCTTGTCCACTATATACTTACCATATTTTATAAGAGGAAAAATTTAACCCTCAAGGATTGCTTGAGTTGCCCTGAGTATGTACTTTCTACTCAGTGCTGCTCCCCATTTTTGCATGAACTCCAGTGACTGGTGCTGTAGATTACACAGCAGGAACCAATCCCTTAATTCTACATAATCGTGCTGTAACTAATACACCACACATCAAACTTGGACTATATAGACTGTCAATTTTCAATTGTAAGATGCCCAGAAGACCAGTGCTCCGCCGCTGACATTTCCATTTGCATGAACCACAGTGACTGGTGCTGTACATTATTCAGCAGGAGCCACTCTCTTATTTCTACATGATCGGCGCTGTAACTAATAAAGCACTGATCAAACTTAGATTATATAGACTGTCAATTTCCAATTGTAAGATTGCCGTAAGACCAGTGCTCCGCCGCTGACAAATGTCATATTCAGATGAATAAACACTTTACCAAAAAAACAACAACAACAAATATGTACATATATGTATTTATAGATATGTATATATGTATAGGCAAAAAACGGACATATATCTAATATATAGTCATAGAAGATGTGCTTTGTGCTTCTGTTATTGCTACTTATGTTGGTGAATGGGTCTTAGGTTCGATTCCATCTGAGCTAAGCTAAGGACGTCCAATATTGGTAGTTGTTGCCTCTGCACCTGGCACAGTACATTAGTAAGGTAGGGCAAGGCTTGGTTGGTTGTTTCATGATAATATGACTGACTGAGTAGTATATTGCATCAAGGTGCAGATGGCGTCAAGGTATCTCAATGGGAAATTCAGGGGATGGGTTACAGTATAAATTTGAAGTGTGCATATATGCTGTATAAGAATTACCCGAGTATAATAACCCAGAATATCCCTCTTTTTCCTCATCACTTACTCAGCTCCATGGACTGATCGAGTCTGTCCTAGTCATCTACTGCTCCAGCCTCCCCAACCCCACCTCCCAGCGCCACCACCCCTGCACACTGAAACCACCACTCACTGCATCGCCAACAATTTTGTAAATCGCTGAAAATCACAAGTTTATATACCTGTGTTCTTAAACTGCCTTCAGGTGAGGCTAGGACGTAAAACCCCATTCATTCACCGGACTCCAGTCATGATGTATATTGTGAAGGTTATGTTATAATTGAGGTATATCCGGTGTGGTGTTTGCGGAGGGGGGGTGGGGGGGTTTAATGCTAGGTGCCAGTGGGAGGGGGAGAGGGCAGGCGGGGACGGGGGTGGGAGGGGTTACTGCATGGGTTGTATGCCTGCTTCCTATTTCATATGACGTCAGCATAGGTATTTAGGTCAGTGTGCGCGCTGCTTGGCTGCAGGATGACACACTGTCACACTGCAAACTCAATGGCTATGAGCAATCTTCATAGAGAAAAGGTGAAATATCTCTAAAACCACACAACTTAGAAACAAACTGTTTGGAACACATATAGAAAACATATGCAACAAACATATTATATTAAATTTATAAGCTTACGATTCTGCATTTCTATTAATTTTGGAATAAAATAGACATTTTGAACTGCACGTATCAGCAAACTCAATGCATTGTCAATGGCTATGAGCAATCTTCATAGAGAAAAGGTGAAATATCTCTAGAACCACACCACTTAGAAACAAACTGCTTGGAACACATAGAAACCATATTCAATGAACAGATTATATTAAATTTATAAGGTTAGGGTTCTTCATTTCTATTAATTTTGAATAAAATTGACATTTTGAATTGCGCGTATCGGCAAACTCAATGCATTGTTAATGGCCGTGAGCAATCTTCATACAGAAAAACTTAAATATCTCTAAAACTACACCACCTAGAGACAAATCACCTGGAACACATATAGAAAACATATTTAACGACCAGATTATATTAAATTTATATGGTTAGGGTTCTGCATTTCTATTAATTTTGAATAATTTGACGTTTTGAACTGCGCATATCGGCAAATTCAATGAGTCAATGCATTGTCAATGGCCGTGAGCAATCTAGGTGGTGTGGTTTCTAGGTGGTGTGGTTTTAGAGATATTTCACTTTTTCTGTATGAATATTGCTCATAGCCATTGATATTTCACTTTTTCTGTATGAAGATTGCTCACGGCCATTGACAATGCATTGCGTTTGCCGGTATGCACAGTGGAAAACATCTATTTTATTCAAAATTAATAGAACTGCAGAACCCTAACCGTATACATTTAATATAATCTGTTCATTGAATATTTTTTCGATATGTGTTCCAAGCGGTTTGTTTCGAGGTGTTGTGGTTTTAGAGATATTTCACTTTTTCTGTATGAAGATTGCTCATACCCATTGAGTTTGCAGTGTGACAGTGTGTCTAGCTTGGTCTAGGTAGCAGGGTACCAAGCTACAGTGTGTCATCCTGCGGCCAAGCAGCACATGCACTGACCTAAATACCTATGCTGACGTCATATGAAATAGGTCTATTTTAAACGGGAGACGCCTCACGCCTAGTGTTTAGTCATGGAAAAGACAGCCTTATCGATCTTATCATCTGTACCCCCCCCCCCCCCTCCCCGCCATGGTCCCCACCTACCAGCCTCACCTCTTCTGCTGCACTCCACCAATAACAGTAACCAAAAGAGCACCCACCAAGCTTTGTTGGTTTTCTTAATGTTTGTGGGTTTTTTTTTAATCTGCGCATGCGCACTCAGGCAGAATCCACTCGGAAGAAAGAATGAGAGTTAGTTGGGTAGTTAGCTATGTTGAGACTGCCCCCCTTTCTCCCCTGTAAATATGGGCGTTTTCTGTTGGTTCCTGTGTGGTTGTTTTGGGGTGGGCTTGTTGCTTCCTCATTTTCTTCTTTATTTCATGGTCTGATACTTTTTACAGTCCCGCACGGGGAGATGTTTTTTGTGTGTGGATTTTGAAGTGTTTATTTTATTGATTATTTCATTGTCTTCCCCGTCTAACGGCAGCAGTTTATCCCCCCTGCCCCTGCCCCTGCCCCCTGCCCCCTGCCCCCTGCCCCCTCCCCCTCCCCCTCCCCCTCCCCTTCCCCTCCCCCTCCCCTTCCCCTCCCCACTCCCCACTCCCTCCCCCTCCCCTCCCCCTCCCCCACTCCCTCGCCCCTTCCCCTCCCCTCCCCCCCTTCCCCCCTCTCCCTCCCCCCCCCTCCCCTTCCCCTCCCTCCCCCTTCCCCTTCCCCCTCCCCCCCCTCCCCCTCCCCTTCCCCCTCCCCCTCCCCCGTCCCCCTCCCCCATTCCCCATCCCCCCTCCCTCCTCCCCTCTCCTCCCTCCCCCATCCCCCACGTTCAACACACGCATACACATACACATGCCACCACCGCCGCCCACCCACCGTCAGCACGACTGCAGATAGTCCGAGAGAAAATGCAATTAGGACGAGCGTATTATCGTGATTCATTGGCGGGGACGAGGAACTGTCAGCGTACATCAAGGTCTCGGTATAGTTGGCGGGGGGGGGGGGGGGGGGGGGGTGAGAAAGAGGGGGACAAGGGGGAGGGTCAGTCTCTTTCCGATAGGTGTGTTTGTTGGGGTTTTAATGTATGGGCAACATCTAAGGTCATATCAGGATGGGTATCGACTTGTGACAGTGGTTAGTCATGGCGACTTTATAGTGTTGCCCCACTGCGAGAACATGACTCTGGGAGACCATGCCTCTGGCACCATGATCCCACTCCGTCACATTATCCTGACCAGCTAAACAGTCCCTTCTGCTATCCTAGTAATGCGGAGTGTCAGTGTAGGTAGCGACAAGTATCAATTTTGTAAGTCATTCGCTTGACTCGGCCGGGATTCTATCTCCTGACGTTCCAACCAGGAACCTGCGCTCTAACCGATTTGGCCACAGTGGGGGAAGGCTCATCTATGCAAAGAACAAAACAAACCAATAAGGCATTAAAAATAAACCAAAAAAATGACAAGAGTATCAGCTGATAGTGGGTGATATGACCTCAAACAGCATTGAGAGGATACAGCTGCTGCTAAACCAGAAGGCAGCCAATCAGCGACTGAAGCCACCAGAGGGTGTTATTGCATGGAAGCCCAGTAAGTGGTACTGGTAGTGCATGAGTTTTGTTATCGTAATTGCTACCCGTCATTTTCCCAACTGTGGCGTATGCGTAATATGCAATATTATTGGACACAGTGGGTTCTCGTCTGAAGGAATCTTTGACTTTGAGCTGAGTCTACACTAGGGTTGGGTGACCACCAGTCCTGTGAATGAATATGAGGTGCCATAGATATCCAGAGATAGGCATATGCTCATATAATATATATATATATATATATGTTTATTTATATGGCGTGTAGGACTTATTTAAATATAAATAATTGGATGGTTCGATTATGGTTTATATGGATAGTGATAATCACATTATCGCATGTAATAAGCTCTGGAGTCCCTGCCCCCCTCGCCCCCCCCCCCTCCTCATGGGGTGGGTGGGGGTCCGGCCCTCCTCGCCGGCCCCCTGCGCGGGGCGCCACATGCTACTCGCTGCATACGTAAGAATTATAATATATATATATATACGGTATATATATCACTTTATTTGGGTCCCAACAATACCATTGTAAGGATATTCTAACTCTAAACCGACCACCTCCCTAAATGGAACACTTAAAGTCGGTCCCAATGTCGTTCGATTTTGAGAGGTTTTACTGTATATGGTTTATGCATATAGTGATATACATACTATATATATATAATATATATATATATATATATATATATATGGCGTATAGGTCATATGCAAGTATAAATAATTTGAAGGTTCGATTATCTTAATCTTATCCTATAATCATATTAAACTCATCCATATTCTACGCGGAGGGACCAGTGGCGTCCCCACTCGCCTCATGTCATCATTACTCTCCTCCGATAGCCTACGTCAGTCCCGGTAAAAGAAAAAAAAACACCCAACAAACCTTGAAATTAGGTAGGGTGATTTAATCCCTTGCCTGAGATTATAAGGCATCCCAACTCATTCCTTGTCTTGTGTTGCATATTATTAATTGTATGTGTGTAAGAGAGAAAGAGAGAGAGAGGGAGACTATCATATCAGTCGTGAGATGCATCACATCCTATTCTCAGGTGGCTGTTTTGCAATGAACTCATCGTAAAGAGCCATTCTACCACTTCCCACGTTGCTAATGTAAGCAAAGGCACTCTACTCCTCCCCACACACTCTCAAGTCTCATGCGAACGCGCACGCGCCTGCGTGCGCGTTCGCATGAGAACGCGTGTGCATATATACACGCATATATACACACACGCATACATACACACGCATATATACACACACGCATACATACGCGCGCATATATACACACACGCATACGCACGCACACACGCGCCTATATGTTCACACATGCACACACGCACATACGCACACATACATACGGGCGCGCGCACACACGCACACGCACACACTGGTCTCCATAACGTACTACCAACATGAATGAGAGATGTCCAGGAACTGAGCGGATGTTAGTTTGGGGAAATCTCGCCCGTGGCAGCACCGCACGGTCTAGTGGCGGACGATGTTCTAGATACTGACCCCCCCCCCCCCCCCCCTCCTTCCCCTCACCCCAACTCCCTCGATGGATCGATGTTGCCCTAGTGCGCAGCAGCCGCCTGGTGGGCAGAGCACACAACATGCACTCAGGCATGCGCATGCGCATGCGCGTGCGTGTAAGCGCGTGATGGATGGCAGTATCGTCCGCGCAATGATTCAGAGGAAGATGTCATGATAATAATAAGAAAAGCACTTGCACTGTTTGTATGGTAACTTCTTAGAGCTTGGCAATGGCATGAGTAGAGTGTGAATGACAACGTAGTCTAAATCCGGGCGAAAATAGCTTTAGTATGGAACAGGAAGTGGAATTCCTGGTTCTAATATCTAATGGCTACTTATATCGGCACAGAGGTGGGGAAATGGGAGAGAATGCAAAAAGACAAGATGGCGACCAAAGAATGCTGTCGATTTCACTTTTTAAAGTCCACTAAACTACATGTTTTATTATATTTTTCAACTCAAAAGTAGCGGGTAAATCTGACGATATATATGAAGAATATATTTTGCTTCTTTAATTAAAAATTGATGTGCTGATTTCATTTCCCCAGCCTTTCGCCACTTTTTCTAATAGGTTGATTTTCACCGCTACGGCAAGTATGGGGTGAATCATTTATCTAAACCGGATGCGGTGGTCTAATTGGTAGAGCGCAAATTTCCCATGCAGAAGGTCGGGGTTCGAATCCCAGCCGAGTCAAACCAATGACACCAAATTGATATTTGTCACTTCCTAGCCTGGCACTCACTATAGATAGGCCGAGGACTGATTTGCACAGAATCAGGATAATGTGACTGAGTGGGATATGAGCTCATGATGATGGCAGCCTGGTCTCCCAGTGGGGCCGTGCTATAAAGTTGCCATGAATGTGCACTGTCACAAGTCGGTACCGATCCTGATATGAATTATGACCTTCGATGTTGCTAGGATATGAAACAACTAACAACAACATATTTTATCTATGGCGTGAGAGGTCTAATGACTCATAGCGGCCGGTGTTGATAAGGTACTACACAGAAGTGTGGGTCCTTGGCGGTCAAGCTCAACGCACCTTGCAAAGTGGCGCCCCCTGGTACCGGACACCTCTCCAGTGCATTTGATTGACCTGGCTGTGTCTGACCACATCAGAGGGTTAGGTGCACCTTGGAGCAGGGAGTGCTTATTTCCCACCTCCTACATCCGGTCGTTAGGTGTGTCTGTGTGTAGAGGAGTTGTGGAGGGTATGTGTGTATGTGTGGGGGGGGGGGGGGGGGGGCGTTTGTTTTCTTCACTTAATCGTATTTACATATCTTTTCATATATATGTATATATATATATATATATACATCCTTCACTTAATGCTGTATATATGTATATATAGATACGATTATGGATATATATATATAGGATTAACATATATATGTAGGATTATGTGAATATATATATATATATGTATATATATATGTAGGATTAAGTATATATATATATATATATATATATATATATATATATATATATATGTGTGTGTGTGTGTGTGTGTGATGCATACTGCATGATACAGTATAAATGGTAGGGGAACATTATTAATATTAGTCCTCTTTAGGCTCCGTGGTGAAGCCCCCCCCCCCCCCCCCGAGCTGCCGCGGTAATGTATTCGGGTGCCCCCCCCCCCCCCCCCTCGCGCCGGACACACGGAGGAATTTTACATACATACATACATGCATACTTACATATATGTATACAAACATACAAACATATACACACAGAATACACAGTCCCAGCATATTATTCGTGCATATATACTTATACATATATATATACATATATACTATCTTTTCATATGCATATACCGGGCGCGGTGGCCGAATCAGTAGAGCACTAGATAAAAGATTCACCCTGTACTAGTACACGGGTGAAGGACACCGTAGTGGAAATACGGGCGGAAATAGCTTTAGTATGAAACAGGAACTAGAAACTGTGGTTCCAGGATCAAATGGCTACATATATTGGCACAGAGTTGGTGAAATGGGAGAGAATGCAAAAAGACAAGATGGCGGCCATAGAACGCCATCGATTTCACCTTTAAATTGTATTAAATTACATGTTATATTATATTTTTCAACTCAAAGGTAGCGGGGAAATAATAAGACATATGTAAAGAATAATTGGTGCTTCTTACATTGTGAAATTAGGCTCTCATTTCATTTCCCCGCATTTTCGACCGTTTTTATATAGTGCTGGTATTCACCCGTGTACTGCGAGGACAGGGTGAATCCTTTATCTAGTAGAGCACAGGCCTCAGGTGCGGAAGATCGGGAGTTTGCGAGTTTGGTTCCCGGTCGAGTCAAACCAATGACTTAAAAATTGATACTTGTCGCTTCCTAGCCTGGTGCTTGGCATTATTAGGATAGGGCAAGGGTTAGCTCGGTGTCCGGATAATGGGACTGAGTGGGATATCGGGTCATGGTGTCGGCGGCCTGATTTCCCAGTGGGGCAGCACTATAAAGTCGCCATGAGTGCATACTGTCACAAGTCGGTACACATCCTGATATGATCTTAGATGTTGCTAGGACTTAAAACAACAACAAACAAAACAACAAACAAACAAATCATATGCATATAATAAATATCATTTAAAAACCAATCAACGTTTTGATAGTAAAACTGAACCCGACGGGATCGCCAGAAAGAGTTGAGCGCCCGCTTTCCATGTGGTCTTCCTCATTCCACTGCTCCTTGCCCTATCCTAGTAACGCCGAGCGCCAGGCTAGGTAGCAACAAGTATACATTTTAAAGTAATTCCTTTGACCCGAACAGGCTTTGAAACTGGGGCTTCAAATCACGCGATCTACCAACACGGGAGACGGACGCTCAACTCATTCGGCCATCCCGTCTGGTTATTTACCTCGAAAGTCAGTTGTTCCCTGGCATTGCTATGCAGGTAGAAATACCACAGTCAATGGGCGCTCATGCATGAGGACGTGCTGAGACTGGAGATT
Source organism: Branchipolynoe longqiensis (assembly GCA_030323885.1). Classification (NCBI taxonomy): domain Eukaryota; kingdom Metazoa; phylum Annelida; class Polychaeta; order Phyllodocida; family Polynoidae; genus Branchipolynoe; species Branchipolynoe longqiensis. The sequence goes on from CM059187.1 coordinate 129,728,732, forward strand.
GGCAGAGCTGTGAGTTCACTTGGAATTGATTGGATTCAGTTAGGTTAATAGGATTAGCAGTTAACCCACATCTGACTGGCTACCTCTGTGTTAAGGGTGCCTGTACAGCGGGGCCCTGCATTCATTTATTCACTTATTTTATCTTCGTGAGGATAAGAAGAATTAAAAGAGTACAATGCAAGCGAATCGCCATCATATGATTTGGACCAGACGGGATGACTGAATGAGTTGAGCGTCCGTCTCCTGTTTTGGGAGATTGGGTGATCCGAACCTATGTGTTTGTGTGTTCGAACCCTGGTCCAGTCAAACCGATGACTTAAAAATTGATACTTGTCACTTCCCAGCCAGGCCCTCTGCATTATTAGGATGGAGAAAGGACTGGTTGGTTCAATGTCAGGATAATGCGACTGAGTGGGATATCAGGTCATGGTGCTGGCAACATGGTCTCCCAGTGAGGAAGCACTATAAAGTCATCATGAGTGCATGCTGTCACAAGTCGGTACCCGTCCTGATATAACCTTAGATGTTGCTAGAACGTAAAACAACAACAAACAAATCATATCATTTGAAATTGGGTCCAGAATGCAATGACATCACATTGTACTAAATCTTAAATGGTGTGTATGGTGTGCATATCCCACATACAATGTGGTTATTTACATGCATTTGCAAAATATATAAACACACCATGAATAGCAACGATACATATAGGACTAACTTGGAAAGATTCTAGTATGTGTGTAATCCAAATTGGAAATATTATATATATACACATATATGTGTGAATTGAAGTGGTCTATCACATTGTTTGAACTACCAAAGATGTATGCACTATATGTATGTATATGTCAGCTATATATATATATATATATATATATATATATATATATATATGGGACTGACAGTGACACTAGTCAACATCCGGTTGAGGAGAGGGGAGCCGAGTGTTGCATCTTACGGATTATAACAATAATCATAATAATAGGTAATATTCCGTTTCGTATATTTATACCCGCATAATATGTTATATATCAGATATATGTATATTCTAACTAGGATTATATATATATATAGAGATATATAATAATAGTTGGAAATGTTAGGTATATATATATATATGAAATTATGATGTGTTTTGAAGTGGTCTAACCCATTTTGTTCAAACTACCCTGGATACAGCTGCTATATATATATATATATATATATATATATATATATATATATATATATATATATTGTATTCCAGTGCACAATTTATAAAAGCCGGGGTGGGATTATAAAGCAACCACAGTAAGTTTCATGTTGGCGATCATCGTACCGGAATGGGGGCTGTACGGACTCATCGGATGCACGATGTGGGGCGAGTTTGCCTCCAGGAGGGGAGGACCGGGGCTGGGTGCAGGGGGCGGGGGCTGGTTGATGGAGGTGAGAAGGGGGAGGTGGGGGGGGGGGGGGGGAGTCACCTGGCTGCAGCCCACGTATACTATATCTGAAATGGTGTTAATCCTGCTCAGTGAGGGGTCCGCCAGTTTACAGGTTAAAACGCTGGGGCCAGCTTACAAGGCTTGGGGGGGGGGGGGGGGGTGGGGGGGGGCGGTGAGGGGGGGGGGTGATGGTAAAGGCCGCGTCTTACTAACCGTTCATTTAGCAGTTTCAACTGAAATAGTGTGGAGAGAGTATGTTTAGGTGCTGCCCAGCGGTGAAAACAAGTGTTAACGCACTTATCCGTTATGAGCAGGGCCCGTCCTCATATGACCGTAGATGTTGCTAGGAGGTAAAGCAACAACAAACAACAACAATAGTTATGAGCAGGGTAAATAAGTTCATCACAAAAACGTATAGCACTTTAAATGAACTATTATTTCTTTAAATAAAAACAAACACACCCTAATATACATAATTAGGTTGAACTACCTAGAAGTTAGGATTATCTACTCCCAATTCAAGAGGAGTGTGGGTGGGGTCATGGGTTCGATACTGGTTGAGTCAACCAGACATTTGCAAATCTGGAAGTTCTGGCTACATTGCCTGGTAATTGGCCAACATTTCAGCTCAAAGGGGGACGTTTACCCCGTCACGTGACCGGAAAGCGGGTCAGCTGACGACCACCCATTACTTTAATGCAAACTCCATGTGGCCTGGGCTGCTCTAGCAGCATGTCATACACCAAACCACACATGTACGATCCTTTCACATTTAATAATGTCATACACCAAACCACACATGTACGATCCTTTCACATTTAATAATGTCATACACCAAACCACACATGTACGATGCTTTCACATTTAATAATGTTATACACCAAATCACACATGTGCGATGCTTTCACATTTAATAATGTCATACACCAACCCACACATGTATGATGCTTTCACATTTAATAATGTCATACACAAAACCACACATGTATGGTGCTTTCACGTTTAATAATGTCATGCACCAACCCACACATGTACGATGCTTTCACATTTAATAATGCCATACACCAAGCCACACATGTATGATACTTTCACATTTAATAATGTCATACACCAACCCACACATGTACGATCCTTTCACATTTAATAATGTCATACACAAAACCACACATGTATGATTCTTTCACGTTTAATAATGTCATACACCAACCCACACATGTACGATGCTTTCACATTTAATAATGTCATACACAAAACCACACATGTATGGTGCTTTCACGTTTAATAATGTCATACACCAACCCACACATGTACGATGCTTTCACATTTAATAATGTCATACACCAAGCCACACATGTATGATACTTTCACATTTAATAATGTCATACACCAACCCACACATGTACGATCCTTTCACATTTAATAATGTCACACACCAAACCACACATGTACGATCCTTTCACATTTAATTATGTCATACACAAACCCACACACATACACTCCTTTCACATTTAATAATGTCATACACCAACCCACACATGTACGATCCTTTCACATTTAATATTGTCATACACCAAATCACACATTTACGATGCTTTCACATTTAATAATGTGATATACCAAACCACACATGTACGATCCTTTAACATTTAATAATGTCATACACCAAACCACACGGACGATACTTTCACATTTAATAATGTTAAACACCAAATCACATGGATGACACTTTCACATTTAATAATGTTATACATCAAACCACACATGTACAATACTTTCACATTTAATAATGTCATACACCAAACCACACATGTACAATACTTTCACATTTAATAATGTCATACACCAAACCACATGGACGATACTTTCACATTTAATAATGTCATACACCAAACCACACATGTACAATACTTGCACATTTAATAATGTCATACACCAAACCACACGGACGATACGTTCACATTTAGTAATGTTATACACCAAACCACATGTATGACACTTTCACATTTAATAATGTTATACATCAAACCACACATGTACAATACTTTCACATTTAATAATGTCATACACCAAACCACACATATACAATACTTTCACATTTAATAATGTCATACACCAAACCACACATGTACGATCCTTTCACATTTAATAATGTTATACACCAAACCACACATGTACGATACTTTCACATTTAATAATGTCATACACCAAACCACACATGTACAATGCTTTCACATTAAATAATGTCATACACCAAACCACATGGACGATACTTTCACATTTAATAATGTCATACACCAAACCACACATGTACAATACTTGCACATTTAATAATGTCATACACCAAACCACACGGACGATACGTTCACATTTAGTAATGTTATACACCAAACCACATGTATGACACTTTCACATTTAATAATGTTATACATCAAACCACACATGTACAATACTTTCACATTTAATAATGTCATACACCAAACCACACATATACAATACTTTCACATTTAATAATGTCATACACCAAACCACATGGACGATACTTTCACATTTAATAATGTTATACATCAAACCACACATGTACAATACTTGCACATTTAATAATGTCATACACCAAACCACACATGTACAATACTTTCACATTTAATAATGTCATACACCAAACCACATGGACGATACTTTCACATGTAATAATGTCATACACCAAACCACACATGTACACTACTTGCACATTTAATAATGTTATACACCAAACCACACGGACGATACTTTCACATTTAGTAATGTTATACACCAAACCACATGGACGATACTTTCACGTTTAGTAATGTTATACACCAAACCACATGGACGATACTTTCACATTTAATAATGTTATACATCAAACCACACATGTACACTACTTGCACATTTAATAATGTCATTCACCAAACCACACATGTACAATACTTTCACATTTAATAATGTCATACACCAAACCACTTGGACGATACTTGCTCACGGCTCCCTTGCAGGAGGTCGTGGGTTCGATCTCTAGCTAGTTAAAATATTTACCGGACTTCTAGTATCGCGAGACGGGGCCATTAAATTGGCTAAGTGTGTTTTTATGTGGTACCCAAGTGTACCAGTATCTATGTTGAATTTGTAGGTTCAAATCCAGACATAGTGTTTTGCTTTTGAAATATTGATGCTTTTATCGGACTAGGCGAGTTTAATAATGTTTTGGGGTTTATTAGGGAATGGGGGAACTGTGCTACTACTGGTAGATAGGTTTGTTTGTTGTTGTTTTGCGTCCTAGCAACATCTAAGGGCATATCCGGATGGGTACTGACTTGTGACAGAGTGCACTCATGGTGACTTTACTGTGCTGCCCCACTGGGAGACCAGGCCACCAGCACCATGACCTGATATCCCACCCAGTCACATTATCCTGACACTGAGCCAACCAGTCCATGCCCTATCCTAATAATGTTGAGCGCCTGGCTAGGAAGCGACAAGTATATGTTATTAAGTCATTGGTTTGACTTGACCAGGGTTCGAACCCACGATCCAATGGTCTACCAACACGGGAGATGGAAGCTCTAAGTCTAACTCATTCGGCCATCCCGTCTGGTTAGTGGATATGTACATTTAGTTACTAAAACATTGCTAGTGTAGTGGAAATGCTTAATAAGTGCACCAGTATCTATATTGAATATGTAGGTTCAAATCTAGATAAATGTTTTCCTTATGAAAATGTGATGCTTTTATTGGACTAGGCAACTGTAAGTTTAATAATGTTTTGGAGTTTATTAAAAATATTAGGGAGTGGGGGGAGGAGCTGCACATGGTGGATGGGGACATTTATTTAGTCAAACATTGCTGGTGTAGTAGAAGCAGATCGCGGAGGGTGTGTGTGCGTGGGGGGGGGGGGGGGGGGAGAGGACCATGGGACGGGATAGGCAGGGGGGGGGGGGGGGGAGGGATCTGACCGACGGTACCGCAGCACGGCCCGGTCAATTGGCCGGATAGAGGCGGCCGCTCAGTGCAAGGTGAGGTCGGCCGGATTAACCGACGAGATGACTGACTTCACTCGTATTATTGGTCTACACCTGGAGAGGTTTCAACTTTTAGTATATGTGTACACATTGTACCACACCTCACCTGGTGTCAGTACGTGTGTGTGGTGGGGGTGGGTGGGTCGAATACCGTCGTGTCTATGAGTGTGCGGGTGTATTTGTGTGTCCATGAGTGTGCCTGTGTATCAGTGTGTGTTGATGGTGTTGGCTGAAGGAGATGGTGTGTGTAGGTAGGGGATGCTGTTTTGGGTGTGTGAATGTGAGTGTATGTGTATGTGTTGGTGGAAGGTAATATATATATATTTATGTGTGTGAGTATGCATGGAGAGATGGTGCTGGTGGGAGGTTAGCGTATGTGTCTGAGTGTGTGTGGAGATAATGTTTGTATCTATTTGTATATATGTATATGCATGTATGTGTGTATATCTGTGGTATATGCGTGTATATGTATATGTGTGCATGTGTGTATGTGGGCATGTGTGTAATGTCCATGTGTATATGTATGGATGTGCGGATGAATATGTGCATATGCGTGCATATATGTATATGCATGTATGTATGTCTGAATGTGGGTATATATGTATATATACATGTATGTGTGTATAATTATGTATATGCCTGTGTCTTTGTACATATGAGTATGCGTGTATGTGTGCATATGTGTGTATGTGTGTGCATATGTATGTGCGTATGTGTGCATGCATGTATGTATATGTATGAATGTGTTTATATATGTACATGTATGTATGTGCGTATGTATATATGCGTATATGTGTGTATGTGCGTGTATGCCTGTATGTATATGCGTGGATATGTGTATATAAGCGTGTATGTGTGGGTGCACGTGTGTCGGCGGGCTGCTGTTATCAGTTACAAGTAGGAGCCCGGTGATATATTGATCATATCAGGTAGTGCAGATAGCAGTCATACCGGCGGTCTCGGGTGATGGTTGATGAGCTTAGATTACAGAGAAGCCATGAGAAAGCCTACATAGCCAAATTGACCCCGTCAATATCAATACATAATTAGGAACACTAATAAACCGAGCGACGTTTTAAAAAAGGTTGTTTTGATTTTTTTAAAGAACCAAGTGATAATAAGAATAATCCAATTTTCAAGCCAGTTGTATATATTCATTGAGCGGAAGTTGATGCTTTAATGAATCCTACAACTTTGTGGGTGGGTGTGCCCCCCCCCCCCCCTCTGGTGGTCAACTTGCACCCTTAACGCCTCTGTTCATCCCAGACCAGATAGCCCGCCCGATCTCCATGTGGGTGTGGGTGTGGGCGGGGGGGGGGGGGGGGGGTCCATCTGTAGGGCGCGTTATGTACTGGTCTGTAAAGTGTAAACCTCTTCTTACACACTCCGGCTTTGAAGTGGTCGGGTGCAGGTTTTGAGAAGCAGCCATGATTCAGCTGCTTCCCAGTAGAGAGAGAGAGGGGGGAGCGGAGATGGGGGAGAGGGAGGGGAGAAAGAAACATAGTGAAGGAGAGAGGAGGGGGACAGGGGGACACAGGGAGAGAGACAGAGAAATAGGGAGAGGGGGGAGAGAAGCAGAGAAAGTTAGAGGGGGCAAGGGGAGGCGGGGAGAGACCGCGCGAGGGAAGGGAGGGCAGAGAGAGGGACAGAGGCAGGGGGGGGGAAGGGGGAGGGGACAGGAGAGGGAGCGGTGGGACACTGAAAGAGGAAGGGGGGAATGGAAGAGAGAAGGGGAGAGAGGGAGGGCAGAGAGACAGCGAGAGGGAAATGAGAGGGGAGAGAGAGGGGGAGACATAGAGGGGGAGACAGAGAAGGGATAATGGAGAGAGGGAGGGGGAATGGGAGGGAGACACATAGAGCGACAGAGAGGGAAAGGGGGAGACAGAGGGAGAGGAGGAGAGGAGAGCGAGGGGGGGGGCAGAGAAGGGGAGAAATAGGGAGATGGAGAAGGAAGAGGGAAATAGGGAGAGGGAGAGGGGAATGGGAGAGAGAAACAGAGAGAAAGACCGGGAGGGAAAGGGGTGGGAGGAGAGACAGAGAGAGGGAGAGGAGGAGAGGAGGGAGAGGTTGAGACAGAGAGCGCGGGAGAGGAGGAGAGGAGAGAGAGGGTGAGACAGAGAGAGGGAGGGGAGATAGAGTGAGACATGTCTGCAGCGCAGAGGGATTGTTATAAACTATATAGCATTATGGCCTTGCTATCTCGACCATAACCAGATTAGGCAGCAATTTGTAAGCACTACACGGCACAGTGTTGGGAGTGCAGAGGTTGCATGTTGATTTACAGGTCGGTGTCGGCGACAATAGGGGGAGATGTATATTAACGCGCCGGTTAGGTCAGGCGTGGACGCTTTGCTTCGAATCGCGGCATTGGTAATCGTGTAGCAGGTTCTTCCGAATCTTCGGGGTTATCTAAATACGGATTTACAGGTGGACAGACCACACTGTGTCAGCCCGCACATTTGAGAAACTGCTGATACGTGTGATACTGATACTGAGTGATAGGGCATTTTGTACTTCTCTCTAAAAATGCTACCATGCGAGTGGGGAACCCCACCCCAAGGAAGGGGGGGGGGGCCGACCCCCCCCCCACCCACCCCAAGGGGGGGGAGGCCACTACAGAGCTTATTAAAGGGTTTATCACCATCCATATATATATCTCTTTATATATGTATTTATCTATATATCTATATGCCTATATATATATATATATATATATTATATTATATATATATATATATATTATCTGTAGATATATATATATATGGATCTGTTTGTTTGCTGTTGTTTTACTTATAAGACTTTCACCAGCTGATTGCAGAGGTCCCTGACACATTCAGTGTAGATGGTGGGTCGGCAGTACACACACAGTACATGTATTGGTTATCTTGTGACCGACACGTTGATGGGGTCTAAACTCTAATGCGCTGTATACATGACACCACCTCCATGTGGTACACACATTGCCTGTGTGTGTGGTGCACACATTTCGCACCTTGTGTCGCACACACTACCGGTGTGGGGTACCGCTGTGTAACTTTACTGCCCTGTGTGCTGTACACATAACCCACCGTGTAATGTGACTGCCTTGTATGCTGTGAATATATCACAATGTGTAGCCTGACTGCCGTGTGTGCTGTACACATAACCCACCGTGTAATGTGACTGCCTTGTATGCTGTGAATATATCACAATGTGTAGCCTGACTGCCGTGTGTGCTGTACACATAAGCCCATTGTGTAATGTGACTGCCTTGTATGCTGTGAATATGCCACACTGTGTAGCCTGACTGCCTTGTGTGCTGTACACATAACCCACTGTGTAATGTGACTGCCTTGTATGCTGTGAATTTGCCACACTGTGTAGCCTGACTGCCTTGTATGCTGTACACATAGCCCATTGTGTAATGTGACTGCCTTGTATGCTGTGAATATATCACAATGTGTAGCCTGACTGCCGTGTGTGCTGTACACATAAGCCCATTGTGTAATGTGACTGCCTTGTATGCTGTGAATATAGCACACTGTGTAGCCTGACTGCATTGTGTGCTGTACACATAACCCACTGTGTAATGTGAGACTGCCTTGTATGCTGTGTATATAGCACACTGTGTAATGTCACTGCCTTGTATGATGTGTATATATAGCACACTGTGTAGCCTGACTGCCTTGAGTGCTGTACATATAGCCCACTGTGTAATGTGTATGCCTTGTATGCTGTATATATAGCACAATGTGTAGCCTGACTGCCTTGTATGCTGTATATATAGCCCGACTGCCTTGTATGCTGTATATATAGCACACTGTGTAGCCCGACTGACTTGTGTGCTGTACATATAGCCCACCGTGTAATGTGACTGCCTTGTATGCTGTGCATATAGCACACTGTGTAGCCTGACTGCCTTGTGTGCTGTACACATAGCCCATTGTGTAATGTGACTGCATTCTGTGCTGTACACATAGCCCATTGTGTAATGTGACTGCCTTGTGTGTTGGATATATAGCCAACTCTGTAGCCTGACTGCCTTGTGTGCTGTACACATAGCCCATTGTGTAATGTGCCTGCCTTGTATGTTGTATATATTGCACACTGTGTAGCCTCACTGCCTTGTGTGCTGTACATATAACCCATATATATGTATATGTCCTACATATAGCACACTGTGCACCCATACTTGTGTGCTGTACTGTACTGTGTAATCTGACTGTCTTGTGTGCTGTCCTATACTGTGTAGCCTTACGGCCTTATGTGCTGTACATATATAGGGTATTCACGTGATGTCATCAAGTGGATGCGCGGCCATTGTGGCGATATCAAACAGTAAACAACCCATAGAGTTTGCCTCTACGCGCAGTGCAAAACGTCTATTTCATTCAAAATTAATAGAAATCCAGAACCCTAACCGTATAAATTTAATATAATCTATTCATTGAATATGTTTTCTATATGTGTACCAAACGATTTGTTTCTAGGTGGTGTAGTTTTAGAGATATTTCACTTTTTCTGTATGAAGATTGCTCGTGATCATTGGCAATGCATTGAGTTTGCCGGTACGCACAGTGCAAAACGTCAGTTTTATTCAAAATTAATAGAAATCCAGAATCCTAACGGTATCAATTTAATATAATCTTTTTGGTAAACATATTTTCTATGTGTATTCCAATCAGTTTGTTTCTAGGTGTTGTAGTTTTAGAGATATTTAACTTTTTCTGTCTGAAGATTGCTCACTGCCATTGACAATGCATTGACTCGATTGAGTATGCCGGTATGCGCAGTGCAAAACGCCAGTTTTATTCAAATTTAATAGAAATCCATAACCCTAACCATATCAATTTAATATAATCTTTTTGGTAAACATGTTTTCTATGTGTATTCCAATCAGTTTGTTTCTAGGTGGTGTGGTTTTAGAGATATCTAAACTTTTCTGGAGGAAGATTGCTCATAGCCATTGAGTTTGCACTGTGACAGTGTGTTATTATTGTGGTTACTATCGCCGCAATGGCCGCACTTCCGCTTAGCGTGACGTCGGTGCATACCCTATATTGGCCACTGTGAAACGTGACTGTCTTGCGTGTTGTACTCTACTCTGTAACCTGACTGTCTTGTGTGCTGTACTATACTGTGTAGCCTTACGGCCTTGTGTGCTGTACATATAGGCAACTGTGCACTCTGAATGCCTTGTGTGCTGTACATATAGCACACTGTGCACCCTGACTGCCTTGTGTGCTGTACTGTAATGTGTAACCTGACTGTCTTGTGTGATGTACATATAGCACACTGTGCACCCTGAATGCCTTGTGTGCTGTACATATAGCACACTGTGCACCCTGACTGTCTTGTGTGTTGTACATATAACACACTGTGCACCCTGAATGCCTTGTGTGCTGTACATATAGCACACTGTGCACCCTGAATGCCTTGTGTGCTGTACTGAAATGTGTAACCTGAATGTCTTGTGTGCTGTACATATAACACACTGTGCACCCTGACTGTCTTGAGTGCTGTACATATAACACATTGCACAGCCTGACTGCCTTGTGTGCTGTACTGAAATGTGTAACCTGGCTGCCTTGTGTGTTGTACATATAGCACACTGTATAACCTGACTGTCTTGTGTACTGTACATATAACACATTGTGCAGCCATACTCCCATGTGTGCTGTACATATAGCACACCATGAAACCTTGTTGACTTGTTTGCTGTACATATAGCCCACTGTTCAACCTGACTGCCTTATCGTGTAGCCTGTCCTGATATGACCTTAGATGTTGCCAGGATGTAAGACTCCAACAACCAACCAACTTATGCATAGAGCACACGATGTATCTTTACCGCTTTGTTTGCTATACATATAACCCACTGTCCAACTTTATTGTCTTGTGTGCTATACATATAGGTTATAATGTGCAACATAACTGCCTCGTATGTTATACTTCATCATGCTTGACTGGTATATATGTCACTCTAGACGATGCAAACCTAGTGTTCAGCACGCCCTCTATTCCTTGCGTGCTTGTACAATACACTTAGCCTACATGGCTTTGTGATCATACTGCATTGCACTTCTTAGTGAAATCTACACAGCGCTGCTGTTGTACATTTCACCTGTGCATGCAGTCCCGACCGTTTTATGATTCACCATATATTGCCCATTCAACACGGAGTGCAACTTAGTGAAACGTACACATAGTGCTGCTTGTGTACATTTCACATGTGCATGCAGTCCCAACAGTATGAAGATTCATCTTGTATTGCCTGTTCAACACAGAGCGAAGCTTAGTGTAAGTTACACAGAGTGCTGATGCTGTACATTTCACCTGTGCATGCAGTCCCATCAATATGAAGCTTAATCTTTTATTGCCCGTTGAACACAGAGTCTTCTTCTTCATTGTGTCCTTCCACCAGTTATCTCAAGGGATTTTCGAGCAGAGGTATGATCTTTATTCATGGGACGTGATCTCGGTGGTGGATGGTGGGAGCAGGATTTGCAATCAGATAGCTGATTCCCAGGCCCACGATGTGGATGCTCCTGCTGTGGCCAGTTTGTCGATAGAAAGCCTGGGCCTACACTTTTACCGACCCAAGGAATTTTTAACCTCCCACACCACATAGACATGGTATGAGAGAAACCGGCCTTTGATGACACTGTAAATTATACACAGTGGTGGAAATCCAAATTGGCAGAGGTGGGGGGGGGGGGCCACGGGGACTCGAATCACCGACCCTCAGGTCAGGCATCCGACCTAGAAAAAAGTCAGATACTCTAACCACTCCGCCACAGAGAACACAGAGTGAAACTTCGTGAGACTTACACAGAGTGCCGATGGTATACATTTCACCTGTGCATGCAGTCCGACAATATGAAGCTTCATCTTGTATTGCCCCATTCAACACAGAGTGCAACTTAGTGAAGCTTACAGGGAGTGGTGGTAATGGTGTACATTTCACCCGTGCATGCAGTCCCGACACTGTTATGCTTCACCTTGCCAGTTCAACCCAGAGCCTGTCCATGTCGATATGGCATCGCAGACATATCCATAAAGAGCACATATTGCATATATTACGTTGCTACTTTCTTGGCCTTATAGTTTCACAAGGCGGTGCCCGGGCGCCAATTTTGTCTTATGGTGGATAGATGATGTTGGACTGGAGACCTCCAGCAAGTAGCAGGAATCCACGACGGGAGTCTTATCTTTACCCTGGGGACTCAGATAGCCTAGCGCACATACAGCCGAAGGAGGTGGGGGGGGGGGGGGTAGGGTGTGGGGTGTGGGGGGACACTGCCCTCGCCGACCACACACACATCATCCACACATACATATAATATAAAACCCTCAACAATATCAGCTGTTATCATTTCCTCTCAGTCTCCATCACCATCATCCAAGTCTGATACACTAATGCATACTTTTGATGCAGCCGTATGATGTGGTGCCAGATTTATAAGCATGACTGTCATGTGCAGGTCACCTACAGAGTGTACCAATAACTCTTGCTACTCTCGATATATATGTGATGTATGACGCATTCAATCAATCAATAGTTCCATCCTCTAGTCGAGGGTTGGATGCAATGGTTCTCCACTTGTCCCGATGTTGTGCTGTTCTGATAGACTGTGAATAATTCAAGCCTGTCCACTGTGAAATATTTGTAAACCATGATGTTCTTGGTCTCCCTCTCCCTCTGCTGCCATTCACCTTCCCTTCCAACAATGTACGGTATATTGAACTCTGACGAATGATGTGGCCAAAATAAATAAGTTTCTTTGTCTGTATAGTGGCAAACAAGCTTTTCTTATTTTTAATTTTTCTGAGAACCTCTTTGTTGGTGATCTTCTTTGTCCATGATATTTTCATCATCCTTCGATAAGTCCACATCTCAAATGCTGCTAAACGTTTGTACATTTTCTTAGAGATTGTCCATGTCTCTGCCCATACATTAGAGTAGACCACACATAACACTGAAGAATACGCTTCCTTGTTTGTATTAATATCTTACTTGATGTTAACACTCTATACATTTTGGAGAATGTTGTTCGGGCTATTGTTATCCTTCTTTTAATTTCTTCCTCACATCTCCCATCATTTGTAATCTTTTGTCCGAGATATATGAATTCGGATACTTATTCTATGTTTGTGCCATCTATGGTTATATTGACATTTGGTTTATCTGTCTTTTTACTTATAACCATTGTTTTGGTCTTCCTGGCATTCATCTTCATGTTGAATAGTATTCCAGCTTTATTGATTCTATTCACTATATCTTGTAGGTTTTTCTCACTGTCTGCTAGTATTACACTGTCATCGGCATATCTAAGATTGTTGATGTTCATCTAGATGTGATTTATCCACATAAACATAATCTATATGAGATATATGGACGTACATACATATAGACATACAAACATATAGACATATAGACATATAGACATATAGACATATAAATATATAAATATATAGACATATAGACATATACTATAGACATATAGACGTATTATATGAGTATAAAGTTGGGCTACGCTCTAGAACACAGAAGACAACATGAGCATGGGTTGATCAGTTTTAATACTAGTCCTTGGCTAGGATTACTGCCTAACCGGTTAAAGTTTGAAAACCTGGTGCGAACTGGCCGATTAGCAGGGCGCAGGGCACGAACACACGGTGGCGCTGCAGTAGCAAGCGGCCAACAGGCCATATTAGCAGCCACGACTTCATAGCCGTTCAGCCGGCGAACTTCTTTGCCTGCCACGGTATAGCGCTTTAACGCCCACTTACTGCGCCGTCGCCTACTGGAACTGCTGTCACTCCTACTGCGTGTCCGCCGCCGTCCTCCCTCCGTCCGCGTCCGCACTCTCGAACGCCCGAAGTTCGAGAACCCACCTGCGACGTCCCCCGCAGCCGGCGGAGAGAAACGCCCACATCCCAGGTGGGCGCCGGTTAGCCCACGGTCTTCCACGCGGCCTGACGAACGTTCAACCCGTCGCCCGGCCATTTGGTCGTCTCGCACCGCTTGCAACTCCCGTCTACGCGCCTCCAACGTTCCAAGCCGTATCTCGGCCTCCAACCTGGATATGTCATCCGTCACCTCCTTCGTCCGGTCGTCTACCGCCAACGCTGCCATTGACACGCCCACTGACTCCAGCTCTTCGTCGTCCGCCGTTTTTTTCCCCTTTGGCCGCCATAGCTGGCTGTAGCGTTGCCCGCCTCTCTTGCTGATATGCTGCACAACGCTCCTTGTCGTCTTTCTTGTGACTCTCGCCGCACTCTCGACAAAAAACCATTTTTGTCCGCGCACTATTCTGCCGAACACCGGCCACAACAGGTCGAGAAGCGGACCGGCGGTCAAGCGACGGCACACAAGCAGCAACCCTGCTAGGTGTGCTCAGTTTGAAAACCTGGTGCGAACTGGCCGATTAGCAGGGCGCAGGGCACGAACACACGGTGGCGCTGCAGTAGCAAGCGGCCAACAGGCCATATTAGGCCAAACCACCTTAACTTTCGTTGTACCAATTTACTGGGCAGTAATAAATCGCAAATAACCAAGATGAGCCGCTCCGCCCTTTTATATAATGATAAGTGATTATCCAGTCTATAAATACAAGGGTAACATGTACATCCTATATTTCCTCTTGTGCATTGGTGGAGTGCCCCCTCCCAGCTGTCGGGTAAATTGCCAGGCGGGTGCCCCTCCTTGCGTCATACATTGGAGGAAAAAATATATATATATATATATATATATGTAGATTGGTTAGTTGGTGGTTGGAGTTTAACGTCCTGGCAACATCTAAGTTTTGTTGTTGTTGTTTTTTTCTTGAAGATTTATACTGCCTATTATGGATAAGCCTGAATAGTCTTGTTTTCACCATTAGACAGTGTGTCGATAGGACGCCCGAGTCTACACTTTTACCGACCCAAGGGATTTTTAACCTCCCACACCACATGATGAAAATGATGATGAAAATATCATGGACAAAGAAGATCACCAACAAAGAAGTTCTTAGAAAAATTTAAACTAAGAAAAGCTTGTTTGCCACTATACAGACAAAGAAACTTATTTATTTTGGCCACATCATTCGTCAGAGTTCAATATATGTACATTGTTGGAAGGGAAGGTGAATGGCAGCAGAGGGAGAGGGAGACCAAGAACATCATGGTTTACAAATATTTCACAGTGGACAGGCTTGAATTATTCACAGTCTATCAGAACAGCACACCATCGGGACAAGTGGAGAACCATTGCATCCAACCCTCGACTAGAGGACGGAACTATTGATTGATTGATTGACACCACATAGACATGGTATGAGAGCAACTGGCCTTTGATGATGCTATAAGTTATCCACAGCGGTGGAGATCCAAATTGGCAGAGGTGGGGGCATGGGGAATCGAACCACTGACCTTCAGATTAGGAGTCTGACCTAGGAAAATGTCAGACACTCTAACCACTCCGCCAGAGAGAACACCACATTACTAAGGTCACCATATTAGGACAGGTACCGACTTATGGCAGTTCCCACTCATGGCGGCTTTATAGCGCTGCCACACTGGGAAATCAGGCCACTGGCACCATGACCCGATATCCCACTCATTCCCATTATCCTGGCACTGAGTTAACTAGTCATCAAGTATCAGATGGGATGGCCGAATTAGTTAGAGCGTCCATCTCCCGTGTTTGGTAGATCGTGGGGTCATGGGTTCAAACCCCGGTCGAGTCAAACCAATGACATAACAATTTATACTTGTCGCTTCCTAGCCAGGCGCTCGGCATTATTAGGATAGGGCAAGGATCAGTGGAATGAGGAAAACCAATCGTCCACGATTGAAATTTCCCCTGCTTAAACAACTAATGTACCAACAAATAAATAAAAATGTTATACGTCATTGGTTTGCCTTGAAATGGGAAGCAAACTCAAGCTCTCCCACAGGTGAGGCCCGCGCTCTATCGATTCGGTCACCGTGCCCGGTATATGCACAAATCCATAGTGAATCTTATTCTTAAGGCTCGATGTTACTAATTCTTCTGCAGCTTCGATTCTTAGTAAGTAAATAAGTAGGTATTTGTGCGCTTGGCTTTTCAGTTCATATTTAACAATATACCAAGACATGCGGTTGGACCACATTATCCATATACACAATATGTACATGTCATCATCATCATGCTCTCGGTCGCAATGCAACAAAGACTGCTTTCATTACTTGACTGCACTGTACATTTCATGAAAGCTGCCTGCAAAAGTGGTGAAGTGCTGCTGGCTTTTGCAAGTTACCAGCGGGACTCTCTCGGGGAGCAAATAGAGGTTTCACACTGGCAAGAACATGTCCAGACAGGCGCAAAACTATTTGTCCCTGTAGTGGTTGGTCGGGAGATGTTGGGAGTTCCATACATCAACTGCCCTTAATGCTGCCACAGTGACATGGTTTTCTGTTTAGGGTTTGCTTCCTTAGCCTTCGATTCTGTCAAGAACCTGTACCACAAGGCAGTGGTTTACAACTCTGCAGGGCAGGGGTGTCAAACTCCCTGAGGTATTGCAATACCTGCATACCCATGTACATCATCACTACATGTGAACATACATAAACCCTCGATACACGTGAGGGTACTTACCTCGAAAACGCACCACTGCCTGTAACCCGTTTGATCATCAACAATAGAGAAGCGGCAAGAATCACATCCCACTCATCTATTATATACATTCCTCACACACAGGCACACTCTGTTGTCAAAATTCACCAGACAGGGGTGCCTGAAACAGCAAGAGTGCTGGCTGGATTCCTAGTGGAGGAGGTTGTGGGTTCGAGGTGTGGCCCAGTCAAATTAATGATTTGTAAAATTGATACTTGTCGCTACTTACCTTGGCAATCGGTGTTGATGTGATTAGGGCAAGGATTGGTTTGCTCATTATCAGGATAGTGGCTCATGGTACTGGTGGGTCTGCTCTCCCAGTTGGGCAGCACTATAAAGTTGTCCTGAATGTCTACTGTCACAAGTCAGTACCTGTCCTTGTATGACTTTAGCTGTTGCTATGACATAAAACCCTGATACAGTGATAAGCAAATAAACAATGTCAGGAAACATGGTATGTTGGTTTTTTTTGGGGGGGCGGGGGTGTTTTTACAATGTGAAAAAAAATATATATATCGCTTCAAAAGTACAGGGAAAGGGTGGACATTTTAATTGGCTGCTTTAAAATTAACCAGGTAGGTGTCCCTAGAGCATGTGGTGGGGGTGGGGTGGGGGTGGGGGGTTCCCAGCGACTGCAGCCCTGTTGATGGCGGTTATCAGGTTGGATAATGGGTGTGTCCTGTTAGTCCCTGCGACATCCCATTAGGCAATGCAAACAGTGCGAACCTAGCGGTGCTCAGACAAACAAATACGGCCTGTTTTCTCCCCATTCCTCCACCCCCATCTCCGGAGGTGTTTATATGTGTGGGTGTAGGTGTGTGTGTGTGTTGGGATCCAGTGGGTGCCTCAGTGTGGGTGTGTGGGTGGCGGTAGGGGGGGGGGGGTTTCCAGTGGGTGCCTCAGGTGTTGGATCCGTGTCAGACGCTGTAATGTGTGAGGGGTCAGGTGTATTTGTATTTGACGTCCATGTTTATTATGCAGACCTCATCTCTGTATATGCTAGCCACCTTGTTCGGGCCGACCTTAAAGCTGCATAGTCCGATGAAAATATCAAATTTTAAAAACCAAAAAAATTATCTAGATGTGATTTATCCACATAAACATAATCTATATGAGATATATGGACGTACATACATATAGACATACAAACATATAGACATATAGACATATAGACATATAGACATATAAATATATAGACATATAGACATATACTATAGACATATAGACGTATAGATGTATAGACGTATATACATATAGACATATATACATATAGACATATAGACATATAGACATATATACATATAGACATATAGACAAATATACATATAGACATATAGACATATAGACATATAGACATATAGACATATAGACATATAGACATATAGACATATATACATATAGACATATAGACATGTAGACATGTAGACATGTAGACATGTAGACATGTAGACATGTAGACATGTAGACATGTAGACATGTATACATGTAGACATGCAGACATGCAGACATGCAGACATACAGACATACAGACATACAGACATATATATATATATATGTGTTTGTATTACACTACTGGGGAGAGTGTCGTCCTAGTACTCTCAGATACAGACAGTTGGGTTGGCTCAGTGTCAGGATAATGTGACTGAGTGGGATATCAGGTCATGATGCTGGCGGCCTGGTCTCCCAGTGGGGCAGGTCTATAAAGTCACCAGGAGTATGCACTGTCACAAGTCGGTACCCATTCCGATATAATCTGAGATGTTGCCAGGATGTAAAACTGCAACAACCAACCAATCTTATACCTAATGCAACCCAGTGTGCACAGGTCAGTCAGGGGGGCACCTCCAACTCCTTGCTGTCACATCGAGGTTTGGCATTTAAGACGCCGAAAGCCAGGTGTGGAGGGGATGAGACTGAGCGATGATCCGCGCAGATTAGGGGATCACGAGCATCAGATCTGACACTCGCCCCCTCCCCCACCCACATACCCACACTCCCACATACCCACACTCCCACACTCCCACACTCCCACACACCCACATCACCGACACCCACACAACCACACTCCCACACACCCACACTCCCACACACCCACACACCTACACACCCACACTCCCACACTCCTACACTCCCACACACCCACACTCCCACCCACCCACACACCCACATCACCCACACCCACACACACACCCACATACCCACACACATTTTAATAGCCCAGGGTGCAGATGAGTGCAGCTATATGAGCTGGGTGGAGGTGCTGGAATATGTCCATATATACTGTATATTGTATGTACATAGACTATATATACTATATATACTGTCGTATATATACTATACTGTCGTATATATACTATATATACTATATATATACTATATATACTATGTATATATTATATATACTATATATACTATATATACTATGTATACTATGTATACCATGTATACTATGTATACTATGTATAATATGTATCAAATGTATAATATGTATAATAGGTATAATATTATAATATTATACTATGTATACTATGTATACTATGTATACTATGTATACTATGTATACTATGTAGACTATATATTATATATACTATATTTAATATATTTACTATATTTTCTATATTTATTATATTTATTATATATATATTATATATACTGGATTGACACGGCCTGCCATACACCCATCGATAAAGCCTATCACGAATGCGGGTTGATTTTGTCCCCTTTTGGAGGGAGGAGGTTGGGGACAATATAGAATTGCAGGTGAAGACTTGGTATTTGTTCAGTCCACTAACTGTCTAGTAGGTCTACACGGGTCGCACAGCACCCGAGTTGCATCATCACCACAGTCGCTTGCCATAGTCGAGAAACGGCAATAGGTGTATGGCGGGCATTAATCTGCTCGCGGTGGGGGGGGGGGGGGGTAGGGTAGGAGGGAAGTCTGCCACTCCGCCTTTTGAAATAGCAATCCGAACGGCTGTAGTGTGGGGTAAATTAAGCCAGTTTGTGAGGGGACTGACTGATTGGGAGAACTGGGGACTGCATTCAATATGATAGGGGTTTGTGTCCGTCTACTTGTCGGGCAATGACACTTTGAAAGAGCATGTGGTCTGTTACTCGGAATAGTGTTTCTAAGACATAGGCGGTAATTAGTGGCGGTAGCAAATGCAGTTTGTGGCAAATTGAGTTCTCTACCTCAATTGTACATGTTTATATGCATATCTCATACATTATATAGCAAATATATATAATGTCATGGTGCTGGTGGCCTGGTCTTCCAATGGGGCAGCACTATAAAGTCGCCATGAGTGCGCACTGTCACAAGTCGGTACCCGTCCTTATATGACCTGAGATATTGCTAGGACGTAAAACAACAACAAACAAACAAAATGTTAGACGCCTGCACTGTCTTGGGTGCGTGATAACTGGAATTCCCCTATTTCACTCTAATTGCTGTAAATATACCAATTCTCCACACAGCATGATTCTCAAAGTCAAACCGTCACGCATCACATAACTGGCCCGTCTACACGTCAGCGAGTAGGTTATATGGACAGTGGGTTATATGCACAAACATGACATTGCACCTGCATTGGTATTCTAGATGTCTGGCCATCGTGTAACATCAAAATCATGAGTACCTGTGTGCCATGATATATCTAATGCAGTCACCGGACGTGGTCTCCGAATCGGTAGAGCGCAGTCTTCCCGTACGGAAGGTCGGGAGTTCGGTTCCCGGTCGAGTCAAACCAGTGACTTATAGATTTGATACTTGTCACAATCTAGCCTGGCATTCACCATTATTAGGAATGGTCAAGGACTGGATCGCTCAGTGTCAGGATAATGTGACTGAGCGGAATATTGGGTCACGGTTTCCCAGTGGGGCAGCACTATAAAGTCGCTATGACTATGAGTGTGTACTGTCACAAGTCGGTACCCGTCCTGATATGACCTTAGATGTTGTTAGGACGTGAAACAACAAATAATCTAATGCAGTTCTTTCAAAATGAGCCACGATGTACTTTTTCCAACAACATATATATGCTATATATACTCCATAGTGTTGTATGGGCATGGGTATGCAGGTATTGCAGGTATTGCAGGTATTGCAGCACCTCAGGGAGTTTGACGCCCCTGCTCTGCAGAGTTGTAAACCACTGCCTTGTGGTACAGGTTCTTGACAGAACCGAAGGCTAAGTGAGAAAACCCTAAACAGAAAACCACGTCACTGTGGCAGCATTAAGGGTGGTTGATGTATGGAACTCCCAACATCTCCCGACCAGCCACTGCAGGGACAAATAGTTTTGCGCCTGTCTTGACATGTTCTTGCCGGTGTGAAACCTCTATTTACTCCCCGAGAGAGTGCCGCTGGTAACTTGCAAAAGCCAGCAGCACTTCAACACTTTTGCAGGCAGCTTTCATGAAATGTACAACCGCACAAGAAATGGAGAGCGGTAGTCAAGTAATGAAAGCAGTCTTTGTCACATCACGACCAACAGCATGATGATGATGAGTGTTGCATGTGCCACGGCACAGCTGCAACTTCTACTTTTGCAACTCCAACTCCTAATACAACTTACAAGTCCTATTTCACAACTTTTTGAAAGCACTGTAATATATAAAGTATATATATATGTGTGTGATGTATAATGAAGTATGCGAGTATAAAGATATGCAAGGGAATTCTTATAATTATTGTTATACTCTGTAAGACCCAACGCTGTACTGGTGGCACCACCTGTGGCCTCCTCACCTCCGCCCGATCTAGACCAGGGTCAGTCGCTCCAGAGGATATATATGTATATATATATATATTTATTTATATATATATATATATATATATATAATCATCATAATCATCATCATGCTGTCGGTCGCGATGCGACAAAGACTGCTTTCATTACTTGACTGTCGCTCTCCATTTGGCTCTCCCCATGACCTTACGTTGCCAGGATGTAAAACTCCAACAACCAACCAACCATTTGGCTCTCTGTTGTGAGAGTGATGCATACATGATATATAAATATATATATATATAAATATAACCATACAACAGTGCCGAGGATTGGAATACAGTTAACATTGGGATATTGTGTGTGTTTGTTGATTGTATTATTTTAAATTGTACTACGCATGGAGTAAGGCTTTTTGTTTTCTACCGTTCTTTTTTTTGTGGATTTGGAGTGGCAGCGTTATCTGCCTTGCCTGGTGGAAAGATTTAGAAACAGATGGATGGAGTATATTTAAAAGCTGTTGCCGGCCCCAGCCCGGAAGGATTAAGGCCCGGTCATGCTCAGAGCAGAGAGGAGTGGGGGTGAGGGGGGGGGGGGGGGGGGGGAGGATATCCTTGCCGCTAAGAAGTGAGTAAGAGCCGGCCAGGGTCGGCGGTGCCTAGTGACTAGGAGTAGCCCGAGGGGTTACTCCAGTGGGAGGCCACGCGGCGACTCCCCCAGAAATGGACCTGTCATTGGACGGCCGATTGATGAGCCGGGGTCACGTGGGGTGGCGTACGCGGGTCCGTGGTCACGTGAAGGCGAACACCCCCCCCCCCCTGCCTGCTCTACCCCCCGTCCTCCCAACACACACACACACACACTCCTCGCACCGCACCGTACGGCCCTGCCAAGGGTTGACAGGAAAGCGTGGCGCGACCAGGGAGGAAACCGGAAGACACCCCTCCAGGCTGATATCATATGGATGTGTCGAGGTGCTGGAGGAAGGTGTGTGCGCGGGGGGAGGAGGAGGGGAGGGGGATGATGCGGTGGCGGAGTGTGATGGGGTCGGGGCCGGGGAGTGATGCGGAAGGAAGGAAAGGAAGCACGGGTGGGAGGCGAATGGGGGGCGTCATTGGGAAGGCAGCCTGTAACAGATGTTCCTATTCAAGTTTTATATCTCCGGTATGATGATCTAGGCCGGTGCTTGGCAGAGCGTCGCGCCGGACTGACCAGCGCTGGGCTCCCGACCAGGGGGTGAGGGGGGGGGGGGTGAGCGTGGGGGAGGGGGTTCTTATCTGGCCGTGCCCGGCACCACCGGCCGACCACAGGAGAATCAGCAGTTGTTGCCCCATCCACCTTCGGGTGAGTGAGGGCACGCACATCCAACTGAACCAGGCAGTCTGTTAGTGTTACTACCACCACTTTGAGAGAGAGAGAGAGAGAGAGGGAGAGAGATGGAGAGTGAGGGAGGGAGAGGAAGAGAGAGGGAGAGAGAGTAAGGGAGAGACTCATAGAGGGGGAGAGAGATGGAGAGAGTGCGAGGGAGAGCGAGGGAGAGAGAGAGTGAGAGAAGGAGAGAGAGAGGGAGAGAGGAACAGAGAGATGAAGGTAGAGAGGAACAGACATATGAAGGTAGAGAGGAACAGAGAGATGAAGGTAGAGCGGAACAGAGAGATGAAGGTAGAGAGGAACAGAGAGATGAAGGTAGAGAGGAACAGAGAGATGAAGGTAGAGAGGAACAGAGAGATGGAGGTAGAGAGGAACAGAGAGATGATGGTAGAGAGAAACAGAGAGATGAAGGTAGAGAGGGACAGAGAGATGAAGGTAGAGAGGAACAGAGAGATGAAGGTAGAGATGAACAGAGAGATGAAGGAAGAGAGGAACAGAGAGATGATGGTGGAGAGGAACAGAGAGATGATGGTAGAGAGGAACAGAGAGATGAAGGTAGAGAGGACCAGAGAGATGAAGGAAGAGAGGAACAGAGAGATGATGGTAGAGAGGAACAGAGTTATGAAGGTAGAGAGAAACATAGAGATGAAGGTAGAGATGAACAGATAAATGAAGGTAGAGAGGAACAGAGAGATGAAGGTAGAGAGGAACAGAGAGGTGAAGGTAGAGAGGAACAGAGAGATGAAGGTAGAGAAAAGACAGTCATATTTGTCTGATCCTCGCAGGGTTGATAGGGAATGGGGGAGGGCAGAGGCACGCTCTCCCTCACCCCCTTCTCCTCCCCTCTCCCATCTCCCCCCCCCCCCCGGCCCCCACCCCAGATGTCCCTATTTCCCGCCTCTCCCCCAACTACGTCTCCCATACGGGCTGGACGCGGTGGCCGAATCGGTAGAGCGCTGACCTCCCGCGCAAGAGATCGGGAGTTAGATTCCCGGTCCAGGTAAACCAATGACTTACACAAATGATACTTGGCACTTCCTAGCTTGGCGCTAGAGCATTAATCGGCAAGAACCGGTTAGCTCAGCATTAAAATAATGTGACTGAGTAGAAAATAAGGTCATGGTGCTGGTGGCCTGATTTCACAGTGGGGCAACACTATAAAGTCACCATGAGTGTGCACTGTCACAAGTCAGTACCCGTCCTGATAATGATGCCAGGACGTAAAATTCCAACAACCAACCAACCAACCAACCAACCAACCACTCTCCCTTAGGACCGGCGCTATCAGATAGCGCGGGGGTAATCTGCAATCTGTGGGGACAGCCACTCGCGCGCCTAATGCCCGTAATACAACATCATCTGAGCCGAGCTACTCACCTCGGGGCAAGCAACTCGAGCCTGACGACAACTGGGCGACTCGGGTCCTTTTAAAAACAGACGCACGCCGTGTTTGCAGTTGATGCAGCCGGTTATAAATACTCAGTTAAACATCAGGATAGCGGATGAGATTGAATGGGGGTGCTTTTTCTTAGGCTAACTGTTAACGCAAATGGCGGGGTGAGGGTGGGGTGGGGGTGGGGGCTTAGGAATACATTCGGCTGGTGGTACTAGATAACACTGCGCGACGCGCCTTCTGTTTGTTACTCTCACCACTGCTTACTCTCTTCTTTCTCTTACTCTTTTCTTTCTGTATCATTCCCTTCCCCTAGCTCTCTCCACTTCGTCCCCTTTTCCTCACTCTCTCTCTCTGTCTCTCGTTCCGCTGTTTCCCTTCTCTCTGTCTCTTCACTCTCTCTCTCTGTCTATTCGCTCCCCTAGTTCCCCTCCCATGTCTTCACCCCCCCTCCCCCCCCCACACACACACTCTTCCCTACCTCTTTCTCCCACATTCCTTTCTTAAGTATTTCCGCTTTCTCTCTCTCTCCCCACCTCTTTCAGTTCTTTATCCCACCTCTTTATCTCTCTCGTTACCCATCTTTCCGCTCCCCCGTCACTCCTCTCCCTTTCTCCTTTCCCCCATTCGCACCTCTTTCTCCTCTCTCCCCTCTCTCCTCCATTGTCCCTACTGTATCTCCCCTCTCCTCTCTCTCCTCTTCAGCCTTTCTACTCTCTCTCCCCTCCCTCTTCCCCCCTCTCTCCTTCCCCTCTCCTCCCCCCCCATCCCCCTCCTCTCCTCCTCCTCTCTCTCTCCTCTCTCTCTCGCCTTTCTACTCTCTCCCCTCTCTCCACCTCTCTCTCCTCCCCCTCCCCCCCGTCTACCTCCTCTCCCCCTCTCTCTCTCTCTCTGGGTCCGTTTCGCTCTGACCCAGGCGGAACAGACCACTATTTAGGATGTGAGGCACGTGGTGTGTGCGTGCCCGCGTGGGGAATGAGTGGGTAGCGTAGAGAGGGACAGGAAGTACACTGCTTGGGTTACCCACCCACTGATGGAGACAACAGCTGCAGGGGTCAAGGTTCACCACGGCGCCAGCGTCAGCGCCGCGTCCAAAAGACAGCTTCCCTATGGCCAAGTGCATGCTGGGGTTACATTCAGGTACTGAGCCGTGCAGGCGGCTCTCCGAATCAGGCGCTCCTTGGCTGCACTACCAGCGACTGACCTTGTCATAACCTTGAGGCGACCTTGACATGTCCCCATTCCTACAGTGCGCTTCATGCAGTATTCCCCATACACACCTGATCTATGGATCCATTTGTGAATTGTTTGCGAATAAATCAGGGCACTTCAATGATGTCTCACAAGTTGTGTTGGATGATCCACGTCCACATTTTTAACAGAACAGATGAGGCTTTTGACAGTTCTTTATTAATGTGTGTTGGGTGGCAATATAATGTACGGGTTAATAGTGTGGTGACAAATGAATACAGTTGTGTTAACTGATGAGTCCAGTGCCACCCACGACGTTCGGTAGGGCATGTAACTATAGACCCAGCCACCGAAAGTCCCATTCAATTTCCTATTTGATAACATGTCTACACTTTTTAAACCTTATAAGTTATAACAATTCTCGCCAATGCCTCCTTTTATATTATGTATGTATTGCATAAGGACTTACATGACAATACATTAGCGGGAATTCCTGGAGACCATTAATTATATATGTGTGTTCTATAATGCAGATGGGAATATAAACCCAGATACTATTCACCTACATGTCCTATATTCCCTTATCACAGGGCCTAGTTCCCATTTCTGTCACGGCGCGCCAACTGCGAGTGGATATATATAATATATATAAGACTTCCCTACGAATGACAAGGAGACCAGCAGATTGGGTTGGATCGTTTATTCGACTCCGGGCTGAGCGATAAATGCCCTACCTAATTCAAAAGCAAAAAACTGGAGGCAAGTGACGATTTGACCGTCTCGAGACCAACCGCCGGGGCCAAAGGAAGCAGCCAGAGGCCGGACAACGGCGATTGGCTAATATTCCAGTCGAGCCAAATCGAATAAATAAATAATAAATAATTCTCCGAGCGTTTATATGTATATAATAGATTATATATAATATATACAGTAAAACCTCTCTATACCGACCCCTCCACAGGTCGACCACTCCCCTATATCGATCGCTCTTTTTTTGTCCCAACAATACCATTGTAAGGATAATCTAACTCTCTAAATCGACCACCTCCCTAAATGGACCACTTAAAGTTGGTCCCATGGTCGGTCGATTTAGAGAGAGAGGTTGTACTCTATATATGTGTATATATATATATATATATATATATATATATATATATATATATATAATTAGTTCTAGGTCCCACCGTCACAATGCATTGGGGCATGCGATGAACGCAAACCTGGGTGATATTAAGGTAGGGGGTGCACAATTTGCACATTTTGGTGCCTACGTATATATGGGGCAGTGGCCAATTTGCACAACTTGGTGCCTGCCTCTATCGGACAGCAGGTCATTTTCACAATTTGGTGTATGCCTGTATGAGGTAGCAGGCAAATTGCACAATTTGGTGTCTGCCTCTATGAGGCAGTGGGCAATTTGCACTATTTGGTGCCTGCCTCTATGAGTATGAGGCAGCAGGCAATTTGCACTATTTGGTGCCTGCCTCTATGAGTATGAGGCAGCAGGCAATTTGCACTATTTGGTACCTGCCTCTATGAGTATGAGGCATCGGGCAATTTGCACTATTTGGTGCCTGCCTCTATGAGTATGAGGCAGTGCACAATTTTCAAAAGTTGGTGCCTGCCTCTATGAGTATGAGGCATCGGGCAATTTGCACTATTTGGTACCTGCCTCTATGAGTATGAGGCATCGGGCAATTTTCACAAATTGGTGCCTGCCTCTATGAGTATGAGGCATCGGGCAATTTGCACTATTTGGTACCTGCCTCTATGAGTATGAGGCATTGGGCAATTTTCACAATTTGGTGCCTGCCTCTATGAGTATGAGGCATCAGGATATTTGCACTATTTGGTACCTGCCTCTATGAGTATGAGGCATCGGGCAATTTTCACAAATTGGTGCCTGCCTCTATGAGTATGAGGCATCGGGCAATTTGCACTATTTGGTGCCTGCCTCTATGAGTATGAGGCATCGGGCAATTTGCACTATTTGGTACCTGCCTCTATGAGTATGAGGCATCGGGCAATTTTCACAATTTGGTGCCTGCCTCTATGAGTATGAGGCATCGGGCAATTTGCACTATTTGGTACCTGCCTCTATGAGTATGAGGCATTGGGCAATTTTCACAATTTGGTGCCTGCCTCTATGAGTATGAGGCTCGGAATTGCATATTTGGACCTGCCTCTATGAGTATGAGGCATTGGGCAATTTTCACAATTTGGTGCCTGCCTCTATGAGTATGAGGCATCAGGATATTTGCACTATTTGATGGCTGCCTCTCTGACTATGAGGCAGTGGGCAATTTTCACAAGTTGGTGCCTGCCTCTATGAGTATGAGGCAGCAGGCAATTTGCACTATTTGGTGCTTGCTTCTATGAGTATAAGGCAGTGGGCAATTTTCAAAATTTGGTGCCTGCCTCTATGAGTATGAGGCAACAGGCAATTTTCACTATTTGGTGCCTTCCTCTATGAGTAAGAGGCAGTGGGCAATTTTCACAATTTGGTGCCTGCCTCTATGAGTAAGAGGCATCGGGCAATTTGCACTATTTGGTGCCTGCCTCTATGAGTATGAGGCAACGGTCACAGAGAGTGTCGCCGCTCCTTGCCCGTTTGGGGACACTTTCGGAAATCACACCTTCACACGAGCAGCTCACACAGACAGGTGGCGCCCCCTGGTGTATGGGGGCGCCGATTGAAGATGACACTCCTCTGACTGTCTGAGCCACTGCGCATGCGTAGGCGATGTGCGCGTTTCCCACCACCGCCTATTGTCGCCCACAATCAAGATGATACTCGTAGACACCTCTCTTCACACTGTGTGAAGAATACTCGCTCAGTCCCGTCATGATATGACCTTAGATGTTGCTAGGACTTAAAGCAACAACAAACAACCTCGCTCAGTCGATCACTAGCAGCCGCAGAGTTTTAGTGCGTATTGTTGTTGTTGTTGCATTTGGCAAAGTTATTCGGAGTTTGCAAGGATACCTGAAATAGATCTTAGGAAAGCTTTATTGAAATGTTTATGGAGCTTCTATAGTATCCTGATATGACCTTAGATGTTGCCAGGACGCAACACCCCAACAACGACCAGCTTCTATAGCTAGTCATTTTGTTGTTGAAGTACGTTTTATTGCTCTGAATAACATATCTTCGGTATTGAGGCACTGGTACTTCAGCCCTAATATAGTAATAACACATGCTGCTACTGCACCCGAAACCAAATGATAAATATTTATTTAGACAGGTACTAGAACACACATAGTGTGTATGTAAGAAAAACATTTATATGAATGAATATCTAAAGAAATGGGCAATGGGAGGATGGGTGACTGACCTATACTATTAGACTATCATGAACATTTAGAAATTAGAATACCAATTTGCGAGTGTGTGACTGAATGAACTATTGAGGTTTCCCGCCTGAACAATGTGATAATTGGTGCCGATTTGTGAGTGCATAATTCTGATAGGTTGGATGTTGGTGCTGCCCCACTGAGACGATACACTTCCACGTTATGGGCACGATGATGATATAATACACCCACTTAGTCACATTTCTCCGATACTGTGAGCCAACCAGTATTTTCGCGTATCTGGCTCAATGCCAGTCACTCTTGTCTCATTTTAATGTTTTTGGTTTAAAGTTACATAATCCGATGGTTTTCACTTTCTGAAATTTAATCAAAAATATATATCAGATTCTTCGTATTAATCTAGATTACTTTATTTTGAAATCACTTTTATTTTAAACGGTTGTTTGGAAGGAAATCATCCATCATTAATGTTCGTGTGCACATTAAAATGCTGGACATATAATATATAGGCCCTCTTTATCCATTTATGAGCATAGGAGCATA
Organism: Branchipolynoe longqiensis; assembly: GCA_030323885.1. Lineage (NCBI taxonomy): Eukaryota > Metazoa > Annelida > Polychaeta > Phyllodocida > Polynoidae > Branchipolynoe > Branchipolynoe longqiensis. Next base: position 129,758,353 of record CM059187.1, read on the forward strand.
TAAGTATGTAAAGTCTACTGCTCCAGCCTGTGGCCGTGTTGACAGCCTACAGGCAAAGAGAAATTAAGAGTATGAAGTGTGAAAGAAGAGAGAGAGTCAAGCCCTCTGATTTATTATTTATATGGTACATGGATTCAGTGTAGAGTATTACCCCCACACATTCTCCCAATGAGAAACAAGCATTTCTAGCTCTACCAGTTATCTGCCCACCACCACCAAGCTGTGTGGCTCCCCTGGCCACCACCTGCCTTGAGCCTGAGTGTGGTGATCCTGACTAGCAGAGGGGGGAGGGGGTAGTGTGTAGGGCTCTGAGTGCCCCTTACACACAATCCTGCCAGCACCACTATGTCTATTTACCTATCAATCAGGCACCACCAGCACCTACATAAACACATATATGCACCTGGTCACATATACCTGTTTTGTAATAGAATATTTGCATTTCCCCACCAATGCTTTAATATCGGAATATTTTACACACATGCACAATTTCCTATGCTTTTGAATGTTTGCAATTTTCTCAGATGAATATATAATATTGATCAGTAAAATGTACTTTACTTTAGTTTAAACTAACTTTTAGTGAAACCATACCAAATTATTTTGGGCAAGCACGTCAAAATTCGAACACCCTAGGTTTCATCAGTAACGGGTTCTAGTAAAGTGGCTTAGCAGTAGTACCCCCCCCCCCCTTCTATGCCGCAAGTACACCAGCATCTAGGTTGGATGTGTAGGATAAAGTCCAGTGAAGTGCTTTGGTTTTTTAAATGCTATGCTTTTATCGGACTATGCAGCTTTAAGAAGTGTACAAGATCAAATCTAGGTCAGCGTTTTGGTTTAGAAATTGTCATCAGATTATGGAACTTTAACGGGGTTTGAACTCATGACCTCCTGTAGTTGGTTGGGTGTTGGAGTTTTACATCCTGGCAACATCTATGGTCATATCAAGACGGGTACCGACTTGTAACAGTGCGCATTCTTATCAATTTTATAGTGCTGTGCCACTGAGAAATCAGGCCACTGTCACCATGACCTGATATCCCACTCAGTCACATTATCCTGACAACCCTATCCTAATAATGCCGAGCGCCTGGCTAGGAAGCGACAAGTATCAATTGTATAAGTCATTGGTTTGACTCGACCAGGAACCGAACTCCCGACCTGCCGCACGCGAGGCTCGCGCTTTGCCACCATCCAGCGCTCCCAGTGCCGGAGTGAGTGTGGAGAGCGGGTGAGTGGGGATCATCGTATATATTAATCAGGAAAATAGCCGCGGCTAGCCACAAATGGAAGATGACAAGGGCCGACAGCAAGTCGGCCTTCGGATGCGTTTATTCGGAACCGGGGAATGCTGGGTCATGATCCCCGCGACGCTGACCTTTTGTCACGTGACTGTGGAGGTCAGCGCGGCCAGTGGTCGGTCGATAGAGTGTGGAGTGTGGTCAGTGAGGGCGCGGGCGAAGTGGAGGGAGGGGGAAGGGGGAGGGGGAAGGGGGGGGGCGGTGGATTGGTGGGGGGGGGGGGGAGGTGGTCACTGGGTGCATGCAGTTGTTGCAGACATCTGATACTGCTTGCCATCTGCAGGCTGGTGACTTTGATAGAGTGGACATGCAGTGTGTGTGTGTGTAGCGTCGGGGGGTGGGGTGGGGGGGGGAGGGGGAACCCATCAACAGACTGGGGTGTGATCAAAAACGCTGATGGAATACTACAAGCACCCCCCGCCCCCCTCCCACCCCCACCACCCCCTTCCACCCCCCACCGTCACCATCACACACACACACCCTTCTGGGGTCTGCTTATAGATGAGGCTAGTCAGTGGCAGGGCAGAATTTCGGAAATTGGTGCTGGAGGAAGGCAGCTACGCATGCGCATTATGTTCCATGTCGACCGGCCCGGTCAATCCAATTTTAATCTGCTTAAAAAGAAACAAATCGTGGCCCTAACTCACCTACACTTGGTCTCCGCCTCCCTTCCCTCTTCCTCCTTCTTCTCTGCTTCCTCATAGTAACTTCCATGTCCACGTCGTGGTCCCTTTCCGGTCCACATCGTGGTCCCTTTCCAGATCCACATTGTGATCGCTTCCAGGTTTACCAGGTCCACATTTTGGTCTCTAAGCGGTCTCTTCCAGGCCAACATTGTGCCTCCTACCTGGTCTATATTGGGTACTTGGTTCTCATATTGGAGGTCGTGGCTGGGTTCGATCCCAAACGGAGTCAAACCAACTATTTACAAATGTATACCTACCACTATGCCTCCTCAGGCGTTTTGACCGGGCTCGGTGGCCGAATAGGAGCAGGCCTCCCGTGTGGGAGATTGGGAGTTCAATTCTCAGTCAAGTCAAACCAATGATTTACTAAATTGATACTTGTCGCTACCTAGCCTGGTGCTCGGCATTGCTAGATTAGGACAAGGACTGGTTAGCTCAATATCAGGAAAATGTGACTGCATGAGTGGGATATTGGGTCATGGTGCCAGTGGACTGGTCTCCCAGTAGGGCAGCACTATAAATTCGCCATGAGTGTGCACTGTCACAAGTGGGTACCTATCATGATATGGCCATACATGGTGCTAGGATGTAAAACCCCAACACAAATAAATCAGGTCCACATTATGGTCCTTTCAAGGCTTATATCTGTGGTCCATTTCATGTCCACCTAATATGGCCTTTGTCACACATTCAAACATTGGTACATATTCTTACAAAATCACGTCACATTAGGATATACTGCAGGCGATGGCCGAGTTAGTAGGGTACTTGGTTCTCATGTTGGTGGTTGGGTTCGATCCCTAACCGAGTCAAACTAACTATTTACAAATGTATGGGTGGCACTATACCTCGTCTTTGACTGGGTGTGATGGCCAAATAGGTAGAGAGCAGGGTTCCGTATGGGAGATTGGGAGTTCAATTCTTGATGGAGTCAAACCAATGACTTACAAAATTGGTACTTGTCGCTTCCTAGCTTTGCGCTTGGCATTAATAGAATAGGACAAGGACTGGTTAGCTCAGTGTCAGGGTAATTGAACAAACGCGAGACAGTTGTATATATAGTGGCATTTATTCTTACTAGATTAGCTTGTTACATTAAGATTTAAAGATAGAAATGTTGATAAGTTTGAGGATTACAGGCACTTAACCCTATCGATCTATGTCATTAGTTGGGTGGGTGGGACGGCAAATCTACAGGAAGAAGCACGTCCGATCGGTTGAAAAGCTAAGGTCGAAGTGTCTAGACTTTGTAACTGCGTCATAGGCTTTGCTCCGAATTTACAGTAGGTGGCACGTCAGTAGCGGCCATATCGTAGTTCACAAGAATATATAGGTGGCGCCAATGGTCACATTTTAAATCTACTGCGCAGTTTCAGTAACTGCGTAGTATTGAGTTCAAGGAATCTACAGTAGGTGGCAGGTCAATCGACGACCATTTTTGCTAGTTCAGGATCAAGAATATAGGTGGCACCAAAGTCGTTGGTCAATGGGATATACACAGTCTCACGATATCAATTACCCATGTTGCGCACATCATGGACAATGTGACTGAGTGGGATATCAGGTCATGGTGCTGCCAGGCTCATTTCTCGGTGGGGCAGCACTATAAAGGTTGCCATGAGTGAGCAGTGTCCAAGTCGATATCCGTCCTGATATGACTTTAGATGTTGCTAGGAGTAGGGGGTGAAACAACAATCAACAACAACCACTATTATATTACTGGTACTCAGTAGTACTAGTAGTGCCGAGCCTCAGGCCTGGTATCGAAAAGATTTAATTTGGTAAGTCATTGGTTTGACTCGGGCAGGAATGGAACACTGCACCAGAAGTCAGCGCTCTTATCGATTTGGCCGCCGCGTCCGACTCTTATAAGAATCAAGATTCAGGCTTTCCCAAGAAAATGTTCAAAATGCTCCCAAAGTTATGTCACAATAAAGGACCTGTTTTTACCCCTAAAAGGGTGGGTACTACATTGTCGGGTTACACTCGCTCTGCGATACCTCTGAATGAGGGCCAGGTTTCAATTCAGAATTTGTCCGACTTCGCAATACAGGTAATACTCAAACATTAAAGTTGCATGGTCCGATGGCATTTGAATTTGTTCGTTATATTTGAGATAAATACCTCAGGTTGACCATTATATCCTAATATTCATTATTCCCAAGTAACTTTGATGGTTAGTTTTGGAGCAATTTGAGCTGAAAGAACCCAAAAATAATTTTGACAAGCTTGCCAAAAGACCTGTGGCTATGACCCAGATGGTCATCTCACGGTGATCACGTGATGTGACATGACCTACTAATCCTGGAACCTTACAGGGCTGTAGGTAGGTATTTCTGTTTGGAAGGTGAACATTCTGGGAACGGATTGGTGCCATAGGCCCGTGGCACTAGGGTTTGAACAAAATATTATTTTGTAGAAAGGTTAATTTGATTTATATCTATCGAATTGACCAGGTAGCATCGAATATCCAACATCACATATACATCAGAATATGACTGACATCGTCCCAATGGTAGAAATTTCAAAACATCAAACTATGCAACCACCCACCAAACTGCACATTCTATGATTCAGCCGGGCCTGCGCATTAATGGTTTGATGGGACCCGCCACAATTGCACAGGTTTCTGGGTTTAATGCTATGATTGCAGCAGCCATTCTGGTTGTGCCTGTGTGTTATCGTTTGGACGGGATCCATCGCAAATGCGCCATTCCACAGCGTATGCACTGGAGGATGGCCTGGGGTCGTAGAACCATATCAGTTTCTACACTAACCTATGACAAACTGCACGCTCTGCGATCCCGAGCCGTCCAACGGACACACAGACACATGCAGTCACAGAGAGGCACACACAGACACGCACGGACATTCACAGACACACACAAACAAACACAGACACAGACAGACACACAGATGTTCTTTACTCTCACTAAAACTGTAATGTCCAAGCAGCTGACTATAATATAAGTATAACCTGCAGCAGGCCAGAGACATAACTCTTGTGAGTGACTCACTTCACCAGACAGTAATCTGCCCGTGTGTTTTAGTTAAAATTCCTCGTCGTGCTGACACCACTGGGGAGTGAACAGCTGACACTCGCACGTGACCATAAGGAGCGCGGGTTTGCCACATCCTTCGCACGGGCGCCGGCGGCCCGCGTTCCAAATAAAGGCATGGCAGGATCCGCGCATGCGCCTGTCTGTATGTCGTCGGAGGATGCGCACTCAGTGCCAGCTGAGACGCTCCCATAAACATACATCCGGTTAGAATTAGGAGGGGTGGGATGGGGGGTAGGGGATGGGGGGGGGGGGAGAAAGGGCCCTAGCAAGGAATAGTGGCAGGGATTGTTGGTTGGCTGGAGTTTTACATGAGAAGAAGAGGGATGCAGGGAGGTGTTGGGGGGGGGGGGCACGGAGGGGTGTGGGGGTGCGGGTGTCGGGGTGGGGGTGGGTGGTGGGGGGTCCTGTGACGCTTATCTAGGAATGGACAGAGACTATTTCCAGATGGACTCCCGTGTTTGGTGCGTTGTTTAACTCTGGGCGTATTTTGTTGTTGGTTTTTTTGGTTGTATTTTTTTAAAGGGAGGAAGTGAGCAATTGAAGTTGATATCGTGGAGTGTGCCGCCACGCGACACGCACTTGAGGGTGCTCCCAGCCCGCCCGGGCCCGGGCCAGGACCAGGGCCAGTTATGCCACGACAGACTGTTGGCGGGGTGGGGTGGGGGGTGGGGGTGCAGTGGGTGTGGATGTGGGGTGGGGGAGGGGGGGGGGGTGAAGTGCTCAAATGTCAACCAAGCACAGATTAGTCTATCACAGTTTTCCGGCCTCCTGTTGTCCGGTCAGGGAACCGCTGTCATGTAATCGCTGGGTAACTTTAGTTAATGCACGCGCCACTCACACGCGCCACTCACACGCGCCACTCACTCACGCGCGCCACTTTGCGGGCTTCTTCTCCCCCTCGCCCCGATAACCCCCCCGCCCCCTCCCTAAAGTGTCCCGTTCCATAAGGTCTCGCGCTACAGTTTGTTTATAGCCTGCTTTTTCACGCGACTCATTCGAAGTGTAAGCTTTGTTTTTGTCTCTCCCCACCCACCCACCCACCCCCTCTCTTTCCTTTCTCTCTCTTTCTTCCGTTTAAATTAAAAAGCAATACGGATGGAGTATCCGGTCTGATATGTCTGGCCTTTATCTATAGGGCTTTAGTTTTAGTTTTAACACCCCCCCCCCCCCCCCACACACACACACTCCCATCCGCACTCTTGATAGGAGAGTACCTAGAAGTACTGACATCGTCCAGGACCCTAAGCCTTCGCTTTTGTCACACTTCTTCAGGTCCCAGGTTGGGTTTTACATTTGATAATCAATCTACTGGTTGGTTGGTACTGGTAGGTTGGTTGAGCCTTTGTCCGGGTAGTGGGGATTTGTGTTTGTGAGCCTTTGTATGGAATTCTGGCGCCGGGGATTGACATTTTCTGACACATCATCACCCTTCGTTGACGTTGGTGTGTGTGGGTGAACATGGCCACTGATACCAAAGATACTCAGCTCTTTCCCCATGAAATAGATGCAAACAAGGTAATTGGACAGGTCCCCATGCCCAGCCTGACTGTTGTAGCATTGAAACAAGGGGACAGGTTCCCTCGCCCACCCTGACTGCTGTACCATCAAAGACAATGTATGACAATTATAGAGTATTATCTCTGAATATTAATAATGAAGGCAATGTTATAGTATAGTAAAGTTCAAAATACTGTAAGCACTTTAATCTGGTTCATACATAAATAAACTTTGTGATTATGTCTGAGTAAAACAAAAACTACTACTACATCGGATCAAAGATAATGCACTTTGAGACCAGACGGAATGAGTTAGAGCGTCCGTCTCCCGTGTTGGTAGATCGTGGGATCGTGGGATCGATCCCTGGTCGAGTCAAACCAATGACTTAAAAATTGATACTTATCGCTTCCTAGCCTGGCACTTGGCATTATTAGGATAGGACAATGACTGGTTGGCTCAGTGTCAGGATAATGTGACTGAGTGGGATATCAGGTCATGGTGCTGGTAGCCTGATCTTCCAGTGGGGCAGCACTATAAAGTCGCCATGAGTGCGCACTGTCACAAGTCGGTACAGTCCTGATATGACCTTAGGTGTTGCTAGGACGTAAAACAACAAACAAACACAATAATGCACCTTGCTTTCCGTTGGATGGCGCCACTGCATTTTATTTAAGAAATTCCTAGATGAAACTTGAAAGCGCTGAGTGGCGCGTCTTGTCGTGCATTGTCTTTGCTGATACCCTCCGCTGGTCCCCAGCCTGCTAGAGTTTGGCGACAGGCCAGGAACCAGCTGAACCTGTACTGACAGGCATCTAATTGGTACCACTTGTGGCGCTTCCTGGCGGCCTTCAGAAACACTAAGAAAGCGACGGCGCCCTTCTGGGCAGAGTTGGTTGTTTGTTTGAGTGTTATGTCCTGGCAACATTTAAGGTAACATATCAGAACAGGTTCCGACTTGTGATAGCACACACTCATGGTGACTTCATAGTGCTGCCGCACTTGGAGACCAGGCCGCCAGCACCATGACCTGATAAAAAATTGGGGTTGGATTGGGGTTAGTTTGGGAGACGCGGTGGGGGGAGGGTGTAGAGGTGTGTGGGCGGGTGTGTGTGTGTAGAGAGACTGTGTGGTACTAGAAGAAAGATCAAAGACCCCCACCCCATTACCTTTATGTGTAGTAGTCTACGCTGACCTCACAACCACATCCACATGCTCGGGTGGGTTTACTGCAGTAGTGAGCTTGTTAAAGTTGCATAGTCCAATGCTTTTGAGTTTTTGCTATTTTGTGAGATAAATATATTATACTAATCGCTATAATCTACTTTGAAGTAACTCTAGTTTTAAATGGCTAAGTTTGGAGATATTTGACTTCAAAACATACCAAAATAATGTTGGCAAGCACACCAAAACTCTGACACCATAGACTTCAGTAGTAACTGTTTATTTTTTCTATTCATTAATTGACTTATTATGCCCTTCTATGCAGCAACAAATGCTTAATAGGTGCACCAGTGTCTAAGTTGAATATGTAGAATCAAATCTAGAGAATTGTTTTGGTTTTGAAAATTTGATATTTTCATCGGACTATGCAACTTTAATAATGTTTTAGGACGGTAATCTCTGAATGGCAGAAATGTGGGTTCGAAAACCCCTTATATGCTGTGGTGTTCTCTGTGGCCGAGTGGTTAGAGTGTCTGACTTTTTTCTAGGTCAGACTCCTAATTTGAAGGTTGGTGGTTCGATTCCCCGTGCCCCCACCTCTGCCAATTTGGATTTCCACTGCTGTGGATAACATACAGCATCATCAAAGGCCAGTTGCTCTCATACCATGTCTATGTGGTGTGGGAGGTAAAAGTGTAGGCTCGGGCTTTCTATCAACAAACTGTCTAATGGTGAAAACAAGTCTATTCAGACTTATCCATGACAGGCAGTATAAATCTTCAAGAACAAAAAAATATGCATAACGTTTATTTTGTTGTGTGACCATAGTAGTCGTCGATAGGTGGATGGATGGTCTGAGCTCTCCGCCAACATATATATATATACACATGTATGTATGTGGGTGTATAGTAAGGAACATGTTGAATCTACATAATAAACCGGGACCAGACGGGATGGCCGAATGAGTTAGAGCATCCATCTCCCGTGCTGGTAGATCGTGGGGTCGTGGGTTCGAGTCCCGGTCGAGTCAAACCAATGACTTTAAAATTGATACTTGTCGTTTCCTAGCCAGGCGCTCGGTATTATTAGGATAGGGCAAGGACTGGTGTGCTCAGTGTCAGGATAATGTGACTGAGTGGGATACCAGGTCATGGTGCTGGCGGCCTGGTTTCCCAGTGGGACAGCACTATAAAGTCGCCATGAGTGCGCACTGTCACAAGTCGGTACCCGTCCTGATATGACCTTAGATGTTGCTAGGACGTAAAACAACAACAAACAAACAAACATACATAATAAACCAGGAAGTGATTTGGAAAAACTGGGTAAGGTAGACTAGTCCTGTGCTACTAAAAAGCAAAATCCCCACATACACACAACAACAATAAAAGGTGCCCTCCCACTATCCATCACAAACCTAGGTTTACAAACCGACTGCATATGCATGAGGGGGTGGTGAGTATGTTGGATTCTGTGGTGTGGTGCGGTTGGAGGGGAGGGCCCCCAGGAATTCTGCGACGGCCGGGAAGTGAAAAGCCAACACCCGGGGTGCGCACATGTGTGCGCCACGCTGCGCGGCCCGGGACGAGGCGACGTGTGTCCCGTCAAAAAAACAAAACTGGCAAAACAAGTCGGGCCTGGGACTCGTCGGGGCAAGAAGGCAGGCTCGGTGATCCCTGTGATCCTGGAAGCTGCGCCCCTCTCCCCCCCCCCCTCCTCCCATCTCCCGCCCCCTTCCCTTCCTCACTTCCCCCTCCTCCTCCTCACCCCCCCCCCCCTCAGCTGGCGTCCCGAGTTGCTCTCTGAGGGAGGCGAGTGGGGGAATTTGTGTGGGGTGGGTGGGTATGTGAGGGGCGGGTGGAGGATTATGTGGGGTAGGGTGGGGGTAGGTGGGGGTGTTCAGTGACGGGCGGGTGGGGGTAACGGGGTGGGGGAGGTTAGGGTTAGTATCGCTGGGGTGCCAGCATGTCTGTCTGACCAACCCACCCGCCAATTCTATTTCTAACCTCCCATATTTGTATATATATTTTATAAACAACACAAAGGAAGACATGCACATATTAAGAGTAGAACCATGGAAGTGTTTTTATACATTAGAATTGATCATGGATACAACACCTGTTACTAGTAGGTTTCCTATGTAGTAACCAAGATGTAGTTGGAAACTAGTTGGTACCTACTCCTCTTACACCCCCCCCCCCTCCAACCTCGCCCCCCCCCCACCAAGCTCTGCCCCCCCCCCCACCACCACCACCACCACCACCACCACCACTACCTTCCCTACTCGGGGCCGCCACATGGGGGCGCTGAGGGCCACGAGCCGGGGCCCTGACTCACGGCGTCCCGCCAGGCGGCGCGCTAGTCGGCGTCCACCCGATGACACCCCCTTCCTGTCGCCTGTTATCTATGGCGCCCACAACAAGCACTTGGATCCCTTTGAGTTGAACGGCGAGCACCTCGTTCAAGATGTTTACCCCCTGCTTCCATCCCTCCCCCAACACCCACACACCCACACACCCACACTCCCATTTCCCTGCATGACGGGTCTGACGGCATGCAGACTTCCTGTCACGTGAGCGAAAGGCCGCTGTCACTCAGATGGCTCCATCCCGCCCCCCCCCCCATCTCCCCATCCCCTCCCTCCCCCCATACACCCACACTCCTCCACCCCTACCTCCATCACCACCCGCTCTATGTTCCATTACTACACACAACAGCGACAGTGTATGTTGCAGAGTACTCAGTGACTCCGACTCTTAAGGCTTAACGCCTGGTACAGTGATAACCTCAAAAACCAGTCGGCAGCTGACAAAAGGAAACTACCCTTTGTTTTAATCCCAACAGACAAATTGGGAATCTCTTGGCGCCAGTGACATGATCATTATCACGTCGAGCTCATGTCGTTTATTGAAATAGATACACACGAATCAAAAGGGTAATTGTGTTTGGCGCGCATGATATGGAGGATGAGCGCCGGTGGCGGCGCCACCGGTCATGAGTCCTGAGCAAGTAGGTGGCAATATACAGATTAATAATAATAATAATAATAACTGTCATAATAATTAATAATTCCCTTCGGCGCCATTATAATCGCATAATGCATTATGCACCACCTATATATATAATTAGCAAATATTTACCATATTCGGTTGCTTTCACCAGGATTGATTCCTCACCCAGTTGGTGACATTAACTCCCTTCCATCACCAAGTACCGTTCTAAGTTCTACAGCCTGTCTGCACCCTCTGACCCTATACTACTACTACTCATAAGTACTACCTCCCTTCTCTCTCTCCCCCTCTCTCTCCCCCTCTCTCTCCCCCTCTCTCTCCCTCTCTCTCTCTTTCTCGTTTCTCTCTGATATATAATGTACATATACATATATATATATATATATATATATTTATATTTACATATATATATATCAATCACAGAAAAACCGATATATGAGCCTGTCTCAAAAGGTGCTAACTCTTCGGGGTTTTTTTGGTCCATTGTAATGATTGACACAAAACAGCACAGAAAAGGTTACACTAAAAACACAAGGACATTTGCTTCAAATCAATATGTATTCTATTGGGATTATGAAACACCATGTAAAAAACAAATCAGTTTAACCTGAGCAAATGCATAAGTAGATAGTATGTTGATCAGTACAATGGACAAAGTTTTGTCCCATATTGCTTAGCACCTTTTGAGACAGTCTCATATATATATAGCTATATATGTATGAATAACCCTTTGGCTTTAAGGCACTATATATATGTATATATATATATCAGAGAAAGACATATATACATGTATATATATGAATAACCCTTTTGTCTTAAGGCACTCTGGTATATCATTATATTCAGCTTCAGCGAGCTTAGACACTTCATCTAGTGATATGTTGTTGGTATTTAACAGAAAAAAAAGGTGACACCCTTTATTTTGTTATTGTTGCCTTCTTCTTCTATAAACAAACCAGGTTGGCTACCATAACACACACCCCACCCCCGAATTACAAACACCACAACCGCTTTTAAACACCCCCTCTACTACTAGGACTCCTCCCAGCGCCCGCCATTCATCACGGGCTTAACTCCCGGCCACGCCGGCAAATATCCAGCGCACATTACCGCGTCTATCAGTCACTGTCAGCGCGTTACCATGGCGACTGCGCAACGGGTAATTACAGAATTAACGTCGGGACAGTTATCGGAGGCGGCATGGTGGTTCCGCCTCGCCGACGTTTTACTGAGTGGGGTGAGTGAGTGCCCGCGGAGCAGAGATAAGGGATCGAGGGGTGAGGCAGGTAGGTTGCCATGGAGATGTACCTCATTCACACAGTCAGACGACACCCATGCACACCCACCATTCAGAATGGCGGCGTTCCTATGGTGGTGTTTGCGACTCGTAAGCCTATAGTGTTCGGCTTAGCCACATAATTCGGCTCATTTGGAGTATTGTTTTCTTTGATTTTGTTTGACATTTTTTTAATAGATATTTTAATCAGTTTTTTTTAATTCACAATTTCTATGCATATTCTACTAGTATAAACTTGTTGGTTGGGGGAATGGAGGGTTCTCGGTTAAATCCGATGAAAGTATAATAATTTCCTAATAAGAACACTTACATAGATTTGATCCTCCACATGATTTGGATAGTAGTGCACTTGTTAGGCATGTAATACAGTTTGCTGCTCCTGTGCTATGCTGTGAAACAGGTTAACACATTCCCATATCCAGCTTTTTGGTGTGCACACCAAAATTACCATAGCAAAATATTAGGTTGATAATGATAAGCTACATTAAATCCCGTGTTGGTAGATCTTGGGGTCGTGGGTTCGAACAGTGGTCGAGTCAAACCAATGACTTAAAAATTGATACTTGTCGCTTCCTACCCTGGTGCTTGGCATTATTAGGACAGGGCAAGGACTGGTTGGTTCAGTGCCAGGATAATGTGAGTGAGTGGGATATCAGGGCATGGTGCTGACAGCCTGGTCTTCCAGTGGGGCAGCACTATAAAATTGCCATGAGTGCGCACTGTCACAAATCGGTACCCCTCCTGATATGACCTTAGGTGTTGATAAGACGTAAAACAACAACAAACAAACAAACAAAAACATTAAATTAGTTTATAAATATCTTTTATTTTAAAGGCTTAAGTTTGAATTTATTTCAAGTGAAAACATATCAAATACATTTTTGTGAAATAAAATGTTTAACTTCCAATTCTAACACACATATATATATATATATATATATATATATATATATATATATATATATTACATTTAATCTACCATCTGCATCTATTTCATTACCCTGCCTAGCGTGTATATTTGTATACCTACCCTCTGCGGTGGGTGTATAATCACGTGACCATTAGCAGCGGTGAGTATTATTATACTACGCCTGATAGGTTAAGATGTGGGTGTGCCGAAATGCTCAGTATCTTATTACTGTCACACCGGCAGTCATGTTCAAGTAGGTTGTGACAGTAAGAAAGTGTCACTAGACTAGACAACAGAAGTCTTCCCAAAGCCACATGGGTACTGATTGCACTGGCCTTACATTATATAATTCTGCTAATTTATGCAGCAGAATAGGAATTATTATGGTAAGAAAGAGGCCACGAGGGGCCAGCGGCTACTAGATGTCGCGTCGGTCGAGCTCTCGTCATTTTTTGTAGTTTCGATTCCTGGAAAACAGTTGTGTAGGGCGGTGTTTGACAGTGATAGGGTGGGCCGCTGGCCCCTCGTGGCCTCTTTCTTACCATAATAATTCCTATTCTGCTGCATAAATTAGCAGAATTATATATTATGATGGTAATCAGGCCACGAGGGCCAGCCGCTACTTTGTATTGCGGCTGTTGTTCTGGAATCGTTGTGTTTTGTTGTTAGTGCATGGTTAGTCACATGTGATTAAACAAATTTTCCACACCTTAGTTTGTTGCTTAGTGCTTTTTATTTTGTTATAATCTACTAACAGGTGACTCTTAAGTCTATCACATATTTAGTTGCTTCATGTTTAACATTAATCTTAGTGACCCTCTGGTCTAGATTGTTAACCTTTCTGGGATAAGTAATGTACATTGTCTCAATTGTTTTGATCTTGTTCCCAGATGTCTGGGATCAGGTTTGTAACAGGGTGGTTATTGGTGACCGGTCTGTTGTAGAATCTCCTGAAAGTTCCTTCCCCTGACCACCCTGCCGCTAGCAGGATGGTGGCCAGTGGTACCTGTCTTCTCGCTGCCGCACTCGTTGCGGCGTGTCTGCACGAATACGGGGTGTAGTCCCCCATATCTACCCCCGCCTCTGTCATCGTGCTCTTCACGTATCTAGTTAGTGTGTCTTGTGCCGCTTTTACGTGAGGTGGCCTGGTCGTAGCGAACACCGCAGGTGCTGCCGCCTGGAGTTCGATTTTCTCCACATATGTCTTTAGGTGGCTGTATACGCATAGTTCTGGTACCCCGTACACCTTGAAGTTCAGTATTAGCGGGTTCCTGCTGGGGTCGTTTGATTTTAGTTTAGTGGTGTATTTCAATGTGCACTCCCCTTGTGCCCACGTAAAGTCCGATCTTTTCATTAGACCCAGTGCCTGTAGGCGCTGGCCTGTCGCCAGTAGAAATAAGCACAGTGTTCGCTTATTGAGTCTGTCCACCGTCAGTAGCTCTGTCGGCCCCCACCCCTGTAGGAAGCGTAGCATTGGTTTTGGGTCCCAGATTGTAGTGTATTTGGGGGTGGTCGGTTTCAGGTTGCCTATCCCTTTGAGAAGACGGTTCACCAATGGGTGCTCTCCGAAAGGCACCCCTCCTACCGTTACAAAGGTGGACAGCAGTGACCTGACAGTATTGATCGTGGTGCGTGCTGCCCCTCCCGAGAACAGTGTTTGGAGGTAGGCTATGCCCTGTTGTATTGTTGGGCTCCTTGGGTTAATCCGCTGCGCCTCGCAGTGTGCCACCCACCTCCTTAGGACTAACGTGTATTGTTTTTGGGTGGACGTTGCCCAGGATGCCGTAAGCGTGTGGGCGGCTGCCCTGTTCATCCCCATTGATTCGAACATGCCGCCTAGAGTGGTGTTATCCTCAATTGCATGTTGTTCGTCAGGGGGAATCGCTTCCCCTCGTTCCCCTTGAGTGATAGCGTACCTGGCTTGATCGGGATGGTCCACGATGAAGTGTAGCCCCTCAGCTTGTGGAGCAGTGGGTACCAGGGCTGTGTTGGCCATTCCGGTGTTACTAGGATGCCCCTCGGTCGTTCCCGTATGATCTTGCTGATCACTCTCGACAGGCAGCTGAAAGGCGGAAAGACATAAGCGTTAATATCCTTCCAGTTGAGTGATAGTGCGTCTGTACCCATTGCCTGTCTATCATATTCCCGTGTGACATATTGATCTAGCTTTCGGTTCACTTTTGAGGCGAAAAGATCCACTGCGGGCTTTCCCAGTCTGTTGAATATGTTATTGACTGTATTATCGTCTAGCGTCCATTCACCCGCATCCGTGAATGCTCTCGATGCCCAGTCTGCCTCGACATTTTCCACTCCCGGACAGAATCTAATGGATATTGTAATGTTATTTTTCTCGGTGATTTCCCATATCTCCTCAGTCTCTTGTTGGCATGTCTTTGATCTCGCGGATCCCCCTTTGCCTATGCATGCTACTGCAGTGGTGTTGTCTGCGAATATTCTGACATGTTTTCCCTCTATTTTCTCTCTCAGGTACTCTAGCGTACGTCGTACTGCTCTTAGTTCCAATACATTTATGTGTGTGTCCTCACTGACTGTTTCATCCCATTGCTCCCCGTAGTGTAAGTGATGTGTCTGGCTGTAGAAACCCCATCCATGCGAGGATGCGTCTGTGTAGACGCACACGTCAACTGGTGTTGTTGTGTATTCTCTCCTGGCCAGTTGTAGGTTCTCTATCCAATATCTAATGGCTTCCCTCACCCTCTGTGTGAGTGTGCATTTCTTGTCGTAATTCCCGTTACTGTCCCTTAAGTTCCAGTTGAGGGCCCTTACCATTGATTTTGATTTTATCCTGGCCCATTTGTTGCCCTGATCCGTGGCCACTAGCTTACCGATCAGAGCTGCGAAAGTTTTAATTTTTAGGTTTTCTTCGTGTAGTACCTGTCTGGCAAATTCTAACAGTTCCCCGCACTTCTTCCTCGGCAGATCTACCCTCATCAGTTCTGTATTAATTCGGAAACCGAGGAACTGCAGCTCCCGCGTCGGTTGTAGCACCGACTTTTCCTTGTTTATTGTGAACCCTAACGTTGTTAGTAGTCCTAGTGTGACTCTTACTGCCGCGTTCACCTCGGCTTCGGTGTTACCTATTAGTATTGTGTCATCAATGTAGGAGCATAGTAGTATATGGTGTTGTGACCTTAAGTGGCTCATTACGGCCTTCATAATTTTCGTAAAGACCCTGGGCCCCGAGCTCAAACCGTTTGGGAGTACTCTGAAACGATATCTGTTTCCTCCATGTTTAAATTGCAGCAGATCCCTGTCTGCCTCCCTGATTTCTATGCTATGGTATGCTTGGGAGATATCTATGCTCGCGAGCCACGCCCCCTTTGTTATTAGCTGCATTACCGTGTTTAATTGTTCCATTTTGAAATGTCTGTAGATTATGCACTCGTTTAATTTTGATAGGTTGAGTATGGGGCGGAAGTCGCCGTCTTTCTTAGGCCTTAGGAATAGATGTGACACAAAGGCGCGTTCGGTGAGTTCCGCCGGCTCTATGACCCCTTGGGCGCGCATTTCTAATATTTTCTCGCTTAATATATTATCATTCCCTTTGCTGTCTGATTTAGGCTCTACTGCTTGGCCTGGTAGGGTAGTGATTTCGATCTTAATGCCCTTTACCATGCGTTTGACCCACTCGTTCTCCGTAACCTTCTCCCATTCCCCAGCTCTCTTGGTCACGCCCCCCGCTTCAAATATATTGGAGCTTTTACTCACTTTGTTTACCGCCTTGCTGGTCTCGCTCGGTATCCCGTTCCGCGGCCCCGCCCCCCTCGCTGTGGGCGTGTCTGTCCTCCTCCGCTTTGGCGGTGGTGGTCCTGCCTGTGGCGTGCGGGATACTGTGAGTTGTTGTGAGGGAGGTATTGGGTTGTGCGGCCTCTCCCCTGGCCGCCTCTGAAGTTTCCCTGTTTGCGATCCGTTCTTGTGTATTGCCTGCCATTTCCTCTCACTATGGCATGCGCGGTTTTCTGGTTTGCTTCCAGAGTGGTGACCTGTGCCGCCAGGTCCTCCCCCAGGAGGTACTTGAATCCCCTATCGCCTTCTTTTTTCGCTAGTGTTTTGATCTGGGCCTGTAGGGTGGGGCGCACGTTGTCCCGTCTGAGGCCCAGTATTGTGTTGCTTGTGCGCGCTAGTAGCTTCAGTGTGGTAACCAGTGCCTCCGCCATTTCCTTTTTGGACAGTGGCTTGCCAGTCTCTATCCCGTCCAGGGCTTGTGCTAGTGGCCTGGCCGCATACTGCACGCCCCACTGGGCTGCTGCTAGGGCCGCATCATTGTCTCTGACTCGCTGCTGCAGTATGTGTTCGATTTCCGGATTCATCTGGGTTTTCTGGAGCACTTCCGCGTTGCCTGGTCTTGGCAGTGTTGTGTAGATCTCTGTGAGCTCCGTTTTGGTCACTGGGTTGTTCCACAGCGCCTTCAGCAATTTTGCTGTGTTGCCCGCCAGGTTGTCGCACACCGCATCCAGCGGTACCTTTTCCGTCGGTATGAACTGCTCGAGGTAAGAACCCGTACCCTCTGGTTCCTGCGTGACCTCGTGCGTACCCGATACGGCCTGGGCGGGCGTGTCCACGTGCGCTTGTTGTGGCGCCGCTACCGGGGCCGGTGTCCTGACCCTATAAGGTGGTGGTGGTGTGTTTACCGGTGTGGGTGCTCTTGCTTCCCTTCTGGGTGTGTTGAATGCCGAAGGTCTGGGCCTGTGGGCATACTCGTCTGAAGGTAGGGCACCTCCTCCTGCCAGTGTAGGTGGTGAGGATCCGTGTGACTCGCCCTGTGACCAGTTTATTGAGTAGCCCGCCCTTCTGTTACGTATTTCCTCCTGCAGTTCTCGCTTTCGCGCCTCCAGGCGCTCTAGCTCTGCTATCGGGGTGGGCACGTAGTCCGGGCCTCTCCATTGATCCCCGCATGCTGGATCCGGTGGCGGGCTGAACGTGGTTGACAGATCCGCCACCACCATCCGCAGTCCTCTGTGTAGGCCTCCTACTGGGGGCGGTGTGTAAGTCGGGGACGTGGCTGCTAACACCAGCCTTCTCCCGTTGCTGTCAGTATCAGTCACCGCTCCTGGTGATGGCGGTGGCTTCCCAGCGGTGGCCGGATAACTGTGCTCGTCCTGTGTCGGTGTTTCCGCACCGGTATCCGTCATGTCCATGTCTGCCTCCGAGTTGGTATCCGACTCGTGTGGCAGCGGTACGTATAGGGCCTCCGAAGGTGAATCCATCCTTCTCCTCTCAGCTTTCTCAATGAATTCCGTCAGTATGCTGGCTGCCTGTTCGCCTTCGTTGCTACGGTGGCCGTTGGAGGTTGCCGGTGAGGGCGTGCGTGAGATGCGGTGAGCCATGTTGGTGTGAGCCGTTATCGGTGCGCGTCCAACTCTTGCTGGCGTAGCTCCCCACAAGAGGTTTTTAATTAAATTACGCCCCTGCCTCCTATTCTGGCTGCAGTGGCCGCGCCCTGTGAGGTATCCCACCTGTTCGTCCTCCTGACCGTGCCCTGACCCCTCCGGGTCGGCCGGTAGTTACCCGCTCCCCCCCCCCCCTGCCCCGCCGGAGCGCCGGTGTTGGCAGTGTTACGGCGGCGGGGGGGGGGGGCCGGATCCGTACTGCGGGAACCCCGTAGTAGCCAGGATCCGGGGCCCGTGCTGTGCAAGCCGTCCTGGCGAACCTCCGGTACAGGCAAGCCTGACCGCGCGCTACGCAGAGGTTGTAGTGCCAGCTCATGGAGCTCAGGCCGTAGGCCGTGTCCGTAGGCCTCACCACCATAGTGATGGACGCTCGTCGGCGTCGGTTACCCGGTCAGTGGCCGCTGGTAACGTTCAACCTCCGGTGCAGGCAAGCCTGACCGCGCGTAACGCAGAGGTGATGGACCCGCAGGTCTGGCCCGTAGGCAAGGCCCGTAGGCCTGGCCCGTAGGCCTGGCCCGTAGGCCTGGCCCGTAGGCCTACCCGCCGCAGCGGTGCCAAAAGGCGCATACTTACCGGGACTATTATCAGCGCAGTGATATAGTCCCTGCCTCCGGTACAGTTCAGACTGACCGCGCGCAACGCAGAGGCTGGGTGGCCGTGGCTCACCCGCTGATATCCTATCAGCCGCTGCCGGCATCTGAGAGCCGCGCAGCGTGTAGACGTCCTGCTCTCGCGATAGCTAATCCAAAAGTGACGAGAGCTCGACCGACGCGACATCTAGTAGCGGCTGGCCCTCGTGGCCTGATTACCATCATAATTACAGTCAGTCCCGGATCGGGACGTAGCCTCAGGCAGTAAAGTGTCCATCTGTGAAGGTGTGGGTCATCCGATCGATCCTGCTCAGTGAACACATTTGCAGTTTGGTCTATTTTACATTCCAACCAGTGGTCCACCACTAGTTCATCAAAGGCTGTGGTATGTGCTGTCCTGTCTGTGGGAAAGTGCATATAAAATATCCCTTGCTGCTTATCGGAAAGAGTAGCCTATGTGGCGGCAGCGGGTTTCCTCCAAAGAAATAAGTCAGACTGACCATATGTTTGACATCCAATAGCCGATGATAAAAGTCATGTGATCTAGATGCGTCGGTAAATAAAACAAACTTTTCATAGTCAGTCCCATTACTATTCATTCCCGGTACCCTCCCTAGATCCTATCACCCCCTGCACCATCCTAGTCCCCACCCCCACCCCCACCCCCACCCCCACCCCCACCCCGCCCATCATTCCCCATCTTACCTGTTGTGCCAGGTAGGGGGAGTAAGTAGTGTCAGAGACTGTCAGTGGCACCAGGTGTAGAGTATATTTTACCAGGGGACTGTGTTGCCGGACGCGGTGGCCGAATTGGTAGAGCGCAGGCCTCCCAAGCTCGGGAGTTCAATTCCAATGACTTACAAAATTGATACTTGTCACTTCCTAGCAAGAGCATAGAGCAAGGACTGGTTAATTCAGTGTCAGGATAATATGATTGAGTGGGATATCAGGTGATGGCGGTCTGATCTTTCAGTGGGGCAACACTATAAAGTCGCCATGAGTGTGCATTATCGGAAGTCGGAACCCGTCCTTATATGACCTCAGATGTTGCTAGGACGTAAAGCCCCAACAAGCAACCAACCACGTGACCTGTCAGGTGCGTCAGGTACCCACTTTCACTCTTACCCTTCACCCCCTCACCCCTCACCCTCATCCGCGTCCTCACCCCCCGCCCCCCTTCTCCCTCATCCCGGACCACAACACCATGACGTCAGAATGGGGTAGTACGCTTAACAGTCCTGCGCATCAGTCATTCCAGTCCTTCCCGTCCTGATATGACCCTAGATGTTGCCAGGACGTAACACTCCAACAACCAACCGACCTCCAGTCCTCAGACAGCGTCTTTGTGCACCTACTCTACCCGTCGCCCTGTATGGCGTGTCGAATTATTCAGGAGGTACCGGTGTGTGGGATGTGTATTAACTAATGTACACACGGACACCCTCCATTATAGTTGGTGGTATGTGGGAACATCACGGCTTTAAATAGAAAACGATATATTTCTTAGTTTACCTGTTTCTAATTGTAGCACATACAACTGTATTTTGATGCTCTTATTGTCTTAATCTTTCTATGTCCCTCTCTCGCCCTTTCTCATTATGTTTCAGCTCTTACTTTGTTGTTCTCCCACGCTCTCACTATGTCACGCTCTGGCTCTGTCGCTCTCTCTGTCTGGCTCTCGGAATGTCTCTCGCGCTCTCGCGGGTTATCTCGCTCTCTCGAGCTATCTCGCGCTCTCGCACTCCCTCTCACTCTCACTCACGGCCACTCTCTCATCCTCTCACCCTCTTTCTGTCTCATTCTCTTGCTCTCTCGCTGTATCACTCACTCTCTCACTCTCTGGTTCTCTCTCACTCTTTTACCCTCTCACCCTTCTCCCCCTCCCTCACCCTCTCGCACTCTCTCACGCCCTGTTGCTCTCTACCACTCTCTGTTCGCTCATGCTCTTTCATTATCTCGCTTGCTCTCTTACTCTCTCTCACTCGTACTCTAGCTCTCTCGTTTTCCCTTCGCTCCCTCTCTCTGCCTCCCCCATGCTCTCTCCCTCTCTCTCGTGCGCGTGCGCTCTCTCTCTCTATCTCTCTCTCTCCCTGGAGCATGCTTTATTCTTGACATCTCCCTGTTCCTTCCCTCATTTTTAATCTTTAAGAACTCCTACATCCGGATTCAATAGTCACTTTTCTGCTAGTACAGACTACATGGAGACTGTTTACCAAGCCCTAATAGATAAGCCACGTGAGACACTGCGCCCTCGTGCGGGCCCTGATCAGATCCAGATGGGTCTTTTGGGTGAAGCCCCATAAACCCAGAAACCGGCGCATTTTGGTGACAGATTAGACCCAGACTCCTTCTCCGCGCCTCTTTTAGGAACTACTACTGACGACTGAAGATTCCTCCTGAGAGCGTGTCTCTAAAAGAAAACGTATTGAGTTATATGGTTAGATATAGTATGTTTTGTATCTCTGTACATATTTAGGATGGTATGAACAGCAGGACTTTATAGGTGTATTCTTAGTAAAGGGAGAACCGCCTCAAATCTCTTTTTCTTCCTTGTCTTTTTTTGTCTTTTGTCTTTTTCTTCTTTGTCATCTTTTTCTTCTTTGTCTTTTTCTTCTGTCGTTTTTTTCATCTTCTGTGCGCCTCCCCCTCCTAAAATGAGGTTACGCTTCCTGTCGCTAGATCTACCACTAGGGGTTAGATGCGGGGGGGGGGGGGGGTGAGGCCGGCTGGGAGGACAGGCGCGGCGGGGTGGGGGGGGGGGGCGGGGGAGAAGGGGATGGAGGGGCTGGGATGGGGAGAGTTCGGGGTGGGGGGTGGCGACACGTGAGGATGCGGTGCATGCGCACATCATGTAACCCACACGTCACATTAATGTCGTGCAGCATGGCGCCGCCACACGTGCTGTGAATCAACATGGCCGCCGCTGCTGGGCCAGTGATCACCGACTTCCGGTGATCCACAGGAAAGGCGACGGACGGCTCCCCATTGGCTGGCGGCACCGGAAGTGGTCGTAACCAGGGCAACATCAGAGCGAGGTGTGTGTGATTGGCTTTGTGTTGTGTAGGACGTGACGAGCGTAGCGCCAGGCGGCGTGCTTACTGAGTAAGTAACACGTGCTGCCGTCTGGCGGCAGCGTCCGTCAACGCGTCACTCCCTCCCCAGCGCCGTGGTAGATCAGCGAATCACAAGACATCACAGGGCGTTGTATGGGAGCCTGAGCACAGCCGCCGTGCTGGTTGGTGCGCAATGCTTGGCTTTAACCAACCTGCTGCTGCCCGACAAGGCGGGGCTAGGTGAGAGAAGGTTGGTTGCTTTACGTCCTGGCAACAACTCAGGACGGGTACCGATTTGTGACAGTGCACACTCATGGCAACTTTATAGTGCTACCCCACTGGGAAATCAGGCCCCTGGCACCATGACCCACTCAGACACATTATCCTGACACTGAGCTAACCAGTCCTTGCCCTATCTTATTAATGCCGAATGCCAGGATAGGAAGCGAAAAGTATTAATTTAAAGTCATTTGTTTGACTCGACCAGGAACCAAACTCCCGACCTTCCGCATGTTATGCTAGTCGAGAGAGAAATGTAGATGAGTGGGTGGCGTGTTCGATCGGGGTGTGTGTTTGTGTGTGTGAGCAGGTGTGTGTACAGAGCGGGGGGGGGGGTGGTTGCTACAAATCAGTTGAATATATCAGGATGGACTATCATATAAAAAAGTTGGTTAAACCAAAGTCGGTTAATCCAAACTATCAGTTAATCCAAACAAAATTGTCGGGCCCTCGGCCACTTCCGGTATGGTTAAGGCTACATTCCTCACACATGGTTAAGGCTACATTCCTCGGTATGTGGCATGCGAATGCGAATGCGAATGTGGCAACAAATCGAAAAGCATCTAAGTCAATGGGGGTGATTCCATACGTCCGAATGCGAATGCAAATACGAATGCGCCAACTGAATCCGTCCATGTAGCCATCGGTGCGGCAAGCGAATGCGAATGCTGCTGCGTTTGCCATAGGAAACAGTGTTAGAGAAACCTGACACTATGTGTGGGTGTGGGTGTGGGTGTGGGTGAAAGGACCCAACCTGTTCGCTTGCTGCATGCTGCATTCGCATGCCGCATACTGCGTGTAAGGAATCCTAGCTTTAATCCAAACTTGCATGTGGTTATAAGGTCATCTGAGACATTTTTATATGATAAATGGTAGTATTTTGCCAGGGCGAAAAAAGTTTGGATTAACCGACCGCTTGGCTTAACTGAGCTTTGTTTAACTGGGTTATACTGTATACATTAAAAAAACAATAATCAAAGTGTCCATATACATTGTATATTGCATTCATAATGCCCCAGCGTTTTTCCCAAAGCCAAGTCAGAGTCGAAGCCAAAGCCCAGTTAAACCAATGATCGGTTAATCCAAACAAATTTCTAGGGTCCCTTCAAGTTTGGTTTAAAGGGATTATACTGTATATAGGTTAAAACCTAGATTGAGTATTTTGCTCTAGAAGATTTGATGCTTTTATCGGACTATTCAGATTTAAATATATAGAACCGCGTGTTAGGATATTCCTCCTGCTCTATTAATACTATGCAAATCGCCGTGTGGAATCATTTAAGTAGCTTTATACTCCTCCGGTGCGACTGCCACTGGTGCTGTCACAAGTCGGTGCACGTCCTGGTATGGCCTAGGGTCTTACTGGGGCGTAAAACTACACCAACCACCCAGCCTCCCCTGGCCCTCTCAGAGGACTGTGGTTGGGCTCCTTAGGCTGCCTTTTTCCCTCCCGCCCCTCACCTCCCCCCCCCCCCCCCCCCCCTCCCCCCCCCCCCAATTCCTCTGATCACTACCCATCGGAAGCCAACTCCCGACCACATGGGACTGCTTTCAGCGGTGCCCATTCAGTGCTGCACATTTGCAGCCTTCAGCGCACCAATGCGACTGAAAACTCCCCAAAAACAACAACAACCGTTCCATAATTAAGCATTTTGAGCTAAGAAACATACAACTTCAGTCACTCTACAGGCTGATGTTTACATCACCATTGATTAGACATAAGTCATTCTTGTTCTAAATATTAAATTGT
This sequence comes from Branchipolynoe longqiensis, assembly GCA_030323885.1. NCBI lineage: Eukaryota > Metazoa > Annelida > Polychaeta > Phyllodocida > Polynoidae > Branchipolynoe > Branchipolynoe longqiensis. The sequence continues at coordinate 129,782,358 of CM059187.1, forward strand.
CAAATGTGTCAACAAAAACTTGTTTCAAGGAAATATATAACCAATATCTGATTAACCCTACTCATTTTCTATTTCTACATATGTCATTAACCATAGGATATAAATATAAACATGAATAAAATAAGTAAAACTGACTCTGGCTATGGCTCTAACACTAGTCTGAGTGCCTAGATTTGTCTAAATCTAAATGCACATGGCATAAGATGTGCTGATTATATTGATGTAAATGCAATGCTGGATAAAAGATTAATATCGTAATTTATTATATATATATATATATATTTTAGTTAATGTTCTATGTTTCAAACAAGAGCTGAGATGGCACATTTCATAACTGCACCCAGTGTATTAGTATGTGCCATGTGCTTCTCGCAGGTTTGTTTTGCTTTGACGCATCCCACAATGCACCGCACCGCTGGAATGGTGATGTAGCTATATATATATACATGCATACATATTGGGGCGCCGGATGCGGTAGTCGAATCGGGAGAGCGCAGGCCTCGCATGCGGGAGATCGGGAGTTTGATTCCCTGTCGAGTCAAAACAATGACTTATAGAATTGATACTTGTTGACGCCTAGCTTGGCGCTCGGCATTAATGTGATAGGGCAAGGACTGGTTAGCTCAGTGTCAGGATAATGTGACTGAGTGAGATATTGAGGCATGGCCCTGGTGGCCGGATGTCAAAAGTCGGCAGGCATCCTGATATGACCTTTGATATTGCCAGGACATAAAACTCAAACAACCAACCAACATACACATATCCCTCTGTCATTAACCTGTATAAACTCCACTTTAAATCATTAACCTATTGCAACGAAGTGCCATTTAAATGTGTCGGCGCACAATCTACATGAATCTGTCACGTGTATATTAACCCCACGTTGCTCAGCCCGGCAGTGAGTGACTCACTGCTCCTCACACCCTATCGGAGCCTCTCCCCACCCACACACCCATACACCCACTGCTCCTGCGGGACCTGCCCTACATAACAGACACTGGCCAATCGCCCCAAGCCAGGTGATAACATTTATAGCCCTTTTTTTAAATTTGTTTTTCTTTCATTTTCTTTTTATTTATTTGATTTGTTTATTTATTTGATTTGTTCTTCACTACTACCCACTTCCTTCATCTCAAGTTCTCTGCTCGCTCTCGAGATACGCGCTAACACACACACACATACTCACACATGACACAACTCCAAACACACAACTTCCAACTAAATAGAGTATATGTGCCTGCAGAACAGTTGCGATAATAGGGGAGTAAGGCTCTCGGTTTTTCCTAGTTTCTCTGGTATATCCCAAAAGATCAGTTCTAGTCCATCCCAATATGTCTGACTGCCTTCAAGATTTGTAACAATCACCACCCCCTCTCTACTCACACCGCCATCCCCGCTCAGACATACACACACCGATCGACCACACCACCCACTCATCTCCATTCCTCTATCGACTACATCGTCATAGTTAAAATAAGTTGACTTTCCTAACTGAGTTAGTATTATTTAGATGTCTGGAGAATTCATAATGCAATGCAGCTTGGTGCTGGGATAGCATTTTTATATAAATAGTAGCTCTGGGCGAACTCACATGCAAAGGCTCAAAAGGAGGGTGTACATGCTGTGTGTATAGTTTTGTTGGACCATTAGACTACTTCCGAGTGAGGGTGATGGCAATCTGCTGGTGATTGGTGACTGGTACCTGGTGCTTGGCGTTCCCTGACAAGTGGCTACAACCTCCAGCCCCAGCCCCCAGCCCCCAGCACCCAGCACACAACACCCAGCCCCCAGCCCCCAGTGACCAGTGACCAGCCCTAAGTCGCCAGTCCCCCGCCTCCAGCCCCCAGCCCACAGACCCCAGCCCACAGCCCACAGCCAACAGCCAGCAGCCAGCAGCCAACAGCCCCCAACCCACAACCAGCAGCTAACAGCCCACAGCCAGCAGCCAACAGCCCACAGCCAACAGCCCACAGCCCACATCCCACGGTCCACAGCCAACAGCCCACAGCCCACAGCCAACAGCCCACAGCCAGCAGCCAACAGCCCACAACCAACAGCCCACAGCCCACAGCCCACAACCCGGTAGCCTCAATATGCATGTCCCTCCTCAGCATTTATAAATCCGGTCAGGGTCGAGATGCTGATTGCCGGGACGTGCAGGAATGTGCAGCTTCCTACTGGTAGTGAACAGCAGCAGCAGCGGGCTGGAGCAGCTGGCTGGGTGTTGTCAAAGACACTATAATACTAAGACGGCTCACTCCCTATCTCTCCCATGGTAATGTAAATTTCGCAGTGCCACCTTTTGGTGGGTTTGATCAGCACAGCTGATGGTTCGTGTTTCACATGTAAACACATACAAATATATTATACATGAGATAGGTAAGTATGAATACACATCAATATGAAATTGCTATGAACAAATACACATCATCATCAGCAGCATCATCATCATCACCATCATCACACATCTTTCACATTCATATATACATTTATACATATAATATAGCAACTGTTTAACCAAGAGAACAGCCAGCGCACCGATTGGTGGGTTTGATCCTTTTGATTACACAGTTCAGGCTGAGTGAGCCGTCGTAGTATTATAGGGTATTTGGTGTTGTCAGGGGCAGAGGGGGCGGAGGGGGGGGGGGGTGGACTGAGGCAGGAGCAGGTCGCTGAGTGTTGTTAGGGGCGGAGGAGGGGGAAGGTGGAGGGGGAATGAGGCAGGAGCAGGTAGCTGGGTGTTGTCAGAGGAGGACGGGAGGGGAGGAGGGAATGAGGCAGGAGCAGGTAGCTGGGTGTTGTCAGAGGAGGACGGGAGGGGAGGGGGGAATGAGGCAGGAGCAGGTAGCTGGGTGTTGTCAGAGGAGGACGGGAGGGGAGGGGGGAATGAGGCAGGAGCAGGTAGCTGGGTGTTGTCAGGGGAGGAGGGGGGAGGGGGGGAATGAGGCAGGAGCAGGTAGCTGAGTGTTGTCAGGGGAGGAGGGGGAGGGGTTATGAGGCAGGCGCATGTAGCTGGGTGTTGTCGGGGGAGGAGGGGGAGGGGAGGAGGGAATGAGGCAGGAGCAGGTAGCTGGGTGTTGTCGGGGGAGGAGGGGGAGTGGAGGAGGGAATGAGGCAGGAGCAGGTAGCTGGGTGTTGTCAGAGGAGGAGGGGAGGGGAGGGGGAATGAGGCAGGAGCAGGAAGCTGGGTGTTGTCAGGGAGGAGGGGAGGGGAGGGGGGAATGAGGCAGGAGCAGGTAGCTGAGTGTTGTCAGGGGAGGAGGGGGAGGGTTATGAGGCAGGCGCATGTAGCTGGGTGTTGTCGGGGGAGGAGGGGGAGGGGAGGAGGGAATGAGGCAGGAGCATGTAGCTGGGTGTTGTCGGGGGAGGAGGGGGAGTGGAGGAGGGAATGAGGCAGGAGCAGGTAGCTGGGTGTTGTCAGAGGAGGACGGGAGGGGAGGAGGGAATGAGGCAGGAGCAGGTAGCTGGGTGTTGTCAGGGGAGGAGGGGGAGGGGAGGGGGGAATGAGGCAGGAGCAGGAAGCTGGGTGTTGTCAGGGGAGGAGGGGGAGGGGGGAATGAGGCAGGAGCAGGTAGCTGAGTGTTGTCAGGGGAGGAGGGGGAGGGGTTATGAGGCAGGCGCATGTAGCTGGGTGTTGTCGGGGGAGGAGGGGGAGGGGAGGAGGGAATGAGGCAGGAGCAGGTAGCTGGGTGTTGTCGGGGGAGGAGGGGGAGTGGAGGAGGGAATGAGGCAGGAGCAGGTAGCTGGGTGTTGTCAGAGGAGGACGGGAGGGGAGGGGGGAATGAGGCAGGAGCAGGTAGCTGGGTGTTGTCAGGGGAGGAGGGGGAGGGGAGGGGGGAATGAGGCAGGAGCAGGAAGCTGGGTGTTGTCAGGGGGAGGAGTGGGAGGGGGGAATGAGGCAGGAGCAGGTAGCTGAGTGTTGTCGGGGGAGGAGGGCGAGGGGTTATGAGGCAGGCGCATGTAGCTGGGTGTTGTCGGGGGAGGAGGGGGAGGGGAGGAGGGAATGAGGCAGGAGCAGATAGCTGGGTGTTGTCAGAGGAGGAGGGGAGGGGGGAATGAGGCAGGAGCAGGTAGCTGGGTGTTGTCAGGGGAGGAGGGGGAGGGGAGGGGGGAATGAGGCAGGAGCAGGTAGCTGAGTGTTGTCAGGGGAGGAGGGGGAGGGGTTATGAGGCAGGCGCATGTAGCTGGGTGTTGTCGGGGAAGGAGGGGGAGGGGAGGAGGGAATGAGGCAGGAGCAGGTAGCTGGGTGTTGTCGGGGGAGGAGGGGGAGTGGAGGAGGGAATGAGGCAGGAGCAGGTAGCTGGGTGTTGTCAGAGGAGGACGGGAGGGGAGGGGGGATTGAGGCAGGAGCAGGTCGCTGGGTGTTGTCAGGGGAGGAGGGGAGGGGAGGGGGAATGAGGCAGGAGAAGGTAGCAGGTGATGGCAGGTGGAGGAGGGAGGAGAGTTTGGGCGGGAGAAGGTAGCAGGTGATGGCGGGTGGAGGGGTAGGAAAATGGGACAGGAGCGGGTAGTGAGATGAAGGCGGGGATGATGGTATAAGGGAGATGGAGCAGAAACCGATAATGAGATGAAGGAGTGTGATGGTAGGGGGATGGCGGATGGAGAAGTTGGCAAGGTAATATCGAAGTGCGTGAGAAGGGGGGGGGGGGGGGTCGGCTGGGCTGGGTAGCCCTGGGTTGCTATGAGCAGGAACAGGTTGGTAGTACGAATAACAGATAGGGAATGTGTGCTTTGTTGTGGGTGTCGGTTATTTATGTATTTCACATTATATAATAGCTACTGCTCCAGCCCCCCCTCCCTCCCGTCCTAATGGTACCGGATTTATAGTGCGGCATTCAGTCATTCACCTGAGATGGCAACAACACATACTAATTAGTTGTTCTCCCTCCTTAATTTGATATGCTGAAATTCCAATCTTAATGGTTTAAACTCGGTCTGGTATCGAACCGACGGCGTTCTTTTCAAACAGGGAAGTTGACTCTATAGCACTACAACACAAACCCATCCACCAGTTTACTGACATTATAAAAATATCCGAGGACTGTTGCGTTACCGAGCGCAGGGGCCTTTGACTGTGGGGATATTGGCCAACACTGGTGGTAGGCGTGGAGGTGGAGAGGGGGGGGGGGGGAAAAAGGCAGTGAGTGAGTGGCAGATGGGGCAGCCGAGGAGGGAAGGGGGCGGGCGTGGGATGGGGAAGGGTGGGGGCGGGGTGGGAGCAGCGGGCCGGGTTGGAGTTCTGGTATCTAGGTTGGCTGGTTGGTTGTTGAAGTTTTACGTCCTGGCAACATCTAATGTCATATCAGGATGGGTACCGACTTGTGACAGTGCGCACTCATGGCGACTTTATAGTGTTGCACCACTGGGAAATCAGGTCACCAGCACTATGCCCCAATATCCTACTCAGTCATATTATCCTGACACTGAGCCAACCAGTCCTTGCCCTATCCTATTAATGCAGAGCGCCAAACGAGGAAGTGACAAGTATCAATTGCATTATAAGTCATTGGTTTGACTCGACCGGGAAGCGAACTCCTCACCTTCCGCACGCGAAGCCCGCGCTCTATCGATCCAGCCATCGCGCCCGGTGGTATCTAGGTAAGACCTGGGTACAGACAGACTACGTCAGGTCAACGTTACACCACAAACAGCCACAAGTATTTCAGTATGTAGTCTAATGCTTGGTCCAGAACCAAATACCTGGATAATCCCTCCACACCACACCACACCCCACATACAGGCCATGCTGTCCCTCCGCCACCTCTTAACCTTTTGGGTAGAATTCCAATGTCTGTCTAACCCGCAACACCTGCATCAGGTTGACCTGTTATTTCACCACCGCTCGCCAACGTGTTGTTTTTACCACCGGGAGGAATTTCATCCAGGTGTTTTGATTGTGTTGTTATTATTATTGTTGTTGGTGGTGGTAGTTGCGGTGTGGCTTATTTTGCTAAGACTTCTGCAGATGAATATATGTCACAGTTATATCAGTTTGAGAGATTAAACTTTTTTGTTGTTGCTAATAGTAATACATTGTTGCAGGTAAAATTTCTTTCAATTAAATGTTTGTCTGTTGTTGTTTAACGTCCTAGCAACATCTAGGGTCATATCAGGATGGGTACTGACTTTTGACAGTGTGCACTCATGGCAACCTTTTAGTGCTGCCCCACTGGGAAACCAGGCTGCCAGCACCATGACCTGATATCCCACTCAGTCACATTATCCTGACACTGAGCCAACCAGTCCTTGCCCTATCCTAATAATGCCGCGTGCCAGGCTAGGAAGTGACAAGTATCAATTTTTAAGTCATTGGTTTGACTCGACCACGATTCGAACCCACAAACTCATGGGTTCGGATCTCCCGGTCTCCCAAAACTGGCGACGGATGTTCTACTCATTCGGCCACCCAGTCTGGTCTTCAATTAAATAAAGTCCCTAAACATTAATCAATCACCACTAGCTAAGCCTAAGCACTTACTATCGCGTCAGCGTGTAGACGTAGACATAGTGCTAGTTATTACCTCAACTTCCTTACTTCTCTGGTCCGCTAAAAAAACACATAAGAATACCCGCCACCACCCAAATAAAAGAAAATACCATCAGAATAACAACACCAAACAAATAGCGTTATTACAAGAATGTTACTTTGCTGATAAAACCATGTAATACCTACGCAGAAATAAATTTATGAATGCTATTTTCGCGACGTTAATGTCAGCCCCCCCCCCCCCCCCCCGTAGCGATTCAGCTGAATGCATATTGGCGAAACCATTAAGCAAATAGTTACTAAAGCATCCCGTTGGAATACAAATTCACTGACTCTCCGCCTGGGTTACAGTCTACCCGTGAGTACCTGCCAGCCATGCCAGCCATGCCAGCCACCTCCAGGGTAGTTATGGGTCGGTGGGTGGGGGGGGGGGGGGGTCGGGGGGGGGCATGGGGGCTGGAGCCGGAAAAAGGCCCTGAAACTCTCCCCATTACTGTGAACTGGTATTTGCACCTGCCAGATAACCCAGCACTCAGGTGCTTACATACTGTATCACCTCGATAAGGGCCCATGTGGTGGGGTGGTGGTGGGGTGGGGTGGGGTGGTGGTGTGGTGGTGTGGTGGGGTGGGGTGGTGGGGTGGCGTGGTGGCGTGGTGGCGTGGTGGCGTGGTGGCGTGGTGGCGTGGTGGAACTGATCCTTCCCCTGGGTGAGTGCACATAGTGCACATTGGTTCGAATACTTATATTATTCGGGGTGAGGAATGTGTGTGTCGGGGTAGGGGTGGGGGGGGGGGGGGTGAGGTGAGGTGACCAGACTGCACTAACCCTCCTAATTAGCTCCAGTAACTCTTTAATGATTCAATCATGTGGGTCATATCAGTCGTGTGGTAAGGCCCTTTCACATATCACCGGATTGGGGGAAACGGACAGAAAACGAACAATGTCCGGTTTGTGTCCGTACAAGTTTTGAACATGCACAAAACTAGGAATGGATGCTGCCAGATTAACGTCTACAGTTCTTGTTCAGTTTGAGTTTGTTTTGTCCATTTCATGTCCGTTTCATGTCGGTTTCATGTCCGTTTCATGTCCGTTTCATGTCCGTTTCATGTCCGTTGGTCCAGCAGCCATTGACCCTATAGCGCAACATTTTGACTCATTTTAATACATTTTGATACTTATCACCACCAGACTAGACAATTCTGTCCGTTGCTCAATCCGGCGAGGTGTGACAGCCGCTTTACAGACATATATGCTTGCATGGTTCCTGCCCACAATCCCCTGTGTACATGGGTCAGGGATTGCAGTCCTTTATTATGTACAGTTTCATTGCGGTGTGTATGCAGGTATCACAGGTATAGCAATACCTCAGGGAGTTTAACGCCCTTCCCTGCAGAGTTGTAAACCACTGCCTTGTGGTACAGGTTCTTGAGAGAACCGAAGGCTAAGGGAGCAAACCCTAAACAGAAAACCATGTCACTGTGGCAGCATTAAGGGCGGTTGATGTATCGAACTCCCAACATCTCCCGACCAGCCACTGCAGGGACAAATAGTTTTGCGCCTGTCTTGACATGTTCTTGCCGGTGTGAAACCTCTATTTGCTCCCCGAGAGAGTGCTGCTGGTAACTTGGAAAAGCCAGCAGCACTTCAACACTTTTGCAGGCAGCTTTCAGAAATGGAGAGTGGCAGTCAAGTAATGAAAGCAGTCTTTGTCACATCACGACCGACAGCATGATGATGATGATGATGATTACGCAAGCTACCTTAGCATTCTTCCATCAAATGACAATTTAATTCTTTCTCTTTTTTTCTCTCTGGCTCTATCTCTATCTATATATATATGTACAGTAAAACCTCTCTAAATCGACCGACCTTGGCACCGATTTATGTGGCCTACTTAGGGGGGGTCGTCGGTTTAGGCAGTTAAGATATGGTTAGAATGGTAGTGTTGGGACCCAAATAAAGCGATCGATATAGGGGAGTGCTTGATCTGTGGAGGTGGTCTGTTAGGGAGGTTTTACTGTATATACTTAGCTAGTTTCCCCCTACCAATCCAGGTATCTGTGTAGCTTTCTATCAAGCTACCTACTTGTATATACAGCTATTTATGTTATCATCGACACCAGAATATGTGGTTACTAATGGACAGATGTGTGAGCACGTATATGTGTAGATGTATATTTGTTTGTCAGTTTGAGTTTTTTGTCCTGGCAACATCTAAGGTCATATCAGGCAATGGATACCCACTTGTGACAGTGCACACTCATCATGACTTTTATAGTGCTGCCCCACTGGGAGACCAGGCCACTGGCACCATGACCAGATATCCCCCACACAGTTACATTATCATGATACTGCGCTGACCACAGTCCTTGTCTTATCATATTAATGCCGAGCGGCAGACTAAATAGCGACAAGTATCAATTTTATAATGCCAGGTACAAACATACCGTATAGGATTCGCGCACTAAAACTCCCGATCCGCTTAAAACTGAAAACGGGCCGATTCATTTTTCGAATCGCGAATCGCAATCGTAATGCTAGCACACACCTACCGTTTTTACCCCTAAAAATCGCGAATCGCAATCGGTAGGTGTGCTAGGGGAGTGCACACCTCACGACTTTTGGGCAGTTTTAGATCGTATACGGTAGGTGGGTGCGGAAAAACGATCGTATATGGTAGGTGTGTACCTAGCATAAGTCATTGGTTTGACTCGACCGGGAATCGAACTCCCGATCAGCCTGAGGTCTAGCGATTCGGCCACACCGCTTCCGCTAGCAGTGGAGATAGAACATCGTGTTCTGTCCCTTCTCTGTCCGTCAGTCAGTACTGTACGTCAATGGCTCCTATCGCCACCATCTGTCTCTGTCCGCCTTACTACACTACAAGCAGGTGAAGCTGGGATGTGATGTGGGGGTGTGGCTGTGGGTGGGGTGTGGGGATGTGGGGTTTAGGGGTGTGGAGGTGGCGGTGGTTGTGTTGGGGTGTGGGGGTGTAGGGTTTGGGGTGTTGGGATGCAGGTGTGTCTAATGGGGGAGGGGGGGGGGGAGCAGGGTTAATAGGTAGGCCCGTGGTTATAATTGGGCGCACCAATACGCCGAAGCCACTTCAAACACACACGCTACTCTCACCGGCGTTGGTGCGACGGCTGCCAGTCGAGGGGATGTGGTTGGGTGTGGTCTGTACAAATCAGGTTCAGGGCGTGTTAAACCTGTTCCCTACATGTGTCAGCTTTGGGGGCAGTACGCAATAGACGAGATCACCGTTCCGACTGCGCATGCGCAAAACAAAGGCGTAGAGCCATTGAGTTTGCCGATACGCATAGGGCAAAACTTGCATTTTATTCAAAATTAATAGAAATATATAACCAGTATATGATTAACCCTACTAATTTTCTAGTTCTACATGTCATTAACCATATGATATAAATTAAAACATGAATAAAATAAGTAAAACTGACTGGATATGGCTCTAACACTGGTCTGAGTGCCCAGATATCTCTAAATCTAAATGCAGATGGCATAAGATTATATTGATGTAAATGCACTGCTGGATAAAAGATTAATATCTTAATTTATTATATATATTTTTTTAGTTGGTATTCTATGTACCAAACAAGAGCTGAGATGAGCTGAAACTAACACATTTCGTAGCTTCACCCAGTGTATTAGCATGTGCCATGTGCTTCTCGCGGGTTTGTTTTTCTTCCACACATCCCAGAATGCACCGCGCCGCCGGAATGATGATGTAGTCTATGAACAAGTACTGAGTTGCGAGCTAATAGCCCTGTCACATTATGACGTTTCTCTCCAACGCGCGTCGATGTGTGTCACTTTTTGGCGTTACCCGTGCGTTACGCGCATGTTAGGCGCACGTCGGTACACGTCGGTACACTTTGATTGACAGTGACGGTCATCGAGAAATGCCGGCGCGCGTTGTGGTGCATCGTGGTGCGTCGTGGCGCGTCGAAAGTTTTGTGCTTGCACAAAACTTTCGATGTGTGCCGACGCGCGCCAACGTGTGGGTGTGACCGTTATGGGGACATTAGGCGTGCGTCGAGATCCGTTGGACGCGCTGGAATAATGTTATGCGAACGCTATGCGCACGCCGCACAGATGACGGTCATTCCCACTCATTGCGCCAAATTGTTGCTTTGTTGTTTTATGTCCTAGCTACATCTAAGGTCATATCAGGATGGCGGCCAACCTCTTTTTGTTTTTTTTCACCATGCGTCAACACACGTTGGCCGCACGCTACTAACACGCTGTGCTGGCGTCAAACTTTTTCCCAAACCGCCGAAAAGTTGGACGTGTCTCGACGCGTACAACTTATTATGCGCGTTGGCGGTACCCCGGTGAGAAGCATCATAATGTGACAGGGCCACTCACTCACTGGATGGATGGGTGGAGCAAGTTGGAAATTTGCGGTAGCAATTCCCTCCTAAATCCTCAACATTCACCGACTTTTCACTGAGCTGGGGGGGGGGGGGGGGGGGCATTTAGCTTCAACTTCTCCTCCTCCTCCTCCCTCGTCCTGATATGACCTGAGATGTTGCCAGGATGTAAAACCTCAACACACACCCACCTCCACTCGCACCACTACTACCAGCACCACCGCCACCATGGTACTGTGGGTACTGTCAGTCTGTGGGTGTGCGCGTGGAGGGGGGGAGGGGGAGTGCGGGGGCCAAGGGGGGGGGGTGTGAATCACCTTTACTGGTTATCCCAGACACGGGGATTCTGGGTTTAATCGTCATACCACCTCATCTCAAATTAAAATATGTTCCATGTTTTGCTTAGAATGTGTTCCCTGTTCTTGGAGCCGAACCACTTCTTAAATGCTCACACATATTTGTGTAGTTGTACTAAGTATCTCCCAGGATTATGGTTCGATAAGCAATGGTCAGGTGATTGACTTACTCGCCATGTATATATACACATATATGTGTGTTTATATGTACAACAAAAATGGGTATATATATACATCCATTTGTATATAATTGATATATAATACATACTATTGTATTGCCTATATATTGTACATATATAAGCATGTCACATTCGTAATATATATTCTATTATACCATATACACACATACCACATCTATAACACATGTACTCTATTATTATATATATATATAATTACATATATATAATATATATTAAACATATATTAACCATGTCATCATCATCATGCTGTTGGTTGCAATGTGACAAAGACTGCTTTCATTACTTGACTGCCGCTCTCCATTTAGTTCTCTGCTGTGAGAGTGATGTCCATGAGTCGGTCTAAATGTTTCTCAGCTTCAGGTTTACATTTCATGAAAGCTGCCTGCAAAAGTGTTGAAGTGCTGCTGGCTTTTGCAAGTTACCAGCGGCACTCTCTCCAGGAGCAACTAGAGGTTTCACAACGGCAAGAACATGTCAAGACAGGCGCAAAACTATTTGTCCCTGCAGTGGCTGGTCGGGAGATGTTGGGAGTTCCATACATCAACTGCCCTTAATGCTGCCACAGTGACATGGTTTTCTGTTTAGGGTTTGGCCCTTAGCCTTCGGTTCTGTCAAGAACCTGTACCACAAGGCAATGCAAATGCAAATGCAAATGCGGCAACTGAATCGGTCCATGTAGCCATCGGTGCGGCATGCAAATGCAAATGCTGCTGTGTTTCCCATAGGAAACAGTGTTAGAGAAACCTGACACTATGTGTGGGTGTGGGTGTGGGTGTGGGTGAAAGGACCCAACCGGTTTGCATGCCGCATGCCACATGCGGCATTCGCATTCGCATGCCGCATACCGCGTGTAAGGAATCCTAGCTTTAGTTCACACCCACAGTTACTTACACACTGACACTGAACACTGACCGCCCGAGAGGGCCTTAGCCCCGTCTCTCTCAATCCTCGGTGTAGTTCTCTCGTTACACACCAGGTGGCGTACTCGTACGGCGCTCCACGCTTCCTCTGTTCGAGCTGCTCGCTTACTGCTCGCTGCCTCTGGGTCATTCTGTGCGCAGCACTGTATCACTAATACTAGTAATAGCCACCGATGGCCTTAGATGTTGTCAGGATGTTAATGTCTGCTACGGCATCATGACGCACATTGCCTGTCAGTGTGTGTGTGCGTGGGGGGGGGGGTGATTCCTAGCCGAATGTACCATGTTTTTTTAATGTTTTTTGTTTATTGAGGCTGTATTTATACTGTCCATAGCATATAAGCCTGGGTACCCAGGCTTGTTTTCAATGCTGGCCAGTTGTAGTGTTGGTGTTATCTTACCACACAGTAGCTGCTGATAAGGTATTTGATTGCCTGCAGTTCAGTAGCAGATAGATAATTGGTTGGTATGGTTAGTAGCCTATATTAGTTTAAAAAAAGATTTCTTGGCATATATATGTGTTATTTTATTTTGTTCCACTCTTATTACTAGACTAGCCTACTCCTATTTACATATCATAGGCTTGTACATAGCTGTGTGGTGTTTTATCTGGCTACTTTTGGCATGGTTATGCATGTCTGTGTTGCTAATTACAGGATTCCTGTATGTTACTGTTAGTGAACTTTAGCTGATTACCGAGGTAAACGACAGTGTCAGTGTTGTTGTCGGTCGGGCATTACTTTATGAATACAACAGCCCCAACCTTCACCCCTCGCTCTCAACACCCCACCCCACCCCCACCCCCACCCCCACCCCCACCCCACCAGAGCACATACACCGTGTCTGCTCTCATCCTCACACCGAAGGTGCTTGATGTTATATTCATAATTCCACCCATCCTGATATAATTTTAATGTTGCTAGAACGTAAAACACCAAAGAAAACTATTACTTATGCGACACAATGAAGAGTTCACGGCTCAATCCAATCTCTGAAGTTAAAGCCGCCTAATCCGATGAAAGCGTCACATTTTCCAAACCAAAGCACTTATATATTTAATCTTGGATATCGGACTGATACCGGTGAAATTGGTAAGCATGTGTTGCTACATACAAGTTAGTCAGTCATAAATCAATATTGTTAAACCTGTTACCACTGAAGCCTTTGGTGTCAGAATGTTGACGCATGCATCAACATTAATTTTGCATTCTTTCAGTTAAAATATTTCCAAAGTTAGTCATATGAGTCTGTCTCAAAAGGTGATAACTCTTTTTTTTGTGTCCATTGTAACGATTGACACAAAACAGCACAGAAACGGTTACACTGAAAACACAAGGACATTTGGGATTATGAAACACCATGTAAAAAACAAATCAGTTTATCCTGAGCAAATACATAGGCAGATAGTATGTTGATCGTTACAATGGACAAAGTTTTGTCCCATATTGCTTAGCACCTTTTGAGACAGTCTCATATATATTATAATAGTTATGTCAAGGTAGGTTATAACGACCATCCTAATATATTTATCTTAAAAAAAGACTAACTCAAAGCCACCGGTCTATGCAATTTTAAACAACGCTGTACCTCATCAATACTTGGATGGGTGGACATCTGGGAATACAGAGGTGCTGTCGACATCCTAACCAGGCATATGCTGGTCGCCTACCAAATTAGATTAGGCATGGATAAGTACTAGGTAAGTCTAGTGGGATATTGCCAAAGCATGAATCTACTATAGTATTATATAGCTTTGTCTGAAGACACGAGTGGTCTGAGGTGGGAACACATGTGTTATGTGCAGGGTCTGTGCCTGTGTGTGTCTATGTGTACTATGGGTATGTGCCTGTGTGTTTCTATGTGTACTATGTTTGTTTGTGTGTATGTTTGTCTGTGTGTGACCATGTATGCCTGTGCGTGTATGTGTATGTATGTGTGTATGTGTGTCTGTGTCTGTCTGCATGTGTATGTGTGTCTGTGTGCGTGTGTCCGCGTCCGTGTATGTATGTGTGCATGTATGTGTGTATGTGTGTGCCTGTGTATGGCTATGTACATGTCTGTGAAGACTTCGGATAAGTGAGGTTGTGTGGGCTGTGCGTGTGTACCCGGGGGGAGGGCGTGGATATGGAGGAGAGGGGAGAAGCGGCGTTAGAGGGACGGGACGTTAGAACTGGGGTGGGATGATGGGTGGGGGTGGGGGTGGGGGTGGGGGGTGGAGGAGGAGGTCACGTGGGCCACGCGTGACAGTGGTCGGCCAAGCGAGGATCAATCTGTGGCCTCTGGGTAAAGGGGGGGGGGGGGGGGGGGGGGCTGTGTTTAGAAGGCCTAATGGAGACCGCTTGCCGGCCCATGGGAGGGCTGAGACTGTGAGTGCAAGGGCATGGGCAGGGGAAGGAACGGGGGCAGGGGCAGGGGAATGGACAGGGGCAAGGGCAGGGACAGGGAAAGGACAGGGATGTGAGGCTCCGTGTCTGGGTATGTGTATGGGTGGGTGTGGGTAGGAGAGAGGTATTCATGTGTGTAATATATGCATGCACAACTAATTATCCCACGGACGCCGTGTCCACGTCATTACAATGCCTACTAATACTATCACATTAAAGTACATTCATAGCCTAAGGCTATTTATATCAAAAGAGACATGTACAGTGGTTAATCCACGTTAGCGAAGAAGAGGGGAAATACTATAGATAGTTGTCTCTATTGGTGTTTGCATTACACAGTGTACATTTATATTTATATAACAGAATGCACTTTGTATATTATTATATATAGTGTATTTTATATGGCAGTGAATGAGGCAGTAATAAATAGCAAGCTCATTGAAAAAGTGTTACATAGGCACATAAATGAACACCTGGAAAAAAACAATATACTAAATGAAAGCCAAGGGGGTTTCAGGAAACTGCACGCGACATAAAAAAACAATAGCTAACCTAACAAATGACATACTGGCACCAAGGAACCAAAAACAATTAGTTGGAGCAGCCTTCATTGACTTCAGCAAAGCATTCAACAGAGTAGACCATAATGTACTACTGGAAAAACTAAAAAAAACATGGGCATAAAATCCCAAACTATGAACTGGATAAAATGCTACCTGAGCAACAGGCAACAAAAAACTAAGCTAAACAATGCACTATCAGACAACCAACCTGTCACATGTGGTGTACCTCAAGGGTCAGTGTTAGTGCCACTGGTGTTTATAATCTACATAAATTACCTTGAGAAATGGCTGCAAACTGAATGCCTCCAACTAAATGTGGATGACACAGTCATATATGCAAAGGGCACCACAGAAGAAGAGGTAATAACTAAACTAAATAAGCTCCTACTAAAATTGGACGAATGGTGTGAGTCCAACAAAATAACCATCAATGCAAGCAAATAAAAAAAGTACTCTTCTCGCATAAACAAATGCCAGAAAGAAATCAAACTGTAAGCTAGGAAACCAAACGTTAGAAAATGTAGACCATTACAAATACCTAGACCTATGTATTAAAAAAATCATCCAAAAAGTAAACCACAAACTGTGGCTATTTGCAAAGCTAAGAGACTACATGACACAAGAAGATTCAATAACAATTTTCAAGGCCATGGTGCTCCCCTATTTTGACTATGGGGATGTAAACTACATGGCCCCGAAAAAAGAACTTCTAAGAAAACTGCAAATACTGCAGAACAGAGCCCTGAAAATCTGCCTAAGAGTGGACAAGCTGCACCCCATCTATGACATACACAAAAGAACTGAAGTATAATTACTGGAAAATAGGAGAATAATTCATTTTTTTAAATCATCCTGATATGACCTTAGATTGTGCTAGGACATAAAACAACAACAACCAAACAAAACTTTAAAAACATTAGCATATAGCTATAGTCAAAACAATGAACTCCTAACAAAACCACAAAGTAATACTAAAGCAAATAATGCGCCACTACTAAGGCAGACCAGAAGCCAAATAAAAGCTCACAAAAGAAGCATGCTGGAACTGGCTGCCAAGGTGTGGAACGCCCAAACGGTAAAGGAACGACAAATTCCTGACATAAAAACATACAACAAATATTTGTGCAAAATAAGGCTAGGAAACCCCCACTAAGCTGCGTTGCAAGGGCGCATTTAATATGTCACGGCCCACCAGTGGGACAGCCAATTGAACGTAACCATGCCAAAATTAGCCAGATAGCACACCACATAACTATGTACAAGCCTATGATATGTAAATAGGAGTAGGCTAGGCTAGTATTAAGAGTAGAAAAAAATAAAATATATATATACCAAGAAAATCCAAAAAAACTAACATAGACTACTAAACATGACAATTAACTACCTTCCTGCTACTTTAATGCAGGAAATCAAACACCTTACCAGCAGCTACTGCGAAGGTAGGAAGTGGCAATTATCAATTTTGCACTACAGCTGGCTAGCATTGAAAACAAGCCTTAGTACTCGGGCTTATATGCTATGGACAGTATAAATACAGCCTCAATTAAAAAAATTAGTTTTAATGGTGCTGGCAGCCTGGTCTCTCAGTGGGGCAGCACTATAAAGTTGCCATGAGTGCACACTATCACAAGTCGGTACCCGTCCTGCTATGACCGTAGATGTTGCTAGGACGTAAAACAACAAAAAACTAACAAAACAAAAACATACCAGATATACGTTGTATGCTATATTTGATATATATATATATACATGTGTATATAGAGATAATATATAATACATTATATGACTTTAACTGAGATCCACACACCGCACAATACTGAGGATTTATAATACCAGTCCGCAACCCCAGTGAACCGCATTACAGACACATGCACACAAACACACATGCACACACAGACGCACACAGGCACATATACATACACAGACACGCACATACATACACGGACACTCACAGACACATGCAGTATTATTATTAGCACATACCCTTATAATGCATACACCACCATGAAGCACATCGGTCCTCCACGATATGACTTTAGATGTTGCCAGGACGTAAAAATCCAACAACCAATCAATCGGCCTCCCTTTGTTTACTGAGGTAGAATAGAATTAAACCACGCCCTAAACTTGCCGATGATGTGGCTGCTTAACTATATCATCCACAATAAAATTGAATCGGTAGAGCGCAGGCTTCTCATGCCGAAGTCGGGAGTTCTAATCCCAGTCGAATCAAACCAATGACTTATAAAATCGATACTTATCGCTACCTAACCTGGTGCTTGGCATCAATAGGATAGTACAAGGACTGGTTAGTTCGGCATCAGAATAGTGTGACTGTATGGGATATTGGGCCATGGTGCTGGCAGCCTGGTCACCATAAGTGTGCACTGTCACAAGTTGATGACCATCCTAACAGGACCTTTGAAGTTGCTAAGATGTAAAACAACAAACAAATCAACCAACCACAATAAAATTCCAGGTTTCATTTGATTAAAGTGAAATAATGATGGATTGAGTCCTAATATAACCTGGTTTAGATCCATATATGCCGGTTTCATTATGTTTCTTAGTGTGAGCACAGCTCCTTGGTGTGAGTACATGTTCCCCACTCCCTCACACGTGTTCTCACTGTGCTAGGTAGACAACCTTTTACTGTAGGCTGGCCTAGTGGAGTGACAGACGGCTGCTTTACATTGATGGCCCTCCATACAACGATAGTAAAGAGATACTTGGCTGGCAATGTCGGGGAATCCCAGGGCGACTGTTACATCCCAGGGCGTCTTGCTGAGTGGTCGTGAAACTCCAGGGTTGGCAATTACCAGTAAATATCGGACGCGCGTTTTCTTTCTCTGACATGTATAAAGTTGCATAGTCCGATGGTTATGAGGTTTTTTTTCTGAGATAATTATATATTAGATTAGAAATCAATCAAACTGCAGTGTACAATCATTCAAAAGGCAGCTTGACAAGGTGTTAACAACAATACCAGATGAACCACAGATTCCAGGATACACCCAGCTAACACCAGCAGATTCAAACTCATTACTGCACATGAAAAAACTGAACAGAGCATCCTCTCCACATGTGATGGGCTCTGATGGTGCCAGCACCACATGTGATGAGCCCATCACCACATGTGATGGGCTCTGATGGTGGAGTGTCCGACTTGGCCTAAGCATATAGCTCAAACACTCTAATCTAATCTATTTCATTGATCGTTGCAATCTACCTTATTGTACTTTGAAGTAAATTTGATTTAAGATGACTAACTATGGAGATATTTGAAGTATAAACAAGCAAAATTAATTTTGGCATGCTTTCCAAAACCTCGATCCCATAGGCTTTAGCAGTGACAGGTTCTATTAAATTGACTTAGTATGCCCTTCTATGTAAAAAACAAATGTTCAATAAGTGCACCAGTATCTAAGTTGGAAACTGTAGGTTCAAATCTACAGAAGTGTTTTGCTTTTGAAGATGTTATGCTTTTATCGGACTATGCAACTTTATTGATCGCGTATCATTGTTCTGCATCAGAGATGTGCTGCAGCTCGGATGTGTGGAATCAAGGATGTGGTGCATTAGCGGCATGCTTCAGCAGTAGTGTGCTCCATCGGTGATATGCTGCATCAGCTATGTGCTGCATCAATAATGTGTTTCATGATGTGCTGAATGAATTATATGCTGCATCAGACCCGTGCTGCATCAGCTGTGCGCTGCAACCGTGATGTCCTGCATCAGCCATGGGATGCACTACTTACGAGTGTGTGGCATAAGTGGTGTGTGGCATCAGTAATGTACAGCTTCAGTGATCTATTGAATCACTGGCGTGCTGCATCATCAATGTGTTTCAGTAGTGATGTGCCACATCAGTGATATGTTACCCGAGTAATGTGTTGCATTAGCCATGCGCTGTATCGGCTGTGCGCTGCATCAGCAGTGTACTGCACTACTTATGTACTACCTAATTGGTGTGCTGCATCAGTGACTTACACTTTTACAACTTCAGCGATGTGCTACATCACTGGGATGCCGCATCAGCAACTTTATGCATCAGTGATATACGTTCTCAGTTTGTGTGGACCTGAGAAGATGATCAAGCAGTACAATGTCTGTTCCCTATTCCCCGAGCCATGGATTCGAGTCAACCAAGGCCTTAATATAACAAACTAAATGTTAAACTATGTGTACTTCATATGGTCTTGTAAAATTAGTTGGACTTTCCTTCTTCTTCCAGATTTGGGGTTAATCTGACTGGATATGACATTGCATCATGACCGTAATCAGCATGGCATCTCAATGAGGCAGCACTATTAATCCGAGAGCAAGGTGTACTGTCTCAATTCACATGCCCGGCCCGGTATGACCTCAGCTGTTGCTGTGAGTGTGACAGTACTATAAACACGTCAATAACTTTGTTCACTTACATAAAGTTACAAAGTTCAGGCTTGTGTAGAATCCAGGCAGGCTGCGGGTGTGGGAGACTGGGCCGTGATACTGGATCACGCCCCTCTGGGAGACAACTATCGAGCAGCTCACGATAATCCTCTAATTAGATCACGACCAAACTAATTGGGGCGTTGTCTTGCGTCTCCGTCCGCGGTAAAAAAAAGAAGAAGAAGTAATTACAAACTAGTATAAAGGTAGGTTTTTTTTAACAGAAAAAAAAACAAGGAAACAAACTAAAAACTAAAAACCCCACCAAAGACACCCCCCCCCCCCACATATCTGACAGATGAATCACCACCTCACTCACAAACCGACATTTCCTAGTAACAAATCACAGCCACCACATGTGTGTGCGCGCGTGTGTTTAATATCAAGGTGGCAAATCCGCATGATGGGACAATAGAAGAGAAAGCTGAGTCTTTCAAATGAAAACATCTTGTGTAACATTTCCATATGTGGTTTTATTTGTGTGTGTGTGTGTGGGGGGGGGGATATTTTATTTCGCGTTTGTGTTCATTTGAAATGAAGTGCAAGCGGAAGGGGCGGGGCGGCGCGGGGCGGGGCGGGGCGGGGCGGGGCGGGGCGGGGCGGGGCGGACGGGGCGGGGCGGGGCAGGGCGGGGCGGGGGCGTTGGTTTGACAGCATTGATTTCTGGGGGCGGATAGGTCTACTTGAGTTATTTGGAAGGCGGAAATTGTGAGCACACATTACCATAGCGTCTGTCTGCAAAGGACACCTCTGCATGCATACCAATGTTGGGCTGATATAGTAGATGTCATGTCATTGGAGATAATCCTTTTTATTCCCTTTCCCCTTCCCCAGGTTTTATATTGAAAAGAATGTTCACATATATACCAGGGGTTCGCTGAGGGCATCGGGAAGTGGTCAGTTGATAGGAAACCATCCAGGTGGCGCCAGTAATGCAGATAATCGGATCGGATCGGAACAAGCGAACTGAAATAGAAGATTTTGTTGTTGATTTTAAATTTTTTTATTGAGGCTGTATTTATACTGTCCATAGCATGTAAGCCCTGGTACCCAGGCTTGTTTTCAATGCGGGCCAGCTGTAGTGTTGGTGTTGTCTTACCAAACAGTAGCTGCTGATAAGTTATTTGATTGCCTGGAATTCAGTAGCAGATAGATAGTTTTTTTTAGCAGATAGATAGCAAGATTGAATAATATATAAAGTTATATTCAATAATGGTAATTTAATATTCATAAACTGCGTGCGTGCATTTCTTATATATATTCTCATCATCATCATCATCATGCTGTCGGTCACGATGCGACAAAGACTGCTTTCATTACTTGACTGCCGCTCTCCATTTAGCTCTCTGCTGTGAGAGTTGCGTCCATGAGTTGGTCTTAATGTCCATTTCATGAAAGCTGCCTGCAAAAGTGTTGAAGTGCTGCTGGCTTTTGCAAGTTACCAACGGCACTCTCTCGGGGAGCAAATAGAGGTTTCACACCGGCAAGAACATGTCAAGACAGGCGCAAAACTATTTGTCCCTGCAGTGGCTGGTCGGGAGATGTTGGGAGTTCCATACATCAACCGCCCTTAATGCTGCCACAGTGACATGGTTTTCTGTTCAGGGTTTGCTCCCTTAGCCTTCGGTTCTGTCAAGGACCTGTACCACAAGGCAGTGGTTTAGAACTCTGCAAGGCAGGGGCGTCAAACTCCCTGAGGTATTGCTATACCTGCATGATAATTCTCATAATAATTGTATATAGTCCATATATATATATATACACGTATATATACATATATATATATATATATATATATATATACATATTTGCAAGTAGTGTGGATGGACTCCAGATGAAATAGTGCATTGAGGTTGAAAAGTGTTGGGTGTAGAGAGCATAGTGGGTCTGGCAGAGGGAAGGATCAGAGGAGCATTTGGAGGAGAAGGAGGAAGAAGTTGTTGTTGTTGTTGTTGTTGTTTGTTTGTTGTTGTTTTACGTCCTAGCAACATCTAAGGTCATATCAGGACGGGTACCGACTTGTGACAGTGCGCACTCATGGCGACTTTATAGTGCTGTCCCACTGGGAAACCAGGCCGCCGGCACCATGACCTGGTATCCCACTCAGTCACATTATCCTGACACTGAGCACACCAGTCCTTGCCCTATCCTATTAATGCCGAGCGCCTGGCTAGGAAGCAACAAGTATCAATTTTAAAGTCATTGGTTTGACTCGACCGGGACTCGAACCCACGACCCCACGATCTCCCAGCACGGGAGACGGACGCTCTAACCCATTCGGCCATCCCGTCTGGAGGAAGAAGTAGAGAAGAGGGGGGAGAATGTGAGTGAGCATGTGAAGGAGGAAGGGGGGTGGGGAGGAGAATGAGAGGGGAAGAGGAAGGGGAGGTGGGATAATGTTCAGAAGATGAATGGGAAGAGGAATGAGATTGAGGTGGAAGAGAGGGAGGGTGGAGAGAAGGAAATGGTAAAGGAAGAGAAGTGGGAAATGAAAAGAAGAGAAGAAGGGATGTAGAGAAGAAGAGAATAGAAGAAGAGGAAAAGAGAAGAAGAGAAAAGGAGAAGAAGAGAAAAAGAGAAGAGAAGAAGAGGAGAAGAGCAGAAGAGCAGAAAAGCAGAAGAGTAGAAGATAAGTTGGAGAAGGAATATTGGTGGAAGACGCGGAGGGGGGGGGGGGGAGGTTGAAGGAGTGACCTGGATTATATAAGGAACACAGCTGGTGTGCCCTGTCAGAGGCCCCGGGGGGGAGTGGGGGGAGGGTGTGTGGCTATGAGAGTGTGGGGTGATGGGGGGAGGGACTGAGGCGTTGGGCGAGTGGTCGGAGAAGTGGATGGGGGGGTGGGGGGGAGGGTCACTGGGGCGATAAGGATCAGCGGGACGGTGATCCGTGAAAGCCGTTGGCGGGAACATTGATTATTAGCGCCCCGGCGCCGGCAAACCCGCTTTGAAGTGCCGACGGGCGGCTGGGAGGGGGGCGGGGTGGGGTGCGGTGGGGTGAGGGGGTGGTGGAGCGAGGGTGGGCAGTCTGTGGAAGCTTCTATGCGTCACGTGACCATTGTGTAGTCCACATCGCGCCTGCGCATAGAACTAGTCTCATATGGCTTTGTTGCTGCTGTTGTTGTTGTTGTTGTTGTTGTTAGTGGTGGTTGTGATGTTGTTGGTGGTGGTGATGTTATACCAACAAATCAACTAGCGGTTTAAAAGAAACAATAAATGGTATAAAGAACGCCGTCCTTGCAATGGACTGTTTCAATATCCGCGACTGTTTTGATATCCGCCTGTGACGTAATTATGGGAGGATATGGGTTTATGTGGTTCGTTTGTGCATTAAACAATTTAGCGGAAGTAGGATTTACGCTTTAGTTTTTTCGGAGCCGACTTTAATCTCTGGTATATATTATATATATGTTGTGATATATATTATATACGTATACTATTATATGTGTATATCATATTACTTATTAGTATATCAAGGTAATATATATGTATACTTTTTAATATATATAAGTTATATGTATGTGTATAATTGTTAATATATAATATAATGTGTATAATTTATAATATATGTATAAATGATAATAATATAATATATTATATTTTTTGCCTCGGGTGATTTGTCGACGTTTATGATGGAAACCTATGATGCAATTGATGAGGATAGTGGTGATGATGAGTAAGCTTATGGTGGAAATTGTGTGTTCTTTGATTCTGCAAGATTTCCATAAGATTAGTTTTTGACAATGGACTTACATGGTTTTGCAAACAAACCGAAAGTGGACTTACTTGGTTTTGCAGAAAAATCAATAAAAGTTGATTAATTAATGAGTTTTGGAATAAAGGTTCATTTATCACTTTCATAGTATTTTGTTCATTGCCCATAACCCTATAATACAAAGAAAAGTGGAATTACTGAGAATTATATTTATGGGCATATACAAATCTTGATTTTAAAACAAAAGAGGTCGGGTGGACTTACTTGGTTTTGCGCCTGAACTCCTCATATATATAATATATAATTAGATCTATTATATATTATATATGCACCTATTTCTTTGGGTTGGTGTTGGTATGGATTTTCGTATAAAACAAATAATTATCCGGGGAACAAAACACGTATCTAGATCGTTCCAATGCTTTCATGTAGTATGCTATCTAGAAATAAAATTCAAATCTATTTTTTTTCCATTTTCAAAATCCAGCATGCTTCATACCTAACCACTAAGAACTACTGATAATAGTTAATACACCAGTGTGTGTTAGGTGGTTTTGAAGTAGCACTACTGATTATGGTATTGCCACATAATATCAGTGCAAGTTACCCTAGTTACTAATTCGGCAAGGTGCCTAGGGAAGGGTCCATCCAAAATGACTCTAGATACTAGTAGAAGCCTCACCCGCTAGCAGATTGGGTCTGAGGGGCCAACCACTAGGTGGCTCTGTCTGCATTCCCACCACCAGATGGTGTGCTAATCGAGCGTCCTCACCGTCCTCTTAAAATGCAAACGAGGCATTAGTGCTCGCCACGCGCGTCCCCTGGTGTTTCCTGCCGGTATTAAATTAGTTGGCGCGCCTTAAATTCACCCTGCCTTTCCACTAACTGCCGTGTGCGCGCGTGTGTTTGCGTGTGCGTGTGGGTGGGTGGGTGTGGGTGGGGTATGTGGGGTGTATGTGGGTTGTGGGAAGGTGGTGAGTTGGGAAGGGGGTGAGGTGGGAAGGGGATGAGGTAGGAGGAAGGGGGTGGGTGGGTGGGAATGGGGAGTGGTGGGGAAGGGGGATGGGTGGGAAGGGGAGGGTGGGAGGGGGGGGTGAGAAGGGGTGGCGGGTGGCAAGTGGGTGAGTGGCAAGAGGGTGGGTGGGAAGGGTGTGGCTGGGAACAGGGAGGGGTGAGAAGGGGGAGGGGTGGGAGGGTGGGCATGACTGTCTGTGAGGTGGAAATATGGTCCTGCGTCGAGGGTGGGAGGGGGATGTATGTAGGTGGTAAGGTGGTGAGGGGGATGTGATGTCTGTGGGGTAGGAAGGTTGTGAAGTGGGACGGTGGTGAGGTTTGCAGAGAGTGAGGTGGGATGGGGAGGTGGAGGAGTTGGAGAATGGTAATATGGGAATGATTGTTTGTGTGAGGTGCGAATATGGTGAGTTGTGAAGGTGGTGAGGTGAAGATATAGTGAGGTGAATGGGTGGTATAATAACTACGGCAAACAACCCCGTGCCTGTGACGAGACCGAGGAGGGGGGGGGGGATGTGTGAGAGGGCGGGGGTGGACATGAACACAGTTACTACAACCGCAACACTCCTCCATAAAAACAAGGCCAGATGGCACGAGTTAATACCTGGTTATAGCCCACCAACGGCCTCCCATTCCTGCCCGGGGGCGCCCCATACCTCCCCGCTTCCCCCGCCTACCTCCCCCCTTCCCCGCCTCGCCCCGACCAATTCCCGCCAGGCGCAGCCGGTCTCCCAATCAGGGCTCCGGGATGAGCGGTCATTCAGTCAGTCAGTGTGTCAAGGTCAAGGACGATCACGCAGCAAAGTCTCGCCCTCGTGAGATTTGGTGAGAATTGTATGCACAACGCACAAGCTTTTGTCGTGTGGACTGTGAATTGTGTTAGATTTATTTACAACACATACATTGAAAAAAACGGGAACAATTTTCTATGTCATATAAGATGGTCTATCAATTATTCATTGTTTTCAGTAGTAGTCCGATTTCCTAGATACTATTTTGGATATATTTATGTTTCAATATTTTGGCTATTTTAACAATCGACAGTGCTAACTTAGCTAGGGAAAGTGAATATTAAACTATATCCCAACGATTTGAAATGTCATCTAGCTCCATCTTAATCCGTAATAAGGGTGTCTTGTGCGCTGAACAGTCTACCCCCCACTAGCTTCCACACAACACCCACAAAATATCAACAACAATATAACAAATAACAACAAACCTACGAAAAAGCCCTTTAAAACAATAGGGAAACAATGTAAGGTCAGCTGCTAAGTATTTCCCATTTCCCCCTTCCCCTTTCCCCTTTCCCCTTTCCCCCTACCCCTCTTCCGCGTCCCTTCTCCCCTCTCCACCTCCACTCTCCCCTCTCCCTTCTCCCCTATCCCTTCTCCCCTCTCCCCTCTCCCCTATCCACTCCTGTCCGCTTTTCTCTCCCCTGTCTCCTCTCCACACTCCATACTCCCCTCTCCCCAACACCCTCTTCCTTCTCCTTTCCCCTCTTCCGTCCTTCATTCCCCTCCTTTATTCCCTCTCTTTCCTGCGGCTTCCTTCCCCCCTCTTCCCTCCCATCCCCATTCCCCATATCTTCTTTCCCCTCCCTCTGTCCCCCCTCATCTCTCTCTTCCTGAGTCTTTGTCTCTTTCCCCCGCTGCCCTCTTCTTTCCTGTCCCTTTCCTTATCCGCTCTCCCCTCCCTTTCCCACATCCGCTCTCCCCTGGCTCTTCTCATATCCCTCTCTCCTTCCTCAGCCCTCTCCCCTACCCCCACCTCCTCTCTCCCCTTCCGCCTCATCTACCCCTCTCCTTCCTCATCCCTCTCCCCTCCCACCCCCCCTCTCCCCTTCCGCCTCATCATCCCCTCTCCTACCCCTCTCCTCCCTCCCCTCCCCACCCCCTCCCCCCCCCCCCTCCCCCTCCCCCCTCCCCGTATCGCCCTGTGTAGGAGGAGAACAGCCCGAGGAGGGTTATTGCCGAGTGCCCGCGCTCTGTGTAATTCTGACTAATGCCTAGTCGTGTGTTGCGGCATGTATAATGCAAGGCTCACTGCAGTGCTTTTCCACCAAATGCCTCATTATCCTTCTCCCACCAAGCAGCCCCCCCCCCCCCCACCCATCCACCCAACCACCCACCCACCCACACCTGCGCAGTCAGATCCACTCCTCGCTCACCCTCTCGTCCCGCCAGGAAAGCACAATTACCTCCCATATTAGGGTCACATGCTTATTATTAGTATAGGCATACAGGGAATTAGCCATAGACATCTTATCGAGGGACCTCTGTTGAAAATAACTAAAACCCACATTCTTTTCTTAACCTAAACCGAAGCTGTATCCTGACCTATTTCTCAGACTATCAACAGTGAAATATTTATGCTAAATTATTGAGCATCTATCTCAACATAATCAAACAGATATATCAATATTTATGCTGGTTGGATCTAAAGATAAGAAATGTTTGTCAATACTTATAACGAGAACCTAGATAACACTTACACTTACACTTATCCTCTTCTGCCTAAGAAATTAGGCATCAATGGCTGTTAGCAGGTTTGGCATGTCTAAGTGGGACCTAGTGAAATTATAGTTTTCGTGGGGCGAGCGCTGACTGTAGCGGTAATTTACCCAGTGCTTATGGAGGCATCCTTTGACAGAGTTTAAGTTTGGGGCGTTGACTACATCAGCTGGTAGTCTGTTCCAAGTGTTCCCGGCTCTTTCAGTGAGGAAGTTTTGATGAACTCGCTTGTTAGTCCTGGGTTTGACAATCTTCTTATTGTGGCCTATTATTATTTATTGTTCTCACAAATCCTTGCTACCCTCACCCGATGGCCGAATGAATTGAGCGTCCGTCTCCCGTTTTGGTAGATCATGGGATTCGAACGCTGGTTGAATCAAAACAAGTGTCTTAAAAATGTATGCTTGTCGCTTCCGAGCCAGGTGCTCAGCATTATTAGGATATGGCAAGGACTGGTTGGCCCAGCGTCAGGATAATGTACAGAGTGGGATATCAGGTCTGGTGATCCCATGTGGCAGCACTATAAAATCGCCATGAGTGTGCACTGTCACAAGTTGGTACCCATCCTGATATGAGTTCAGATATTGCCATGACGTAAAACTCCAACAACCAAACCAAACTCTTCCGGCTCGTCCTCTTCAGGTCTGTATTCCAAAAACAACAGCGACTGTATGTGTCAACTGAATTGCGCTGCATGCACTGAAGTGCTGGACTAACTAACAGCAGTTCTCAGTTTGATGTATTTTCTTTTGGTACATTAGTTGATTAAGCAGGGGAAGTTTCAATCGTGGACAATTGGTCTTCCTCATTCCACTGCTCCTTGCCCTATCCTAATAATGATGTGTGCCAGACTAGGTCATGACAAGTATAAACTTTTAATTCATCGGTTTGACTCAACCATGGATCGAACCCATGGATTCACACGAATCACATGTTCTACCAAAACAGGAGACGGATGTTCAACTCATTCGGCCATCGCCTGTAGCTTCCCACCGAACTTCTGTATTATCGTATACCATACCTTTAACGTGTAACACTGTAGCTCAATGTGTACAACAGTACGCACTGTAGCTCAACGTGTACAACAGTACGCATGTTTTGCAGTGAGCGAATGGGCAAAAGGCCCAACAATAGGATGACTACTACAAAGCTGGTGCACTGTGCTTTTTAAGTGTCTATTCTGTGCAGTTTGGGGCGGGTGGTTCCACAAGAATGTCCTGGAAACATGAAACCTCATGAGCCGTTCATGTCCACATGCAATACAGTTAGTTCCCTTATAAGGGCTGGATGGCTGAGTGGGATGTTGGTGGGGAAGGGGGCGCGTGAGCCGACCAATCACAGGAAACTTTCAGATTTTGTACTGGTTTGCTATTGGCAACACAAGACAACTAAGTGGAACTGATGGATTCTTCACTAGATTGATTGATTGATTGGTGGTTGCTTTTTTACGCTGTGTCAGCAGCATAGGCCATATTCACGGTGAGAACTGTTTGGTTTTTATTCAGACCATCCCTTTTACATGTAAAAGCATACAATCAATTATGTGTCAATAGAAAGCTCACAATTATATATTTGTAGCTAAGGCATTCTCTGTGGCGGAGTGGTTAGAGTGTCTGACTTTTTTCTAGGTCAGACTTCTAATCTGAGGGTTGGCAGTTCGATTCCCCGTGCCCCCAGCTCTGCCAATTTGGATTTCCACCACTGTGTATAACTTACAGCGTCATCAAAGGCCGGTTGCTCTCATACCATGACTATGTGGTGTGGGAGGTTAAAAATCCCTTGGGTCAGTAAAAGTGTAGGCTCGGGCTTTCTATCGACCAGCAGTGGAATGAGGAACACTAGTCATCTATGACTGACATTTCCCCTGCTTAAACAACTAATGGACCAAAAAAAAAAGAAAAAAAAGAGGGACATAAAATTCCAGACAAAAAATCAAAGGTTTTATTACTAATTGATAGAATTTATTTAGTCAACTATATGAGGTGATACAGACCAGCTGCCCTAAAAAAGGCTAACATGTTTTCTTGTTTTACTTTAGTAAAAAGGTCATGCACACTGTCTGCTATGAGTGTTATATATTGGGTGTAAAATTGAAATGTCTTCTATAAGTCTGGTTCATTATTATTACTTATTGAATTAATACCATCCTTAATGTTATTACTGTTTATTAATGTTATGAATGTCACTGATATTATTATTAATATTGTTAATGTTGTTATTGTTGTTATTGTTGTTAATGTTGTTAATGTTGTTAATATTGTTAATATTGTTAATGTCATCAATGTGAGTATTGTTATTAATGTTATCAATAACATCAATGTTACCAATATTTTCAATGTCATCAATATGATCAAAATCATGAATATTATCAACATTATCAATATTATATAAAATTGGAAAAAACCATAAATCGTCGCACTGATAGTGTTCAATCATTCAAGGGTTATGTAAAGCTCTGATAGCTCAGAGTATATTCTCTGTGTTATTAGTCTTCAGCATATGCCTGAATGACAGTCCAACAGTTGTGCAGTGAATACTTAATTTCATATGCAAGCATCATAACCTGACATTGGACGTGGTGGCAGAATCAGTAGAGCACAGGCCTCTCATGCGGAAGGTTGGGAGTTCAATTCCCAGTCGAGTCAAACCAACGACGTACAAAGTTGATACTTGTCGCTACCTAGTCAGGTGCTTGGCATTATTAGGATAGGGCAAGGACTGGCTGGCTCGGTGTCAGGATAATGTGACTGAGTGGGATATCAAGTCAAAATGCTGGTGGCCTGGTCTCCCAGTGGGGCAGCACTATAAAGTCGTCATGAGTGTGCACTCTCACAAGTCGGTACCCATCTTGATATGACCTTAGATGTTGCCAGGATATAAAGCTCCAACAATCAACCAACCATAACCTGACTACCATCTAACTCTGAGCACACTTCTTCCCACCATTGCTGACACTACGTCTTCCATTGTTCTTACAGAGGAATAATCACGTACGCAATGATTATCGGGAGGCTACCTTTCCGGACGCCTTTTCGAGACGAGTATCAACGACAACAACTCCTGCTGATGATCCAAAAAGGCTTGTCCGGCTACCATGATCGAGAGATGCAGTGCCTATCTACAGGTAAGACTGTAGTCAAATGTATGCGTTCCACACAAACACTTTCAGTGTCGTGCATGATATGATTTCCATTGTAGTCACAAAATCAATCATGCAACCCCTCATGTTGTTTCATTTCCGGTTTGCAAATTGCTACAGGCACCAATGGATATATGCATACGATATAATTGATCATGCTTATGGAACACCAGCTGGGATGACCGAATGGGTTCAGTGGCCACTTTCCATTCAGGGTGTTGTCAAATTAAGATGCCAACTTAGAATCATGGTTGAGTCAAATGAATGGGGTATAAATTTATACTTCCCTAGCTTGGCCATTGACAATAGTAGGATTGGGCAAGGAGCAGTGGAATGAGGAAGATCAGTTGGCTGCGATTGAAATTTGTTCCATTATTGCTCTGCTATGCCTGTTCCATTATTGCTCTGCTATGTCTGTTCCGTTATTACAGTGCTGTTCCTGTTCCATAATTTCACTGTTATGTCTGTTCCATTATTTTACTCTTTTGCCTGTTCCGTTATTTACTGTTCTGCCTTTTCCATTATTACCCTGTTATGTATGTTCTGTTATTTCACCGCTGTGCCTGTTCCATTATTACCCTGCTATGTCTGTTCAATTAATACCCTGCTGTCTGTTCCATAATTATATTTCTATGTCTGTTCCGTTATTGCACTGCTCTGCCTGTTCCATAATTACATTGCAATGCCTGTTCCGTTATTCCACAGATGTGCCAGTTCCATTATTACACCGTTGTGCCTGTTCCATTATTACCCTTCTATGTCTGTTCCATTATTACACTGCTGTTCCTATTCCCTTATGAGGCTGCTGCGCCTGTTCAATTACTGGTAGCTGGCTCTGGGAAGCGGGTGGGGAGGGGCGTGTGTTGGGGATGGGCGTGTGTGGGAAGGGATGTGTGTGGGGGAGGGACGTGTGTGGGAGAGGGGCGTGTGTTGGGGAGGGGCGTGTGTGGGGGAGGGACGTGTGTGGGGGAGGGATGTGTGTGGGGGAGAGGCGTGTGGGGGGAGGAGCGTGTGTGGGGAGGGGCGTGTGTGGGGGAGGGACGTGTGTGTGGAAAGCGCATGTGTGGGAGAGGGGCATGTGTGGGGGAGAGGCGTGTGTAGGGGAGGGGCGTGTGTGGGGGAGAGGCGTGTGTAGGGGAGGGGCGTGTGTGGGGGAAGGAGGTGTGGGGGGAGGAGCGTCTGTGGGGAGGGGCGTGTGTGGGGGAGGGGCGTGTGTGGGGGAGGGGCGTGTGTGGGGGATGGAGGTGTGTGGGGGAGACGCGTGTGTGGGAAGGGGCGTGTGTGGGGGAGGGACGTGTGTGGGGGAGGGGCGTGTGTGTGGAAAGCACGTGGGTGGGAGAGGGGCGTGTGTGGGGGAGGGGCGTGTGATGGGGAGGGGCGTGTGTGGGGGAAGGACATGTGGGGGGAGGAGCGTGTATGGGGAGGGGCGTGCGTGGGGGAGGGGCGTGTGTTGGAGAGGGACTTCTGTGGAGAGGGGCATGTGTGGGGGAGGGGCGTGTGTGGGGGAGGGACGTGTGTGGAGGATGGACGTGTGTTGGGGAGGCGAGTGTGTGGGGGAGGGGCATGTGTGGGGGAGGGACTTCTGCGGAGAGGGGCGTGTGTGGGGGAGGGGCGTGTGTGGGGGAGTGGGTGCGTAGGGAGTGGGCAGGTTGTAGCAGACAATGCCGCTGCAGTTGACACAGATTAGAGAGACGCTGAGGATTTGCTTGCATGCACTCCTCCTCCACAGGGAGGATGCACAGTTTGACACGAGGTGAAGCATGAGTGTCCCCGAGCACCGGCACACGCCACGCTGTGTCCTCTCTGGCACCTGCACCTTGGGGCGGCGTGTGTGTGTGGTGTGTGTGGGTGTGTGAGTCCTGCAGGAACTGCTTATCTTCCCGTCACAGACGCTGGCTTTCCCGCTCACCGAAGCGCCGCACCTTTGCCGACGCCAGCGCCACTCTGCTTGCAGCGGCAGTTTGGCACAACTCTCACTACCGAAGTGGTTGGTTGGTTGTCGTCCTAGAAACAGTTTTACGTCCTAGAAACATTTACGGTCATACCAGGACGGGGCTACCGAACTGTGGAACCATGGTGGCATTTTCACTAATGGTTGATGTTTGTGTATTTGTTTGTTTGGGTTTTACGTCCTGGCAACATTCATGGTCATAGCAGGCCAGGTTCCAATCGACTTGTCGCAGTTGCCACTTATGGAGACTTTATAGTGCTGCCCTACTGAAAGACCTGGCGACTGGCACTATTACTTGATTTTTCACCCAATCACATTATCCTGATAGCGAGTGAACCAGTCCTTGACTTATAATCCCAGTAATGCCCAATGTCAGGATAAGAATCATTTATGGAAGTCCCTGGTTTGACTCAGTTGGAGATCGAACCAACGACCTCCCGCACGGGAAACCACACGGTGCTCTTACCTATTCGGCCTTCCCGTCCGGTCGTTAACGTATGAAGTGTATATTGGTGTGCGCGAAAGTCAGGGATGGCGTCTTATTGCCTCCCTCCTCTGTATCCCGATTCGACTTAGGTCTGGTGAGAAATCAGCTTTCTTCACCATGAACTGATTCTGCATTTTCTTTAGAAATTGGCATGGCGTGATTCATTTGGTTGCTACGAATGAACTTCACATCGCTTAAATGAGCCCGACATCCTAAACCAAAATCGTATGTTCTGTATGTGACTTATCACTCATAGAGACCGGTGTGGCAGTAAATCGCAAACCCCTGGAAATTGCACACCCCGGGGTTTGCGATTTACTAGGAAATCACAAACCCCCCCTGGAAATCGCAAACCCCCCTGTGTTTTGGGACTGATTCGGGCCAAATCTATTCAATGCGACCATATTTAACAGAATTACATACTCAAATCGTGAAATTTCATTAAATTAACCCTAAATTCGAAGCGTTATTAAGGCTACCGCCGTAACGGCGGAGATATTAGCAGTAGGGTAAAATACGCCGTGATGTGTGCTGCGGCAATGCTATGTCTATGGGGAGCATTTATTTTTGTAAAATAAATAACAAAACTTTCATCGAATCGATTAAAAATATCTCAATGCGCGATTGAAGAGGAAGATCTGAGGTATTTAATTTAACCTAAGAGCAATTTTATCTGAAAGTATTAAAAACAGAGATAATAGTGAAAGTTGGGATATTCTGAGTGTCAGTGCCAGTGTTAGCCTTACCAGATCATGGTAAGGCTAACACTCAGAATGGGGGGTTTGCGATCTCCAGGGGGGATATGCGATTTCCTAGGAAATCGCAAACCCCCCATGCCCATATATGGCATGGGGGTTTGCGATTTCCTAGGAAATCACAAGTGGGGGTTTGCGATATACAGGGTTTGCGATTTCCTGCTACACCTGCATGTGGGTGGAAGGAACAGCTTCATTTAATTGCCAGACAAAAGTTGCATATTCAGGTGGTTTTGAGTTTCTGTCATTTTCTGAGATAAATATATTAGGTTGATCGCTATAATCTACCTTATTTTAGTTTGGAGTAATTTTTTTATTAATTTAGATGGCTAACTTGAATTTTAGATATTTGAAGTGCAAACATGGAAGGTTAATTTTGGCAAGCATGCCAAACCTCTGACACCCATAGGCTTCTGCAGTAACAGATTGTATTAAATTGCCTCAGGGGGCAGCCCTCAGATTCTATTAAATTGCTTTAGTATGTTGTGATAAATGTTTAACAAGTGCACCCGTATCAAAGTTAGATATGTACAATCGAATCGAGATAACGCATTCGGTTTTGAAAATTTGCTGTTTTCCTCGGACTATACAACTTTTACTAATTGTGTAAATAATCTAGTTTCAATTCTTTTGGTATGAATCAGTTGTTTAAAAGAAAATTGGAAGCATTGAGACGGCACTGGTCTATATGGATTATGTAGACTTTATTAGATACATACATTCTGTGCCGGTGTGGTGTGAATGGGAATACCACTTTTGCGACATACTTATCATCACGTGAATACTTAAATTTACAATATCCGATGATTTTGAGTTTCTACCATTTTTTAAAGATAAATATATTCGGTTCATCATTATAATATACGTTAATTTCGGTTGAAGTAACTTTTATTATAAATAATTAAATTTAGGAGATATTTCATATTTTACTAAACTAATTTTGCCATGCATGTCGAAATTCTGAGACCGTAGGCTTCAGATTCTATTAAATTCACTTAATATTCCTTGCATGGATCAAGAAATCTCTCAGCAGTCCACCAATATCTAAAATGGCTATGTACAATTAAATCTAGGTCAATGTTTTGGGGTTCAAAATTTGCCTTCATTAAACTATGCAGCTTTAGCACATAATTAACAGAAAGAACTGATGGCGTAGGAAATGACATCATAAGATGCATGACCAAGTTACTTCTTTCGGCCCGCATTATAATTGTCTTGGTGGATGGTGAAAATAAAATAGGAATAGCCAACACTTTTCTAATATTTCTCATCCATGTGAATTATTTTAAACCCGAATAGATCAAAGATCGTATTATGCAAGCCCTCAATTTTCCTAGATAAGATAGTTGGCATTATGGAGTCACTATATGGCACTCAACGTTGAAGAAGGATATTAAATCCATTGAAGCTGTTCAGAGAAGGTTAACTAAGCTAGTGCCACACCTGAACGACCTTAGTTATCCAGACAGACTCAGGAGACTCAAGTTGCCAAGCCTCACATACAGAAGATTTCGTGGGGACATGATCAACATGTGGAAGTTCCTGAATGCTGAGTATAATGTGGATGAGGCCTTGCTATTAAGACACATACAGGTAATCAGTACCAGAGGTCACTCCAAGAAGCTTTTCAAGCCAAGGTACAACAGCTCACTCAGGGGGGCCTTCTTTTCACAGCAAGTGATAAACATGTGGAATGAGCTACCGGAAGAAGCGGTGGAAGCAGCTACCATAAATCAATTCAAGAATGCGCTGGACAGGGCCTGGGCCAGAGAAACATTCCTGTACGATTTCGAGGCTGCATACCACTAGAGCTGAGAGCTACAAGCTTTGTATAGGCTACCACAAGCCTGCATCAAATAAGAGGATAATAATAATAATAATAATAATAATAATAATAATATAAGGAGTATAATATATATTATGCGTATATAAATGCCGGAGTTAAAGTATGTATTAATATTATCGTTCTGTAATATTAATTAATCCAATATTGTCCAATCGACTCCTTACTTGTTAGCCCGGACCTGCCCTGCAGGGGCGCCAAAACGGCGGGTTCGGACCCCGGGCCTTCATATTGGTCAGTCTTCGGCCAGCTTTCAAACTGGCCGAAGACTGTCTTCGGCCAGCTTTCAAACTGTGCAGTCGCACCCGCTGTGCAGGCGCACCCGCTACAGGCCTCCCTACGGCAACAACAACACAGTCTACCGGTTACCTGTGTGTGTTACTTGGCTGCTGGGACGACGTTAAGCTGGGAGGATCGCCTCTACTTACAGGGATTCGACCGACATGCTACCTGAGTGTCGATGAGGGTATCGTTGAAATAATTTGATATTCGACCGTTATGACCTGAATCCCAAATGTCGATTTGTGAGTCGACTAACCACTATGTGTCGACGATTGCTTCACTTATTTAATAGGAATCCGATTGCATAATACAGGGGACGCATTCGACACGCTGTCATTCGACCGTCAGTAATATAGATTGAGACTGCCATTATGTGTGTCGACAATGTTGTGTTGATTAGAACTATTTGACTTAGGACCAACTACATAAATGAATCGACACTATGAACTGATTTATTACTATATTCGACATCCATTAATCGGCCGTTTTATTTGATTATTTTACTGACTGAATGAAGCAATTTAAGCACTTTAGTACTCTTTCTTAGTAGTTGAGTCGACTAACCATCATGCATTTGTCGACGATTGCTTCATTAATACAGGATGAATCTGAATAACACAGGAGAATGCATTGTCGACGCTCAGATTTCGACCGGCCGTATGTACTAAATATTCGACACTATGAACTACTTCTAACTAATTCTACAATCCTAAATCGGCCATGTATTTGAATTATTTGAATTACTGACTGACTTTAGTACTCTTTTACTAAGTACTTTAGTACTGAGTACCTTAGTGCCCTAGAACCCTCCAGAAATAGGCCCAAGGTTCGGTCCAATAGTGCTAATAGGCTTTGGCTTAACTAATTAATCCTGTTACAAAGGATCTCAGGCCTCTGGATCTCGCCGGGAAGCAGGCCAAGGTTTCGGGCAGAGCAATTCTGTTTGGCTGCCATAGCCAAGCCGCTAAAGCGCAGCTGGTAGTTAGTTCAGACTTGATGACTTTGCAAGTGTTGAAGTAACTGATTAACCATCATCAAACTATACAGAACTGCCGGGAACTACTCGAGAGCACGGATAGTTTACCCGAGACATGACCTACTGCACTAACTGTGGCGAGAGACACGACCAGGGAGACAAGGAAAAGTGTGAGAGGATTAGGGAAGAGAACAAGACAACTAAACCGAGGAGCACTAGGAGTTCGACGGCAGCAGCGAGGATGGCAAAGGAAGTGGATAATACTTCAGGTGCGACAGCATTGTCATTGTCAAGCCTATCGCTGAGCGATAGGGAAAGGATCGCCCAGCAAGAGATCGACATTCTGGAGGGAGAGATCAAAGTGGGAGCACTTGAGGAACGTGTCCTGCAACTGAGACAGGAACGAGAGTCCCAAATCAGAAGGGCCGAGGCAATCAAGAATGATGGCAGGGAATCGAAGACTCTTCGGACAAGAACAGACAGCCCGATACAACCATCACGATTGGAGAGGGAGGAACCGAGACAGGAGTACTCGGACTTCGGACGTTCTCGCAGGAGGTCTAGGGACGATTCAACGGGACATAGGAGATCCAGGAGCGACAGCAGCGCATCGAGACGCCGTAGAAGTAAGTGGTCGCTAAAAAGGTACACTATGGGAGGGAAGGAGGTACGGAAACTGAACATCCATGAACTGGTGGCGGCTTCAACACTATGGTGCCTTGACATCAAAGAGCTGACTACATCGGACTACCGCTCCTTCATTGAGCACATCCACATAATGAGTTGTTGAGCCAGAGACGACTATTATAAAGATTCGGCACACGTGGAATACGCTCTGGCAGTTCGAAAAAATGCGGAGACCGCGGGCTTCGCCGCATTCGCAAAAAAGAACGACGAGGAGAGCGTCCTGCACTACGGAGCTCATAACCAGAGAGGGAAGAAGATCGGAGGGAAGGACACGGGGACGACAAGAAGATCGACGGGTAACCCAAGGTCCAGGGCCTGCTATGCATGGAATGGGGAGACAGGCTGCTCACGCACGGCAGAGGAGTGCCACTTTGCCCATAACTGCTCAAAGTGTGGGGCGAAGTCGCATAAGCGGTTTAAGTGTAAAGACTGACTGGCCACTATTAATAGCAGCTGCGCACACACGGGTAGGAGAACGACAGCATCGGACGCACCAAGGGCAATAGGAATCGACACCTCGGAGGCGCAGCACATGCCAAGGGAGGGCCCGGTAAGAAGAGTCAACACTGACGGGATTACGACGACGACCGCATCGGTGACGACGAGTAACCACATCGCAAACGGATATGTGGGTCTGGAGGACACTAAGGAGAAGTTCAGCGTGGAAACTGGGGGGGAAACAACCTTACTCTCAGGGCTGCAACGGTGTCGTGTAGGAGTTGGAGGCTGCCGGAGGGCGCCGACATGGACACAAGAATAGAGGTGAGATACGGTAGCAATGAGTGCATCGAAGTGGAAATCAGGGAGGTAATCGGATCCGAACCAGTTGGATTCTCGGTGTGGGACGCATGTACAAACGGAACTTGTGACTGTGTGCATCAACTGGCTGGAGTGAGGGCCCAACTGAAGCCATGCCGCGTCTTTGTTGAAGCTTTCATGAGAGGCAGTTTAGACTGTGACTATGTTTACATACTCTGGGGAGTCGTGTTCGGCTTCCATGTGATAAACAGGGACTGTGCGTTGACATATGAGGCTTCGGTACCTAGGCGCGTTCCTGCTTGGGACTCAGTGATTTTATGTAAAAAGTTTAGGGAAGAACTTGACAGTGGGGTTATCTCCAGGACTGACATTAACCCGATCTGCACTCACCGAGTGTTTGTGGTGCCTAAGGACGATGGCGGGGGTCGTACTGTGGTAGATTGTAGCCGACCTCATGGCGAATCTGTTAATAATTGTACTAGTAACGTTGCAAAACACTTTTCATATAAAGGGGTCGATGATGTCACGGATGTGATGGAGCAGGGTGACTATCTATGCACGGTCGATATTAAAGACGCATACCGGGCGGTTTCAATTCACCCGGACGACAGGCCTCGGCAGGGCCTCTTGGGTAGAGTGGACATAGACGGGGACTATGAGCGCTTTATCGATAATCGGCTCTGCATGGGCCTCTCGTCCAGCCCGTACATCTTTTCCCGGATATCGGACTTTGTTCTAAGATGCGCTTCAAGGGAGGGGGTCCTCCGCATGGTAAATTACTTGGACGATTTCTGTGTGGTAGGTTCAGATCAGCAAGGAGCAGCAAGAGATCAACGAGTATTGATAGGTATTCTACGCAGATTAGGCTTTTATATCAGTTTTAGGAAGGTAAGCCCCGTAGAGACTACAGTTAGATTCCTCGGGATAAACATTAACTCGGTGAGTCTAGAACTAACCCTGCCCCAGGACAAGTTAGATAAGACGCTAACGGTTCTATATCAGCTCCAGGGCCGTAAGAAGGCGACAAAGAGGGACCTAGAGCGGGTGGGAGGTCTCCTAGCACACTGCGCCAAGGTTATACGGGGAGCCAGAACCTTCACAAGGCGGCTATATGACCTGATGGGAACCCTTAGAGAACCTTTCCATCGGGCACGCTTGAACAGCGGGGTCAGGGAGGACTTAGAGTGGTGGCTATCCTTTGCCCGCAGGTTTAACGGGAAAGCCAGGATATTAGGGAAATTTGCACCTGTCATAAGTACATACAGCGATGCATCGAAGTGGGGCTACAGTGCTCTGCATGGAGCTGACTGGACAGTGGGGGCCTTCAACGAGCTTGATAATGCTAAGTTAGCTGGATATCTCGGCCACCATTACCAGGAGCCAGACCGGGAGGTTTGGGACGCCCACATAAATGTCCAGGAAATGTGGGGTGTATACGCTGGGTGCTTGAGATGGTCTCCAGGCTGGGCGAATAGCACTGTTCTGATTATAACAGATAGTATGGTGGTACAGGCTGCGCTAAATACAGGCCGTTCCAAAAGTAAAGAGATTATGTCCTACTTAAGGCACCTTTTTTGGCTAGCGGTAGAGTACAATTTCGTATTCGGTTCCATCTATATTAAGAGTGAGGTGAATGAGGTATGTGATGCTCTCTCCCGCCTGAATGAGCGCAGAAGTGGGGACAGGATCAGGGGATTGGATCGCGGCTATATGCTATGCTGCAGCTCTGTGTTTGACAACCCATTCTTTTCTTACAGGGCTGGCGACCCTGGCAACGGAACAGAAGGCCTTCCAAGCGCAGTCATACGCAAAGAATTCCGTGGTAGCCAGGGGGGTCCAAACCAGGAAGTACTTAGAGTTTGTGGAACTGCACCTTGACGCCCGAGCACCCTTCCCATGCTCAGAGGAGCAGGTCGCATTGTACGCCGCCTGGTTGGCTAGGACCTTGAAGTATGGTTCTGTCCAAAACTACATCAGTGGGTTGAACCATTTCCTCAGGGCTAATGGCGAGCCCTCCATTGACTATTCTAACTTCATCCTAGCATCAACGTTAAAAGGTATTAGACGGGTAAAGGGGGATGAGCCGAGGAGGGCTAGGCCTATCCTTCCGGACATGCTGAGGTCGATTTTTGACCTATTGACTTGCAGTAGAGGACACGTGGCATGGAGGGCGGCAGTCCTGTGCTCCTTCAGGGGCCTTCTGAGGAAGTCCCAGGTGACTTCGTCGGAGTCCATGTTAAGAAGGTCAGACTTTGAGTTCCATGACTGGGGAATGTTGTTGAAGGTGCGGAGATCCAAAACGATCCAGTTCCGGGAGAGAACTCTTGAAATCCCGATCGCGAGGTGTGCTGACAGGGATCTGTGTGCGGTATTTTGGACTGAATACCATTTCCGCCAAATGCCTGCGGGAAGGGAGGAAGGGGCATTTAGGATACCAGGTCATGCCTCCTCTATTGCCATGCCTTACCACGTGTACCAGGACACACTGAGGTCTTTTGCGGCGAGGGCAGGTTTAGATACTGATCTGCTTTCGTCGCATTCACTGAGAAGGGGGGGCTGCACGTTCCTGCACATGTGTGGGGCGACTATTGAGGAACTGAAGGTTCGGGGGGACTGGGTCTCCGAAACTGTTTATGCGTATATTAAGACCCCGCTTGCCTGCAGGATTGTCAATGACATGCGGGTGGCGGCGACTTTGAGCTCTAGGCCGGCGGCAGATGGGGTGGTGGGAGGCGCTGGTGCGCCTCCTTTGGCATATAATTGCTAGCCAGACAAGCAATAAAGATTGTCCATCCCATCACCGCTTGTTTCTCCTTTTGATGTAGGCACATTTATAAGGAGTATAATATATATTATGCGTATATAAATGCCGGAGTTAAAGTATGTATTAATATTATCGTTCTGTAATATTAATTAATCCAATATTGTCCAATCGACTCCTTACTTGTTAGCCCGGACCTGCCCTGCAGGGGCGCCAAAACGGCGGGTTCGGACCCCGGGCCTTCATATTGGTCAGTCTTCGGCCAGCTTTCAAACTTTAACCGGTAGGCATATAATTGCTAGCCAGACAAGCAATAAAGATTGTCCATCCCATCTCCGCTTGTTTCTCCTTTTGATGTAGGCACATTTATACACCATATCTCTCAAATTTGAAGAGTATAGTTTATTGAGTTAAAATGTGTGTTAGCGTTAGTAACTGAACAAGATAGCCGAATCAGTAAGAGCACTAGCTGATTTTTCATACGGGAGGTTGTTGTCAAACCCCACCAAATCAAACCAATGACTTACAAAATTGATCCTTTTCACTACCTAGCCTGGTGCTCAGCATTAATAGGACGGAGAAATGACTGGTTTACTCAATATCAGGATAATGTCAATGAGTAGCATATCTGATCATGGTGGCCATGACCCAGTCTTCAAGTGGGTCAGCGCTATAAAGATGAATATGCACTGTCACAAGTCATTACCTGCTATGATATGACCTTAGATGTTTCCAGGACACTAAACCCCAACAAAGAAACAAACAGCAAGCAGTTATCTTTAGCTTTAGCACAGTCAGGAGTAACTTCCGGTAGTTCCAAAGAACAAAGGCAGGGGGATGGCCACAATTGCCGTCCTGGAGGTAGATGAGGAAGACAAACAAACCAAGATCATTTCTTGTTTGCTGCACCAGCCTCTCATCCTCTGCCCCTTTTTGTTGCTGCTGATTGTTGCCCACGGTGTAGTGTTCCACAGATTCTGTAAGCTTCCTGTTAGACACATGCAGTGACTAGAACTGCCTGGTAGTAAATACAGTAAAACCTCTCTAACCAACCAGCTCCACAGATCGACCAGTCCACTATACTGATCCCTTTATTTGGGTCCCAAATGAAGTCAATATTCTACAAATCGACCACCTCCCTATTCTGTATATCGACTGTTTTATTTTGTCGCAAAATGATATTTGAATTCTCTAAAGCCATCAATCCACATTTGAGGAGAGCCTTCAAGCTAAAGCAGTTGATGCAAAGCGCAAAGCTAAACAAACTGCAATAACTTCTTTATTTTTACAAATTATTAAATGGCTGTCTAAATGTGTATAATTTAATTGTTTGATTGTAAATGCTAATAAACCATGTTGAAATAACATACAGATATTTGTTGACTACATGTACATACATACTTAAATATGTTTTACGCTAATATTTAACAACACCCACCAAAACCAAAACCCACATGCTTGGAGAAAAATGTCCCGTGAGAAAATGAAAAACTCCCTAAGCCAACCTCCTTCCTAAATGTACCATTTAAAGTTGGGCCTTTGGTTGGTCGATTTAGAGAGGTTTTACTGTAGTAAGTAATCAAGGTAGCCTCAGAACATGGCCTCAAGGCAGACTTTCAATGGCAGCTTTGGTGAACGATGGTAACCCCCAATAGCCGGTGTTTTCGTTTTGTGCCGGGGAAGGTCGTTAAACAAACAAACAAATCAACGATGGTTAGTGATGGAAAAGCACTCCCGCCCCATGCAGGAGATCGTAGGATCAATCCCAGACCGAGTCAAACCAGAGGCTCACAAAATTGGAACTTGTTCACTACCTTGCCTGGTTATCGGATTTCTTAAGATCGAGCAAAGAGTAGTTGGCTCAGTTTCAGGATAATTGTGACTGAGTGGGATTGTGATAGGCTATTTTTATCCCAGCGAAATGTTTACATATGGTTCATCGTACCAGCGGTGCATTATCTCT
Source organism: Branchipolynoe longqiensis (assembly GCA_030323885.1). Lineage (NCBI taxonomy): Eukaryota > Metazoa > Annelida > Polychaeta > Phyllodocida > Polynoidae > Branchipolynoe > Branchipolynoe longqiensis. The sequence continues at coordinate 129,824,930 of CM059187.1, forward strand.
GTGAGGCAGCACTATAAAGTTGCGATAAAGTTTGCACTGTCACAAGCTGGTATGACTTTAGATGTTGTTATGCTGGAAACACTAATAAGCCACCAAACATACTTTTATCACCTGGCTCGTGTAGCTAGGGTTTAGCAGTGATTCGGGCTTTCACCTGCCATCTAACAGCTCATTCGACTAATTTGTAAGATTATAATTATTATTATTATTATGCTGAGTTTGATATATTATTATTATTATTTATTATTATTATTATTAGTAGTATTATTTCATCCTCCTCTTTATCATTATTATTATTATTATTATTATAAATATTATTATAATAAATATGTGTTTCTTTATTCCAGCCACATTTGAACATTTATTTGTCACCTGTTCATAGATTGTACGCACAATGAACCCCATCTTCTAATCTGCTGATATTTTCTCTTTCTCAGATTGCCGAAATTTATTACGGCAAATAATAGAACCTAACCCGGCCTTGAGAGTCCCCCTACAAGAGGTCCAGCAACATCTGTGGGTCTCCAAGAACGGGAAGTATCCTTTCCATCCATACATGCCCCCTCCAAAAGACAAAATAATGCGGCAACAGGTAAGTCTAGACACAGAGCTTTTACCATTATTTAATCTTTTTATCCGTGTACACCTTGGTTAGAGCTCTAGATTGGTTCATAAAAAATGCAGCACTATATGAATCCGTGTTATATTGGTTCATTATACCACAGCATGAAGAGATGTGCACCATTTAAAAATATTTTAGATGAACATAGGTGTAATATATTCCGATAAAACGCATTGGTGTGGAATGCAGATAGTCTATAATGGAGTACAAAAGGTCTATTAATGTAAATGGTATATAGTGCCAGGTGCATGAATGTATTCATGTAGTTGCTGGTGGTTCTTTACTAGTGGTCAATAGTCATTGTGTATTAGGTAGATAGTGTGAAGGAGGCAGTAGAGATAATGTGTAAGGAGCCTCAAGAGCTCTACTCACTACCCCCTCCCCCCAACTGTTAGTCACGGATCACCACACACACAGCTCAGGCAGGTGGTGGCCAAGCAGCCACACCACATGGTGGTGGTGGGCAGATCACAGTAGCCATGTTGACACAAGAATGCTTACTGTTCATTGGTGGAACTATAAATGCTTGTTGCTCATTGGAGATAATGGTCAGGTGGTATGCCATACCAGATCCATGTACCACTATATAATAATAAACCTGAGGGTACAAGCTCTCACTCTACTTTCATTCTTTATACTGTTCCTTTCTCTTCTTGCCTGTATTGATTATATATATATATAACTTAGTAGTTGTAACACCGAACATGATTTTTAAAGATGTAGTTAAAACCTGGTCCGATGAAAACATAAAATTTTCAAAACCAAAACAATTACCTAGATTTGAACCTACATACCCAACTTACCCAACCTACAGACCAGCTGGTCTGGGAAAAGTGGTACTCTTGAACCAGGTTGAAAATGTTGAAAATGTTGAAAATGTTGAGATGTTTGGATGACTCCCCATTCACCCCCCCCCCCCCCACCTCTGTAAGGAAAGGGTGCTGATTGTTGATGACGGCTTGTCTTGTCTCCTCAGGCGGTGGGGGAGCTGGCTATCATGATGAGCATGAAGCGACAACTGGTGCTGGAAACCGTGAATGAGAACCGAGCGGACGAGCTCTCAGCCATGTACAACATGCTCATCGATGAAAAGAAAAAAGCTGCAGGTTAGAACGCTTATACTGGCCCTCCCCCCTTCCCCACTCCCCCTTCTCCCCCTCCCCTCCATCATCCACTCCCATCCCCTCTTTGTCATCTACTACTGTCGTTATCTTATGTTCATATTTTTATTTCCTAAAAAAAAAAAAAAAGAGGAGAAAAAAGAACAACAAAAATTACTCCTTCCCCTCTCCCCCTCCAAAAAAAGAAGCAAGAACCCCCCCACCCAATATCCCCAAACCCCAGCAACAACGAAACTTGTAGGTCAGTATCAAAAGAAGACAATATCAATAAGAAAAAAAAAGAAAGAGAATTGTGAATATATACTTGAATTCCTTGATCTTTTTCGTAGAGAAAAATCATCAAACAGAAGAAGTGTTTGATTCGGATTCAGATGAAGGTGACTTGGCAGGTAAGGTGATAGGATAGTTTGGCCGAACTGCATCGCTGAGGCTATATAGCAGCAGCCTACGAAAAGGTGGATTTTCACACAAGTTGTTAAAAGAGTCTAAAACAAGAAAAAGAAGTCGCCTTTTCTTGTGCGCATGAACTATATGCGATTGCATTGAACCAGACAACTAGACGCTATAGCGCATGGGCATAAGAAAAGTGGATTTTCGCGCCGTTCGATTGTAGGCTCAAGAAGTCACCTTTTCCTAGGCATGCGATCTATAAAGGGTACTGGAGTGTACATTTTTTCTTATGCATGTTTGATAAGGTCGATGATGATTGAATATCTAACCTGTTAACCTACTAAAAGAACGACCAGAACGGAACTCTCCGCTAGGTGCAAGTCACGATCCGTTGCCCACTTTACAAACATCACAATTCATAGCAAGATTGCTGATGTTTTGTACAAATTGTGAAGACAATTATTGAATTTTTTTCGTTCGACGTCCTTCAGAGTATATGTGATGAGGAATTTGACGTGGATATTTTTGTGCAAATGAGTGAGAGATTGAAAAATTGATTTTGTCATTCGAGGAAGTTTGATTGTAATATAGTAGCAATTTTTAAATTATTATTTTTAAAATTATTATTCGTTTCAAAGTTTACGGTCTGACAGAGAGGTGTCGGTGCCCGAACCAAAGTGAAAACTGTGTTGCAATGTTCGAAAGGACCTGATAGCTTAATAGTAGGACGGTTGGAGTCAAGTACTTTTCCCGGAAGTATAATTTAACCATTTTTATTGTTGATCCACCGTCATTGCCCTGATACCTTCGGCAATCTTTTATCGAGCCATTGCCTTAAGTCAGAAAAGTCTTAAAATTTCTTTTCCGTCAAATTTCCTTTCCAACCAAAATAATCTTATTCAATCTCATTATTATTTATGATTTATTATTACTATTATTATTACTCTAGATTTGTCTGAGGTTAACAGTTGTAGTTTTGGCGCAATTTTATTGCGAACCTAGAGGCTATCTTCCTTGCTTTGTTTCGTCCTAGATCCTGCTGCTATTTTCGTTATCATAATCGGTTGTGCCTGGCGTTTTGTTGTGTGCAGTCTAAAGAATCCACTGTGGTCTCATTTTAAATCCTTCCCAGAGCTGGTGTCGTCTGGCATGTCAGTGCTCAGGACGACTTTGTGTGTTTTCTGACCAGCGGCTGGAAAAGGAGAGTGTGTGTAGCGAGGGGTATGATGGGATTTCTTTGCCAGATTTGCTAATGGACATATGACATATGCATATATATCATATAAATAATCTATTCTCTATGTTTTGTGGCTGTTGTATGTCTTGTAATCCATCATATAGCTTCCGAAAGCCTAGTCCTCTATTCCCTGTCTTTGTGTCCTGGAAAAAACTTAGATGTTGCTAGGACGTAAAACCCCAACAATCTAAGCCCAGCAACAAGACAACCCTGTAGATAGATATTCCATCCCAGACCCAATCACCACATTTCCTACCTTTGCGTAGCTGTAAAATCATCCATTCCCCAACCCTCCCTGCGTTCTTTATAAAACCAGACTTCCGGTTCACCCGGAAGTAAGCAGAAGCACCCACAATTCCCAGAAATTTGTAGTGCATGAAGTGAACCATGTCACCGGTGATCCTTTAGTGGTGGTTTAGTACCACAGACCATGTTTATGTAACTGTAGATTGAAGCCAATGTTAGGTGTGTCTTGTTTGTGTAAGATGGCCGTCTGGTGGTGCCAGTGTTTTCTCTTTTTGTTCTCCTTTTTCTTTTCTTTCCTGTAAATAAAAAGAAGAAGAAAAGGAAACACTGCTGTAAATTGTTGCGTACCTTCCTGGTAATCCCAAACCAAATTCCAACCACCACCATGTGACTAACTAACAAGAAGCCAACACTTCTCTAGCGCAAGCAAATAACGAAGCGCCCCCCACCAGACTTCTCACTGTTTACTAGCAACCAAAACTAAAACCGGTTCGAAATATAATTGTCGCCAAAAACAGCCTAAAATAAGCAAGTAGCAGGACGGACGGTTTTATTTGGACCGCCAGCAAGGAACTTATTCCTCTCAAAATTATTCACGGAAATTATAGGTGAATAGTTAGTGAAGAGACTTTCTGAAGGGTTTTAAATAAATATATATATATACATGGTTTATCTGGAAACCAGCTCCAACAGAAGCGTCACGTGTCTTAGGATATTGATAGCATGTGTTAATCAATTCAGAAAAAAATTATCCAAAAGGGATAAGAGTTAAACCTGGGAAAACAATGAATAAATAAATAAAATCTGGATGTAGCAGCCAGTGAACAACATGACCTTACATTTGAACACAAACGCGCACACTAAAAGTTATGCATTCTTTTTGGATTGCTTTGTCCTCTATGTACCAGATTCAAGTTATTAAATATCAGTATTGATATCTATAATCCTCAGATTGAATGCATCACATATATTGTGAAGGGGGCATTTAGGGAGGTTTAATTATTACAAGCAATAAAGTTGATTAATAGTTAAAGCAGTAGTTTAGCGATCATCTAGCGCTGGCCAGAACATGACGCTGCATATAGAGCTTCTTTATAAGTGTATATTCTTATTCCATTTGGAATAACACTATAGATGATCTTTGATACAATGTTTTTCAAAATGTTTCGAAAGTCATTGGCGTGACCTCAAGTGTTGATAGCATGTAAACCCCTAAATACTGGCTTTTGTTGTTAGTCATTGCCCATCTGCTGATAAGATAATGACAATTGCCTTTGTTGTTTGTTCAAAGTCTTTGCTTTGACTCAATGAGTATAAACCCCGCGACTTGTATGGGAAGCAGACACAATACGATACAATACAATAGGCTATCCCATTCAGTTTCAGTAATGTCATAAACACAGAGTACAAAGCCGCATCACCCCTAGCAGAGCAGGGTTATCATACAACTGTTAACCAGTTTTTTTAATTAGCCTGTCAATTGCATAGTTGGCCCACTATTAACCCACAATTGGCCCACTCAACAGTGGGCCAATTGTGGGCCACAGTAACTGTTGGTTCACTGATAGGCCAGAATTGACCCACCGTTGGCTCACCATTGGTTTACTGTTTGGCCACAATAGATCCTAGATTGGCTCACGGTTGGTCTACAATTGCTCACCTTTGGCCCAGAGTTGGGCCAGAGTTGGACCACATTTGACCCACAGTTGGGCCACAGTTGGCCCCCAGTTGACCCCCAGTTGACCCCCAGTTGACCCACATTTAATCCAGTTGGGCCACAGAACTTCATCTCACAGTTGGCCCACAATTAGCTCCCATATGGCACACAGTTGACCCACAATTGGCTCACACTTGGCCCACAGTGTCCTGTATTGCTCTGAGACTGCGCTGTAGGTGCTAGAAGTTAGCAAATTCCCTGGAGTGAGTGGGGGAGTGGTGGAGGGTGGAGGGTGGAGGGAGGGTGGAGGGTGGAGGGAGGGTGGAGGGAGGGTGGAGGGAGGGCAATGGTCACTGCAGCAACTCATGCAGTATGCAAGTCGCAAATCATTAACTAGGCACCTGGGATTTTACACTAACCGAATGATAATAACAATAATCATCATCGTCATCATCATAGAGTAGGCATGATGCCCAGTGCATCCCCTTTCCCTGGGGATATGACTGCGTCACTGTCTCAACTGTGAACACTCACACACCCACCACACGCATACACCACTAGCTACTCCCAAATGACCCCTTAAGCCTGCATTCCATATACGCGTAATGCGTAATGCGAATGCGAATGCGACAAAAAATCGAAACGCCTTGAAACCTATGAGCTACATTCCATACACGCGTAATGCGTAATGCGAATGCGAATGTGCCAGAAATCCATTATCCCGATCGCTCCATGTAGCGATCAGTGCGTAATGCATAAAGGCAGTGCGAATAGAAAAGCATCAGTCGCATTTGTCCATTGATATAAGGTTGGAGGAGGCGACTGATAATTACGGACAGCCGGGACAAGGTGGTGCGAACAGAAAAGCATCAGTCGCATTTGTCCATTGATATAAGGCTGGAGGAGGCGACTGATAATTACGGACAGCCGGGACAAGGTGGTGCGAACGGAAAAGCATCAGTCGCATTTGTCCATTGATATAAGGCTGGAGGAGGCGACTGATAATTACAGTCTTCATGAGAAATATGAAGAATGGGACGGTGCAAACATGTAGGTTTATGCGGCGGACCTGTTAGGAAGCAGTCTTCAAGGTGGTGCGAATAGAAAATCATCAGTCGCATTTGTCCATTGATATAAGGCTGGAGGAGGCGACTGATAATTACGGACAGCCGGGACAAGGTGGTGCGAACAGCAAAGCATCAGTCGCATTTCTCCATTGATATAAGGCTGGAGGAGGCGACTGATAATTACGGTCTTCATGAGAAATATGAAGAATGGGACGGTGCAAACATGGCTCCGTTTAGCTTGCTTTGAGGGATGTTAGGACCGTCCCAAATATGAAGACTGCTTCCTAACAGGTCCGCCGCATAAACCTACATGTTTGCACCGTCCCATTCTTCATATTTCTCATCGAAGACTGCTTTCTAACAGGTCCGCCGTATAAACCTACATGTTTGCACCGTCCCATTCTTCATATTTCTCATGAAGACTGCTTCCTAACAGGTCCGCCGCATAAACCTACATGTTTGCCCCGTCCCATTCTTCATATTTCTCATTTCTGTGTTTCTGTGTGTGTGTACTTTTTATATACTTCACTGCATAACGCATAACGCAATACGCAATACGCATTACGCGTATATGGAATGCTGGCATTCGCATAACGCATAACACATAATGCATTACGCATTACGCGAATATGGAATCCAGCCTTTATCCAACTGCTTGACCATCCACCCCTGGAGGCTTGACCAGCTGGGGACGGGCATAGACGGGTCAACTGGATATGAGCGTGGGCGTAGGGTGTGGGTGCAAGGGAAGGGGAAGGTGGAGGGGTAGGTGGGTGGGTGGGGGAGGGAGTGGCACTTCCATGACCGGTCACCACTTACATTTGGGGTGGGCCCATGCACGAGAGGAGGTCGCCACTGATTTCACACCCGACTTCTCCAGGGTCAATCCTTTCTCCAGAGGGCTGTTCTCAGGCTCTCCAGGGTAGGACCTGCGATTTGACCGATTGCCTCACGGTCGACGCTTACCAAGGATGTCTTGGCGTGTGTATGTGGCATATGATTTGGTTGGTTGTTGGAGTTTTATGTCCTGGCAACATCTAAGGTCATATCAGGACGGGTACCGACTTGTGACAGGGTGCACGCAATGCAACTTTATAGTGCTGCCCCACTGGGAGACCAGGTGGCCAGCACCATGACCCACTCAGTCCCATTATATCCTGACAATGAGCCAACCAGTCCTTGCACTATCCTAATAATGCTGAGTGCCTGGCTAGGAAGCGACAAGTATCAATTTTGTAAGTAATTTATTTGACTCGACCAGGAATTGAACTCTCGATGTCCGCACGGGAGGCCTGCACTCTACCGATTTGGCCACCTCGTCTGGTGTGTTATGCGCTATGTTAATAAGCAACCTGCCTCTTGCTATAACAGCTCGAAATGCTAACAGCTGTCTCATAATGTAACAGCTCCAAGAGCAGCCTGTTTTACAGTGCAACAGCATTCAACTAGTGCCTTGTCACTGAGCCAGATGTGATTGTTTGGATTGCCCACCAGGTACAAGCCATGGCTATTGCTATGCACTTGAAAGAGCCTAGTATAGAATATGGTACACAAGTACCGTTTTCTGTGCAGGATTTTATCTGTAGAACTATGCGCCTCATGAACCCTGGGCCTTCCTGTATGCCGCCTCCGGTCGCCCACCCTGGAGGAGCAGCAGGAGGCAGGAGCATTCTGAGCATGCTCCAGGGTTCTCGCACACTGTGTTGTGTGGTTGGTGGTTGGTGCTGGTGGTGGTTGTAATGGTGGTGGTGGCTGGTGGTGGTTATTTGTAGGTGGTGGCAGTTAGTGGTGATGAATGGTGGTGATGGCTGGTGGTGGTTAGTAGTGGTGGTGGTTAGTAGTGGTGGTAGTTAGTAGTGGTGGTGGTTGGTAGTGGTGGTGGTTAGTAGTGGCGGTGGTAGGTAGTGGTGGTGGTTAGTAGTGGTGGTGGTTAGTGGTGGTGGTGGTTAGTAGTGGTGGTGGTTAGTAGTGGTGGTGGTTGGTACTGGTGGTGGTTAGTAGTGGTGGTGTTTAGTAGTGGTGGTGGTTAGTAGTGGTGGTGGTTGGTACTGGCCGTGGTTGGTAGTGGTGGTGGTTAGTAGTGGTGGTGATTGGTAGTGGTGGTCGTTAGTAGTGGTGGTGGTTGGTTGTGGTGGTGGTTAGTAGAGGTGGTGGTTGGTAGTGGTTTTGGTTGGTAGTGGTGGTGGTTGGTAGTGGCAGTGGTTGGTAGTGGCGGTAGTTGGTAGTGGTGGTTGGTACTGGTGGTGGTTGGTAGTGGTGGTGGTTGGTAGTGGTGTTGGTTGGTAGTGGTGGTGGTTGGTAGTGGTGATGGTTGGTAGTGGTGGTGGTGGTTGGTGGTGGTGGTAGTTTGGTAGTGGTGGTGGTTGGTAGTTGTGGTGGTTGGTAGTGGCAGTGGTTGGTAGTGGTGGTGATTGGTAGTGGTGGTGGTTGGTACTGGTGGTGGTTGGTAGTGGTGGTGGTTGTCAGTGGTGGTGGTTGGTAGTTGCGGTGATTAGTAGTGGTGGTGGTTAGTAGTGGTGGTGGTTGGTACTGGCCGTGGTTGGTAGTGGTGGTGGTTAGTACTGGTGGTGATTGGTAGTGGTGGTGGTTGGTAGTGGTGGTGGTTGGTAGTGGTGGTGGTTGGAATTGGTGGTGGTTGGTAGTGGTGGTGGTTGGTAGTGGCGGTAGTTGGTAGTGGGGGTGGTTGGTAGTGGTGGTGGTTGGTAGTGGTGGTGGTTGGTAGTGGTGGTGGTTGGTAGTGGTGGTGGTTGGTAGTGGTGGTGGTTAGTAGTGGTGGTGGTTGGTACTGGCGGTGGTTGGTAGTGGTGGTGGTTGGTAGTGGTGGTGGTTGGTAGTGGGAGTGGTTGGTAGTGGGGGTGGTTGGTAGTGGTAGTGGTTTGGTAGTGGTGGTGGTTGGTAGTGGTGGTGGTTGGTAGTGGTGGTGGTAATGGGGGTGGTAATGGTGGTAGTGATGGTTGTTAATGGTGCAGGTTGTTAGTGGTTGTTGTCATGGTGGTAGTACTGGTGGTTGTTACTGTTAGTGGTGGTTGTTAGAAGTGCTAGTAGTGCTGTTAGTTAGTGGTGGTGATGGTCATGGTCCTAGTTATGGTGGTTAGTGGTGGTGGTTGTTAGTGGTGGTGGTCATGCTGGTAGTACTGGTGGTTAGTGGTGGTGGTTGTTAGTGGTGCTAGTAGTGGTGGTTAGTGGTGGTGGTTGTTAGTGGTGCTAGTGGTAGTAGTAATGATTGTTAGTGGTGGTGATGGTCTTGAAGTCCTCGTGCTTCAAGGTGACCTTGGCTTTCTTCACACATAATACCATGCTTGCCCCTGGTTCTATGGGTCTCGGGTGTGTGAGGTGTGGGAGGGGGGGAGGTGTGCGTTGGGCACCTCCAGGGTGTATCGTGTCCTACTCAACCCTGGGAGGCACTTAGCGCGACTCAGGTTAAAGGACTAATGCACCGACATGCATAGAAACTAATCTCCAGCACCATCTCCATCAACGGCGAGGGCTGCGCTTTGCGTAGTGTCCTTATCTGTAGAGGTGTGCATTGCTCTTTATTCTATCCACATTGATTACACAGGGACGGGATGCGGTGGTCGAATTTGAAAAACACAGGCTTAGCCGAGTCAAACCAATGACTTTTGACATTGATACTTGTCGCCAACTAGCCTGGCGCTCAGCATTAATAGGATAGGACAAGGACTGGTTTGCACAATATCAGGATAATTGGACTGTGTTGGCAGCCTGGTTTCCCAGTGGGGCAGCACTATAAAGTCACCATGAGTGCACACTGTCACAAGTCGGTACCCTTCCTGATATGGCCTTAGATGTTGCTACAACGTAAAACAAACTAACCCCAACCCAACCCACCCATTGATTTCGCAAACAGTTCTCAAGGCTCAGTCCATTGCGATTACTGCAATCGATTCGTGTTAGATCTGTCTATCTGGTCACCATTTGTTGAATGGACCTTACTGTTGAATGGACTTTCCAATGGACCTTCCAATCATTAAAAGGTGAACAGATAACAGTTAATCCGACTCACTGTTTATGCCTGCTTGTTCTGTTTGATTGGGTTTATGTCCCAGCAACGTTTAAGGTCATATAAGGAGGTGTTACACCTAAGGCTCGCCTTTTCTAGAAGGGCATGAGTGGCCGAGTTGATAAGACCAGTCGAGTCAAACCAATGACTTACAAAATTGATACTTGTCACTACCTAGCCTGGATTATTAGGATAGGGCAAGGACTGGTAAGCTCAGTTTCAAGATAATATGACTGATTGGGAAATGAGGCCATGGCCCTGACAACCTGGTCTCCCTGTTGGCCATGAGTTTGCACTGTCACAAGTCAGTACCCGTCCTTCTATGACCTTAGATATTTACAGGGCGCAAAACCCGAATTAACAAATACTGGCCAATATGTTATGTTTAGTAATAGTATGTAGGCTGCCTGTGAACAGCATCGCCTACGCTCATGTGTGTTGAGGGTGATATCAAGTGATCAACAGAGAAAAGGTTTCCTCACCTTCGCCACAAGCACACACACATACACACTCACGCGCACACACCATTACCCTCTGGAGTACTCGGAGGAGGAGAGTCATCCTGCTGATGGCCACCTGTCCGTGCCTTCCAGGCTTAGCCGGGTGCTTCCAGTGACCGTCTGGGTTAAGGGTGGCCGCCTTGGCAACTTTAACCCTTTCCCAGAATGCGCGTCGGTATTGATTGATGAATAGGCATGGCGCGTCTTGATAAAGGTCGTGGTTGTTGATTGATTGGGGATTACGTCCTAGCAGCAATTGGGGTCACAGGAGGACGGATATTGATGTGATATCGAACTCACATTTGTACCATTCTTGGGGCGAACACCCTATAACCATTAGGCATTACCCTATTTAGGTTCCATGATTCGAACTCACATTTGTACCATTCTTGGGGTGAACACCCTATAACCATTAGGCATTACCCTATCTAGTCTCCATGATTCGAACCCACATTTGTACCATTCTTGGGGCGAACACCCTAACCAGTAGGCATTACCCTATCTAGGTTCCATGATTCAAACTCACATTTGTACCATTCTTGGGGCAAACACCCTAACTGTTAGGCATTACCCTATGTAGTCTCCATGATTCGAACTCACATTTGTACCATTCTTGGGGCGAACACCCTAACCATTAGGCATTAGCCTATCTAGACTCCATGATTCGAACCCACATTTGTACCATTCTTGGGGCGAACACCCTAACCATTAGGCATTACCCTATCTATTCTCAATGATTCGAACCCACATTTGTACCATTCTTGGGGTGAACACCCTAACCATTAGGCATTACCCTATCTAGGTTCCATGATTCAAACTCACATTTGTACCATTCTTGGGGCGAACACCCTAACCATTAGGCATTAGCCTATCTAGGTTCCATGATTCAAACTCACATTTCTACCATTCTTGGGGCGAACACCCTAACCATTAGGCATTACCCGATCTAGACTCCATGATTCGAACCCACATTTGTACCATTCTTGGGGCGAACACCATAACCACTAGGCATTACCCTATCTAGGTTCCATGATTCAAACTCACATTTGTACCATTCTTGGGGTGAACACCCTAACCATTAGGCATTACCCTATCTAGGCTCCATGATTCGAACCCACATTTGTACCATTCTTGGGGTGAACACCCTAACCATTAGGCATTACCCTATCTAGACTCCATGATTCGAACCCACATTTGTACCATTCTTGGGGCGAACACCCTAACCATTAGGCATTACCCTTTCTAGACTCCATGATTCGAACCCACATTTGTACCATTCTTGGGGCGAACACGCTAACCATTAGGTATTACCCTATCTAGACTCCATGATTCGAACCCACATTTGTACCATTCTTGGGGCGAACATCATAACCATTAGGCATTACCCTATCTAGGCTCCATGATTCGAACCCACATTTGTGCAATTGGCAATGGCAAATACCTCAACCATTAGCCTAACTAGGCTCTCTGATGCAATCACCCTATTCACATTAACCTGTGTATGTGGTATTTCACGTGAGGATGTGAGAGCAACTCACTACGCTACATTATGTTTTGGTTTCAGTACTTAGTCTTTTAGGGTGTTTAAATTATTTTAATTTAAGGTGCGTTTGTTTGTTGGGGTATTACGTCCTAGCAACATATATGGCCATATCATGACGGTTTAATTTAAGGAGATAATAGTAGTTGGAGTAGCGAGCTGCAGCCCTCGCTGGGAGCAGCTTTTTAGTGCTGTTGTCTCAATACGGCACCGATAGTGTGAATTTTTGGTTTCACTCGGCGAGGGGTCCCGTGAAGGAGATGGACGTAGCTCAGATGGTAGAGTGTCCACCTGTGAAGGTGTCGGCCATCCAATCGATCCTGCTCAGTGGACACATTTGCAGTTTGTGCTATTTTCCATTCCAACCAGTCGTCCACAACTGGTTCATCAAGTGTTATCCTGTCTGTAGGAAAGTGCATATAAAAGACCATGATTATCGGAAAGAGTAGCCCTATGTGGCAGCAGCGGGTTCCTCCAAAGAAATATGTCAGAATGACCACATGTTTGACGTCCAATAACCGATGATACGAAAATGAATGTGCTCAAGAGGCATCATTAAATAAAACAAGCTTTACTTTGAATCATGTGAACTGCATCACGGGAAGCAGACACTTGGTGCATCCGGCACATTGTCGAAATGCAGTCGGCGTCTTTGGCAACAATTCAAATAGTGGTAACCAGCATGGGGAGTTGAATCTGCCCAAGGCGAATTTTATTGAGCGTTGCTCCATTAGTCCATTAACCCACTATTGAACATTGTCATCATTGGGAAATACATGTAGGAGTGCTCTTGGATACTTTGTGACTTCTTGAATATCCAGTTGGATATCCATGGCATCCGATGCATGGTAAATTAATCTCCTGTCTGGTGTAACGCTACCCTTGAGGGTGTGTGTATGTGTGGGTAGGGTGGTGTGCTATCGTGTGATAATGTGCCCATCTGGGCTATGCTCCACTGGTCAGTTAGGAGACACTGAAGCTTAGATCTAGTCTGTTCACACAACCGGAAGTGGTATTATTTCCCCTTCCAGCTTTGTACTTTTAAGCTCAAATTGAACCCTTAAATACACGGTTCCTGCTAAGCAAGATCGGTGGGTGTGGGGTGGGTGGGTGGGGGTGGGTGGGGGTTCATTGCCATAGATCTATTTGTTTCTGGTGTGAATTGTAGTGACATTGTGTTAGGAAATATCTTACATTAGATAAAATACCATTTCTGCATGTCTTGCAGTCTGTAATGATCCAGTACCCTCATCCTAAACAGCTAGAGGCATGATTATAACAGTGTGGCCATAAACTGTATTATTTCGGAATGTGGATCAATATATCGCGTAGTAGTAGTATTTGCAAACAGCGATTTCGTAGCGGCCCTCAAAACGCAGACCAGTAGTAGTATATGTAAATGGCCATTTGCGGCGAGGTGCCGGGGTGAAGGTGGCAGTCCTATGCTCCATGCATCATGGTGGTTATTAACCTACTCCCTGACATGTGATGATAGCCCCAACCCCAGTCCCAGTCCCAGCCCTAGTTCAGGGGCTCAGGGTGCCGATATGCCTATGTATGGGTAAGCTAGTTAGATATACAGGGAGGAAGCCTTAATTCTCCTGACCAGACGGGATGGCCGAATGAGGGGAGCGTCCGTCTCCCGTTTTGGTAGATCGTGGGATACGAACCCACTGGTTCGAATCCTGGTTGAGTCAAACCAATGAATTAAAAGTTTACATTTGTCGCTTCCTAGCCATACGCTTGGCGTGATTAGGATAGGGCAAGGACTAGTTGGCTCAGTATCAGGATAATGTGACTGAGTGGGATATCAGGCCATGGTGCTAGCGTCCTGGTCTCCCTGTGGGGCATCACTATAAAGTCACCATGAATGTGCACTGTCACAAGTCAGTACCCGTCCTGATTTGATCTTAGATCTTGCCAGGACGTAAAGCTCCAACAACCAACGAACCAACCTTAATTGTGTGGTGTTTAGAGTGTCTGACTTTTTCTAGGTCAGACTCCTAATCTGAAGGTTGGTGGTTCGATTCCCCATGCCGCCACCTCTGCCAATTTGGATTTCCACCGCTGTGGATAACTTACAGCAGCATCAAAGGCCAGTTGCTCTCATACCATGTCTATGTGGTGTGGGAGGTTAAATATCCCTTGGGTCGGTAAAAGTGTAGGCTCGGGCTTTCTATCGACAAACTGTCTAATGGTGAAAACAAGTCTATTCAGGCTTATCCATAATAGGCAGTATAAATCTTCAAGAATTCTCCCCCTCTCAAGTTTATGTCTGATAAGATAACGAGTGGCGCAGCCGAAGCCCTGGACGCCCCCTCCCCCACACCCCCTCCCGCCTCATGATGTGGCCAGAAGGTACCAGAGGGTTTCAAAGTTTACTATATGTCCACTAATTCTCCACCTGGTTGGCTGAATCGGTAAAGGGCAAGAGCGCTGACTGGGTTCGATATCTGGCCGAGTTAAACCAATGACTTGCAACATTGATACTTGTCGCTATCTAGCCTGGCTGACATTCCGTATTAATAGGAGAGGTCGTTGACTGCTTTGCTCAGTATCAGGATAATATGACTGGATGGAATATCGAGTCATGGTGAGGCCGGCTAGGTCTCTCAGTGGGATAGGTCCCCCCCCATGAATGTGCAATTGTCAAAAGTTGGTACCCGTCCTGATATTATTTTAGATGTTGCGAGGATCTAAAGCCCCAAACCAATAAACAAACAGACTACATTATGTTTTAGTCATGCATTCTATGTTTGTGTTTCTCTAACTCTACTCACATAACCAGAGAACAGGTTAATTTAGAGCCCTTCTCCCCTCCTCCCCTCCTCCCCTCCTCCCCTCCTCCCGCCTACCCGCCTCCCCTCCTCCCCTCCTCCCCTCCTCCCTCCTCCGCTCCGCTCCTTCCTTCCCTCCTCCCCTCCACCATCCTCCCTCTACCACTCCACCCCTTCATCTTCCACCCTCCACCCTCCACCCTCCACCCTCCACACTCCACACCCATCCACCTCCACCCATGCGCTCTCCACCCCTCCACCCCTCCACTCTCCACCCCGACACCCCTACACCCCCTCAACCCTTCCACCTCTCCACAACTCTACCCTCCTCCCTCCTCCCTCCACCACTCCAACCCTCCAACCCTCCATGCTCACACCCCTCCACCACTTCATTCCTCCATCCTCCACCTTCCACCCTCCACCCTCCACCCTCCACACTCCACCCTCCACCCCTCCACCCCTACATCTGTGCACTCTCCACCACCCTCCACCCCTCCACCCCTTCACCCCTCCACCCCTTCACCCCTCCACTCTCCATCCCTCCACCACTTCATTCCTCCATCCTCCACCTTCCACCCTCCACCCTCCACCCTCCACCCTCCACACTCCACGCCTCCACCCCTACATCTGTGCACTCTCCACCCCTCCACCCCTCTACCCCCTTCACCCCTCCACCCCTTCACCCCTGCACTCTCCATCCCTCCACCCTACACCACTACACCTCTCCACCCCTTCACCCCTGCACTCTGCACCCCTGCACCCCTCTACTCCTCCACCCATCCACCCATACACCCCTGCACTCTCCACCCCGCCATCCCTCCACTCGCCATCCCTCCACGCTTCACCTCTCAACCCCTCCACCCCTCCACCCCTCCACCCCTCCATCCATCTACCTTCCACCCTACCATCCATTATCACCCCGCCACAATATAAAGCCGTATGCAATGTGCTGTAGATTTCCTTTTGGTTTGAAGCCATGCTGGGAAGTTGTGGCTGTTTCTGCCTGCTAGTTAGTAAAACATCGCCGAGTCAGAGCCGTTATCTTGTCGGGTAGCATTGGATCTGGTTGATAACATCTGCTATAAGCGCGATAAGCAAATTGAGGTGTGGCGAATGACGGGGCGTCTGTCTGGGTGAGGGGTGACTGGTGGGTGGTGGGTGGGTGGGTCGTTGGTGGGTGGGTGGGTGGATGGTGAGTGGTGGGTTGTGGGAGGGTGGTGGGTGGGAAGTGGTAGGACGGTGTGCTTAAAGAGGGTCGCAGAGTGCACTCATATATATATATATATATATATACTGTTCTATATTATATACATATACTGTATTCCAGAATGGCGGTATGCCCGTGCAGACTGTGATTCGGTTCGTTTGAATTGACGGTGCATCATGGGAATAACAAACACTTGGTGTGTTCTTCTTTTACGCCGTCACTTTACTGCGCATGCGCAGTACTTCAAAACAGAGTGAGTCCCGTCGGAAACACAGCCTCAGAATGCTTCCAGATCCAATCGGTGCAAGTAGTTTACAGGCTTATGTGTGTGTCGTTTTGTTTTGTTTTCGCTCAGATGAATTTTATTTGCATCTCAATACTGAGAATACGAAATCAGAATCCCATAGTTCTAAATAAATTCAAATTTGACAACGGCTGTTATTTGGGTTTAGATGCGTTGAAAGAACCTGTGAATGCGTGTGTAAATTGAATGCACGCAGACATTGGTGACGGCGCATAAGGGGGCCGGGTTAGTGGATGGAAGGGTGGGAGGGTATGAGGGTGTGTGGGAGGGTGAGTTGGAGGGTGATGTGGAGGGTGGGTGGGAAGGTACGTGTGAGGGTGGCTGGGTGGGAGGGTGAGAAGGTGGCGTGAACTTCAATTAAGGAGAACTATACTCGCCTTTCAGTGCACTCTGCGATTAATCAAGCCAAGACCTCCTCATAGTGGCAACCCCCAACCGTCCCCTACCCTACCCTCCCCTACCCTCCCATACCCTCCGCTACCCTCCCCTACCCTCGCATACCCCCGCCTCTAGTCCCACATCCTCCATCTGCCTATATTAGTGGCCACCCAAAGGAGGAATTATCAACATGGGGGCGAACACCCCCCCCCCCATCCACCCCCCGCGTGCATTTCCTCCGCCAGCCTCGTTCTCGTCGTGACCTGCTTTTTACCAGCCATCTCGCCGCCAGCGCCCTCTAATCCGGCCGGCACAGACGCAGTCCCCCGCGCACCCCCCTCCCCCCACTCACACACACACTCAGTGCCGCCCTCCCTCCCCTCACCCCTAGTCACCGCGGCTCCTGTTGACTGGTTCACCGACAGGCCATCGCTGCCTCGTTTTTAAACTTATTTATTGCATGAACACTGCGTGGGAAAATGAGCAATGGTGCATTGTGGTCGGTGTACAGTTTAGTTAGTAAAGCTAAAAGGGGGCTCCTTCATATGAACACCGCGTCTCCATCTGGGGGTGGGGTGGGTGTGTGTGGGGGGCGGGGGCCTAGGGAGGAATGGTTAATAAGATAGACTGGAAACAGACGGCACATAATTGCAGCCCTCCCTCTTTGTCTTATCCATACACATAGCTCTTATCTTATCTCCTCCCCTCTTATACAGACAAACATACTGCATATAGGTAGGTTATATATATATCATCATCAGCATGCTGTCATTCGCAATGCGACAAAGACTGCTTTCATTACTTGACTGCCGCTCTCCATTTAGCTCTCTGCTTTGAGAGTGATGTCCATGTCTTAATGTCTCTCAGCTTCAGGTTTCTCTTGATGGTATCCTTGAACCAGAGACGGGGGCACCCTCTCTTTCTGTAACCAGAAGAGAGTTGAGAATAGAGAATCTGCTTTGGTAGCCTGTCTGATGACATCCTCATGAGGTGTCCAGTCCACCGGAGATTCTTTTTGATCAGAAGATCTTCCATAGAGGGTAGAGGGCAGCCCCGTCCATTTGAGTATTTCCTTATTTGTCACTTTGTCCTTCCAGGTTAGCCTCATGATTGAACGCAGATGTCGCATCATGAAGGCATGCAGCTTTTTCACCTGTCATCTGTACACTGTCCAGACCTCGGCTCCGTATAGTAGGGTGGATATCATGATTGCATGGTAGATCTTGCCTTTGACCCACATGGACACATGGTGGTTGTTCCAGAGTCTCTGGCGTAGATGCGCTAGCCTTGGCCATCCTCCTCGGTATTTCAGCATCAATGCGTCCATCACTTGATATAGTGCTTCCGAGGTAGGTGAATTCCGGAACAGAGTTCAGCTTGTTTCCGTCAACCATGATATCCTCCTCTCGGGTTCTTGTAGAGTTGGGTTGGTACACCACCTCCATCTTCTTGATGTTAATCTTCAGGCCAAACTTCTTTGATGTATCGGAGAAAGCGTCCACTATTTTCTGGATCTCTTCAGCAGAGTGGGCAACCAGTGCACTGTCATCTGCGAATAGTAGCTCTCTCACCAGGATCCAAGTAGTCTTGGTCTTCGCTCTGAAGTGTGCGACATTGAATAGGTCAGCACTCTGTCTGGACTGTATATAGATGCCATCCCCCATGTCTCGGAAAGCCTCATCGAGCATTGCTGATAGGAAGAGCGTGGGGGCCAGTACACAACCTTGCTTGACCCCATTGGTAACGCCGAACGATTCCGAGACTTCCCCTCTAGCACTAACGTTCGCCATCATTCCTGTATGTAGAGCCTCGATCATAGTTGTGAATTTCTCTGGGCATCCATACTTCCTCAGTAGCTGCTATAGCCCGGTCCTCCCGACTGTATCAAACGCCTTAGTGAAATTGACAAATACCATGTACAGTGGTCGGACCTGCTCAATGTACTTTTCTTGTAGCTGTCG
Source organism: Branchipolynoe longqiensis (assembly GCA_030323885.1). NCBI lineage: Eukaryota > Metazoa > Annelida > Polychaeta > Phyllodocida > Polynoidae > Branchipolynoe > Branchipolynoe longqiensis. The sequence goes on from CM059187.1 coordinate 129,843,958, forward strand.
GAGTCAAAATATCATATCCACGGTGCTCCGATTACCTCTGAAGCCACACTGTGTCTCCGGAACTACATCAGGTGTTATCTGAATAGATACTCTGTTGAGGAGGATCCTGGCGAAGATCTTGCCTGCTATGGAAAGAAATGAGCTTCCTCTATAGTTCCCACAGTCTGTTTGATCACCTTTCTTGTAGATGGTTACAATGCTGGCATCCTTCCATGCTTGGGGTACATAACCGTCCTCCAAGGCATCGGTGATATATATATATATATATATAAAATAACGCATATCTGCCACACATTTTAAACAAACATTTAAAAGAAAACCAAACCATCTTTATGTTTCAAACGCCCAGCCCTTTAACGCGCATGCTCCGTCCTGATATGACCTTGGGTGTTGCCAGGACGTAAACCTCCAACAACCACCCAAGTTAATCCGCATGCGCGACGCTCACGGGCAGACTCTTAGGTCGCAACGTGAGTATTGCGCAGAGAGAGAGTGAGTGAAGCCCGAAGCGGTATACCTCGATGGTGTAGTACACTGGCCTCCTGCTCCTCCCTCCCACCCCACTGTACCACCATGGGTTGGGAGGGGGGGGGGAGGTGTGACGCATTCTCTGAGAATGGCTGTGGCGGCGGTGGACGTGCACACAGCACACGTGACGGCCCGACTGCGATTGGACTAATTTGGCGCGCGTGCGCAGAGCGTGATGCCTGCATGACCGCCTGCATTTTCCTTGTCTCCATTTACAGCGCGGTCACACTCCCCCCCCCCCTCCCCCGGCCCCCCCCGCCCCCTGGGGGCGTGCGTGCGTGCCTGTTCGTTCGTGCGCGGGAGTGGTGCCAAGGGACGGGGTGGTGTGGAAGGGGGAAGTTAGTGGTGCTGGTGGGATGTAGTGGTGGTGTGTGGTGGTGGTGAAGAGTGGTAGTGTGTGGTGGTGTTAGGGAAGGGGTGGGAGGGGTGTAGCCAGTGGTTATATGCGCTCTTATACAATAGGTGCGATTAAGCATCGCTCACACGAACCTAAGACGCACAGTTAGACATTGGTATCTTAACCCATGTTACATTGCCTGCTTTAGCATCGTGCAACCATACCTCAGACACCTGGTTTAGCATCATATACCCCAAAACTTATGAATTGATACTTGTCACTACCTAGCCTGGCACTCAGCATTAATAGGATAAGACAAGGACTGGTTTGCACAGCTTCGGGAAAATATGACTGTTGGATATCGGGTCATGGTGCTGGTGGCCTGGTTTCCCAGTGGGACAGCACTATAAAGTCGCCATGAGTGCGCACTGTTCCAAATCGGTACCGGTCCTGGTATGGCCTTAGATGTTGCTAGGATGTAAAACAACAACACCACACACAGTCAAACCTAAGCCACACGTGCAGCATGTGCTGTAATGGTAACTGGTGTTGGTGATGCAGATGCAGGAGAAGGCTGAGCGTGTTGTGGTGATGCATTCAACTTCCCCCATCTCATTGGGACAAAAGTGTGTCAACCTCCTACTCTTCCCCCTGTCCTTCTTCTACTCCATCACACAATGCTTTTCAGCTACTCATACTCCGCCACCCAACCAACGATGAATATGGGTACTTTGTTGGTTGCGTGGAATCAAGATTTATCGCAGGAAAAAAGGTTCTGTTAATATTGTTTACAGTGGAAAGGTAAAGCTGCATAGTCCGATGAAGCTTCAAATTTTCAAAACCAAAACAATCATATAGATTTGTGTATGCATACTGATGCAGTTGTTAAGCATTTGTCACCACATTGAAGGGAACACTGGGTGAATTTAATAGAACCTGTTGCTACAGAAGCCTATGGTGTCAAAGTGTTGGCGTGTTTGCCTAAACTAATTACTTGTCTTATCCATACACATAGCTCTTATCTTATCTCCTCCCCTCTTATACAGACAAACATACTGCATATAGGTAGGTTATATATATATATATCATCATCACCTTCAAATATCTGAAAGGTTAGCCTTATAAATTAAAAGTTACTTTAAACTAAAGTAGGCTAGACTGTAACAATTAAATTAATATAATAATCTCAGAATAATGAGAAAAACTCAAAATCATCAGGTTATGCAACTTTAAGTATATAATGTGTCACTAAGTGTCTGTGATGTGTAAAGGATGCTGCAATCTTATAAGTCACTAACTCACACAGTTTGGGTGGCGGATTGGGGTGCTGGAGAGGTGGTGGCTTTGGCCCAGGCCACTGGGGTGGCAAAGAGGCAAAGGCAAAGTGAGGCCAGCTGTGAGCTAATAAATTAGTGCTAATAAGCAGTCAAAGCAAAGATTTCTAAGAAGCCTTTAATAAATACAGTTCACATGACATGTTAATGCAGTTCAAATCAGATTCACCTCCATGTTATTAGTATTTATACCCAATTCGATGGTGCTAATGCTGTCAAAGATGTTTCTACCTAAATGGTGTAGACAAGTCCACTCAGCTGGCTAATGTTTAAAAGTAAATATTTCATGTAAATTAGTTCGAATAGAAAAGTTACTAAAAAAATAGCCTCCTGTCACCATTCTGGTGTCAAATATAACTACACTGTCCATTTGTCTATATATGTTATGCTGTCATGAGATTTGCCACACACGATTTGCCACCCCCTATTTGCCAGCCAATAGTTGCCACCCAACAGTTTCTCCCAGCTGGGACTTCTGCTAACCGTGGCTTTTCCCAACCGCGAGTTTTTCCAGCCACAACATTTTCCAGCTATGAGTTATACACCAACACACGTCATGGAATGATATGTGTGATTTGAACATGTGACTTGAGCTACATATACTACTTTTCATATACTACTTTCTCAGCTGCGACACTGTTTCCTGAAGTCAGTATATGAGCCTGTCTCAAATGGTGATAACTAATTATTTGTTTGTCCATTGTAACAATTGACACAAAACAGCACAGAAACGGTTACACTGAAAACACAAGGACATTTGTTTCAAATCAATATGTATTCTATTGGGATTATGAAACACCATGTAAAGAACAAATTAGTTTATGCTGAGCAAATACATAAGCAGATAGTATGTTGATCGTTACGCTGGACAAAGTTTTGTCCCATATTACTTATCACCTTTTGAGACAGTCTCCTGTGCCATTCAACTCTAATTCTAAATGGACCGGATGGGAGGGCAGTATCAGTAGAAGTGCTGGCTGGCTTCCAGTGCAGAAGGTTGTCGGTTCAAACCCCAGCCAGGTAAAACCAATGATTTACTAAATGTATACTTGTCGTTACCGAACCTGGTACTTGACATTAATATGATAGGGCAAGGACTGGATTGCTCAGTGTCAGGATAATGTGACTGTGTCACATATTGGGTCATGGTGCAGATGGCCTAATCTTCCAATAGGGCAGCATTACAAAGTCACCATGAGTGTGCAGTCACAAGTTGGTACACATTCTGATATGACCATAGATGTAGCCAGGATATAAAACCCCAACAACCAAATAAAGCTAATCCTAAGTTAATTGCCAGGAAACACTTACGGTTTGCACAATATGTGCGTTCACTTACAACGTTAGTGTGGTATCAGCAAACACCCTTGTCTGTTGGTACTGCCATTGAAACATCCTGACCAATCATTTCTTCTGATTTAGACCCACAACAGGCTGGCTGGGAGCAGGGCGCTTAGCTTCTCTGATACTGTGCCCTGACCACACTAACACCAAAGTCATACTAGGCTTGAAAGTACTTGCGATAAAAAGAAACGGGTGGTCGCAGATGACTTCAATTGCTTGTAAAAAAGGTTTCTTATTGGTCTTCACTGATTGCCCATCGTTTTCTTCATGTTGGTCGCAAGACAGTTGCAGGTGTTGCACCAAAAACATGCTTGTGACGAAAATGGTCGCCAGTGGTCGCCAGTGGTCGCCAGTGGTCACAAGCTTATTGTGACTGGGGTATAACCAAGCATGTAGTTAGACTGGCGACACAATCATGTGGTCCATTGTTAACCCTCACTAGTCATCAATGCTGGTCCATATATCAAGGGTCCTAAGTTGAATACATTCATCCAATGAGTGAATATGAGTGAATGATATGTAATCATATCAGGGGTTGTACCGACTTGTGCATGGCAATGTGCACTACCCGTGGCTTTATAGCGCTGTCTATCGGTATAACTGGTAATCAAACAATATCCCACTCAGTCACATAATCCTGGTACTGAGCCAACCAGTCCTTGCCATATCCCACGAATGTCCAGTGCCAGGCAAGCAGTATTTTGTTAATCTTCTGGTTAGATTTGGCCGAGGATTGAACCCGCAACCTCTCATGGGACACATATATGAAACTGCCATGAATAAGGTTCAGAAGAAGAAGAAATAAAGTCCCCTGCTCGACACACACACGGTGAAATCATTGCATGTACCTACTTACATCCACATGACATTTCTATTGCAATAATACCACCTATGCCAAGGCTTACCCGTATCACTACTGTTTCCCGAGCTAATTTATGCATCCCAAGGCATGGGTTGGTAAGAGGCAGTCGCATAGTGGTGTGGGGAATGTAAGTTGGGAGATGTAGATGGGGGATGTGGGTGGGGGGATGGTTGGTTGGTTGTTGAGGTTTGACGTCCTGACAACTTCTAATGTCATATCAGGATGGGTACCAATTTGTGACAGTGCACACTCATGGCGACTTTACAGTGCTGCTCCACTGGGAGAGCAGGCCACCAGCATCATGACCTGATATCGCACTCAGTCACATTATCCTGATGCTGAACCAACCAGTCCTTTGCCGTATCCTAATAATGCCGAGTGCTGGGCTAGGAAGCGATACATATCAAGTTTTAAGTACTCGGGTTTGACTTGACCAGGGTTTGAATCCCACGATCTACCAAAACGGGAGACGGACGATCAACTCATTCGGCCAGGGTGGCGGATGTGGGTGTCCGAGTGGGTAGGGGATGTGGCCGGGGGGTCTAGGTTTGGGTGTGGAGATGGCAGAGGTGACGATAATAAAGTGTCGGTATCATATTTCTGGCTGGCTCTGATAAGATGTTCCTGCTACTTTATTGGTGGGAGTTATCAGGTCTACAAACACACCCTTGTCAATATCCACAGACTACAACAAGGCAGACTGTCACCAACTCAGTCTGCTGAATGAAGCCAGGACAGTCACGTGACTCAGCCACCTTACAGCGCCATTACTCTTATATGTGTTGTTCAAAACTGAAGATTTTGAACATTAATACTCATGGCTACCTTGAAGAGAGCTTGGATGATATACTAGGATGATATAGGGCACATATTGCTTTGGCCCAGGCTCATGTTAATGGGGCATAGTGGGATTATGTAGCATAGTGCTGGTTGCACAGCATCTCAGTTGAACAGCATTATAAAGCTATCAGGAGTGCGCTTCATCACAAGTTGGTACCCATCCTGATATATCCTTACATGTTCCTAAGACCTAAGACACCAATTAGTCTATAAGTATTTAGTTATCATGATTCCCCTCAACACGCTCTCCACTTCTCCCATTCCAAACTGATGAGAATACAGGGAACATAAATGGTAGCAACCTAAATACATCGGAGTGTATACAAGAGTGAAGCCAACGACTATCATCCCATATCCCTCACAAGCTGCATCTGTAAAACCATGGAGCGCATGGTAAACAACCGCCTCATCTGGCTACTGGAGTCAGGACACCACCTGTCCAACCTTCAATGTGGCTTCAGACGAGGCTGCAGCACCCTCGACCATTTGGTGTGCATGGAGACCTTCATAAGAGATGCTTTCCTTAAGAAGGAGCATGTTGTGGCTGTCTTTTTCGACCTCGAAAAAGCCTATGACACAACGTGGCAGCATGGCATCATGGAGGATCTCCATGCGATTGGCCTTCATGGCCACCTGCCAATTTTCATCAGGAACTTTCTAGCCTTCAGGCATTTCTGGGTCCGTGTCAAGACGACCTATTCCAGCCTACACTCACAGGAACTAGGAGTACCTCAAGGCAGCATACTGGCTCTGACCCTTTTCGGGGTCAAGGTCAATGGTATTGCTGGTGCTGTAAAGTGGGGGGTCCCCTGTAGTCTTTTTGTGGATGACTTTGTTTTATATTACAGTGGTGCTAACATGAATGTCATAGAGAGACAACTACAACTAAGCATAAATGGGATCCATCGATGGTCAGTTCTGAACAGATTCAAATTTTCCAAGACCAAAACAGTCTGCATGCACTTCTGCCTGCTGCGTAGAATGCATGTGGAACCGGAGCTGACCCTTGATGGGGATCCCATTAAAGTCATTGAGAAAACCAAATTTCTGGGTCTCATTCTCGACGCAAAACTGTCTTTCGTGCCACATATAAAGTACCTGAAAACAAGATGCCTGAAAGCCCTAGATATTCGGAGGGTGCTGTCCAGCTCAGAGTGGGGAGCGGACAGAGATGTTCTGCTCTCCGTGTACAGAACCTTGGTTCGGTCACGAGTGGATTACGGCAGCATAGTATTCGGTTCCGCGCAAGGAAATCATATATTGGGCTGCTAGACACGATCCACCACCAGGGACTGCACCTGGCCCTTGGGACCTTCCGCACCTCACCGGTTCAGAGCCTCTACGTCGAAGCCAATGAACCATCACTTAACAGCAGGAGAATCAAACTGGCCATGCAATATGTAGTCAAGGTAACAACTAATGCATTGAATCCTGTACACAATTGTCTATTCGAGCAACATGATGAATCCAGGTATGAAGCCCGGCCGAATTACATCTGGCCACTGAGGCTCCAAATGAAACCTCATTTGGAGGCCTTGGGTGTGGATTTGGACGTGTTGGAGGATGCCAAAGTCCCAGAACATCCCCCGTGGTTGTTGAGGAAGCCATCAGTTATCCTCCGACTCACGGAATTGAGGAAGTCTGGGACACATCCACTCGAGTACCAAGGATTGCATGCAGAGATTCAAGGCCAGTTTGCAGACTACCTCTCCATATACACTGATGGTTCCAAAGACCAAAGCCAGGTAGCTGCTGAGGCAGTCCGACGGTAAAGATTTGGCTACGCTGGCCCGATCAGAGCTCGATTTTCACTGCTGAGGCCCAAGCACTCCTTCTCGCATTGGAGTGTATCGAGGTATCCAACCACACTAACTATGTTATATACAGTGATTCGCTCTCTTGCCTCCTGGCTGTTGCTGGACTGAAAATGAATCACCCTATTCTAGCAACGGTCATTTATAAAATGAACCAACTGGCAACAGATGGGTATGACATCCACCTGTGCTGGGTGCCTGGCCATGCCAGCATACAAGGAAATGGTCGAGCTGATCGGGCTGCGAAGAAGGCCCTGAACCGTGTCTGATCCCTCACTCTGATCTGAAACCACTAATAGCCACCCACATAAAATCCAAATGGCAACATGAGTGGGATGAAAACATTAATAAACTTAAAGAAATTGAACCATCTGTGGGAAAACCACCACAGACTCATGCGGGAGGTCAGCGGGACCAAGTGGTCCTTAGCCGCTGCCGTATTGGCCACTCGAGGCTTACACATGCTTTTCTGCTCAAGGGGGAACCTCCCCCTGAATGTATTGGGTGTCAGTCCCCGCTGACACTCAAACACATTTGACTAAGTTGCGTTGATTTGTTGGCCCTGCGCCAACAATTCTACACTGCAGACATTATGCATGACCTTTTAACTAAAGTAAAACAAGAAAACATTTAACCTTTTTGAGGGCAGCTGGACTGTACCACCTAATATAGTTTACTAAATAATTCTATCAATTATTAATACAACTTTTCCTTTTCTATGGGAATTTGTTTCCCTTGACCACAAATGTATGATTGTGAGCTTTCTAATTTAATTAGTGTATATTGGCACATAATTGATTGTCTGCTTTTACATGTAAAAGCGATGGTTTGAACAAAAAACAAACATTTCTCGCCGTGAATATGGCCTATGCTGCCGACAAGGCGTAAAGCAACCACCAATCAATCAATCAACCTAAATACAACTTTATAACATTAGTAATTATTGAAGGTTGTTTCCAACTGCCCATGCACATATTACGATTCAAAGTTTGTGGTAAAGCTTTTTTGAGGCTAGGGGGGGCAGAAAACCAACCCACCTTTTAATCAGGTTGAATCCATATAGAGGTCAATGGTAGAGCAATTGGCTTTTGCAGTTGTAGTCATTGAGTATTAATGTGTTGTTGGTTCACATTTGGACGCATGGAACCCACAGGTTCGAACCCTGGTTGCGCCAACCCGCTGGCTTAAAAATGTATACTTGTCACTTTCTAGCCAGGTTCACGGGATTATTAATGATAGGGCAAGGACTGGTTGGTTCAGTGCTAGGATAATGTGAATGAGTGGGATATCAGGTCATGGTGCTGGTAGCCTGGTCTCCCAGTGAGACAGCACTATAAAGTCGTCGCCATGTATGCCCCCTGTCACAAGTCGGTACCCGTCCTGGTATGAACTTAAATGTTGCCAGGACGTAAAACCTCCCAGTTTGGACGGATGGAGACAACGATGCGATGTTAGTTTACTGTGACAACCTTAGAATAAACAGTATTGCCTGAGAAGGATTCAGCTGTTTTTCTTTACACGCCAACCAGGGAATCCCCCCACCCACCCCCACCCACAAGGCCACCCCCGTGCCGTAGGGGCACAGTCGCAGCGCTTGTCCAGTGCCGGAAGGCCAAATTGGAGTGCCCTCAGCACTATATAGAACGAGCTATATTGATTATTACGGTCCGCAAGCTTTGTTGAGGGAATGCATATCGAATTGTGTTAACGCACATGATGACGGGTTTGTGTCTTTCAACCAATATAAATTTGGAATGGAAATTTGTTCGCAAAATAGTCACCCCTCCACCTTCAATATACATATAGAAATACCCCCCCACACACACACACCCGCCCTACACGCACCACACACGCCCTCTTACCTCGCTGACATTCCATTTCACGGATGACCTCTGGGCCGGCGACCATGACCTTGACCTGGTTAGCCGTTGACCTTGAGTCGAAATTGATCAGTGGTTTACTAGTCCCAGGCGTGTGACCATTTCGGGTCATTCTCGACTGACGCTAAAACCGGCCGGTATGGTCAATGAGGTACACTTCGGCACTGTCCAGTTTTACTAGGAGATTGATACCGGGGTGGGGTGGGGATGCTCCCCCCCCCCCCACCACACACACAGAACTAGCAACAACAACAACAAGAAACATACGTTATCTATCGACTGTGTGTTGGTGTCTTCTGTATGTCTCTGTCTGATATTTGTGTTTTTGTTGTTTTCTGTTCTCTGTTTAAAAAAAATATTTGTGTTGATGCGGATAGCATACAATAAAATTGCCTTGAAATTACGCCCCCCCCCCCTCGCCAAAAAACGTAAATAGCACACACACAAACAGTTCATGCTCTGGTTTGACTAATTATTGACGAATTGTTGAAAATTGTTTAAAAGGGTATGGTCGAAGCAATATTGAGGCGGTAGGGAGGGTGAGTGAGTGGGTGAACATCAATATATCACTACCCATATGCTCGGACCTTCGGAGATGTTAGTCACCAGCTAACATTCTGGGTGTCCTGACGCCGAAGTTCTCACCCTGGTCCCAGGAGTGCGACTTGTATTCAGTTCAGGCATGTGGTATGGTGGGTGAGGTTATGAGTCTACTGGTGACATCTGTGTTTAGACTGGCCCGGGGGTAGCTTACGTTGATTATGCTGTGAGTGTTAGGCGTTTATGTGGCTTGTTGGTTATATTAGGCAGGCCTCAGCCTCAGTCCCTACTCTCTAATGTCCAGTCAGGATACACATGGCAACTAGTGACTATAGACTACATCACGGTTCCGACTGCGCATGCGCTGGAAACGGCCTTGGGAGCAAAGCAAAGGCGTACGGCCATTGAGTTTGCCGATACGCGTATTGAAAAATGTCAGTTTTATTCAAAATTAATAGAAATCCAAAACCCTAACCTTATAAATTTAATATAATCCTTTTCTTAAACATGTTTTCTATTTGTATTCCAAGCGGTTTGTGCCTAGGTGGTGTGGTTTTATCAAGATTTTAGTTTTTTTGTATGGAGATTGCTCACTCCATTGACAATGCATTGAGTACTCTGGCTATGGCTCTAACACTAGTCTGAGTGCCTAGATTTGTCTAAATCTAAATGCACATGGCATAAGATGTGCTGATTATATTGATGCAAATGCAATGCTGGATAATAAAAGATTAATATCTTAATTTATTTTATATATTTGATTAGTTGGTATTCTATGTTTCAAACAAGAGCTGAGATGAGCTGAAACTAGCACATTTCATAGCTGCACGCAGTGTATTAGCATATGCCATGTGCTTTTGGGGGGGGGGGGTTGCTCTGACCCATCCCACAATGCTCCGCGCCGCTGGAACCGTGATGTAGTCTATTCTCCACATACAACATAGCGAAGTGGGACCATACGGAATGGCTGGATGAGTTAGAGCATCCGTCTCCCGTGTTGGTAGATTGTGGGGTTCGGACCCTGGTCGAGTCAAACCAATGACTTAGAAATTGATACTTGTCGCTTCCTAGCCTGACACTCGGCATTATTAGGATAGGACAAGGACTGGTTGGCTCAGTGTCAGGATAATGTGACTGAGTGGGATATAAGGTAATGGTGCTGGTGGCCTGGTCTTCCAGTGGGGCAGCACTATAAAGTCACCATCAGTGCGCACTGTCACAACTCGGTACCTGTCGTGATATGACCTTAGATGTAAAACAACAACAAACAACATAGCGAAGTTCCTTCAAGTTATATCACCAACCACCCTGCACCCTGCAACTCAATATCCTCATCTCCTCTACTTCTATAATTTAAAAAAATTAAGTCACCCCTACTCACAGTAGGGGCGAATGACAAATGTCTAAATCCGAGCCAAAACTGATTCAGTACCCTATGGCTCAACTGTAAATAAGAGGTGGCGCTCCATTGCTTATTTATTATGAAGTACCATTGATGAAATGGGTGAAAATGCTAACAAAACAAGATGGCGGCCCACTAAATGCTCTTGATTCGACTTTTAAACTACATGATTTATTAACTTATTCACCCCCAAAATAAGCTACCTGACTATGATGTATAAGTATTTAAACAAATATACTTAGGATATTAGATTGCAAAATCATGTGGTTATATCCATAACCTAGCTTTCCAGTAGTTTTTCTAATGGGTTGTTCAGCAGCCCTATCACTATATCAGCGCTGAGGGGGTAACTACTCCGCCCTGCCCCACCTTGCCCACAACCCCCATAAGAAAAGCACCTTCTGAATGTAGTACTAGTAGAATCTACCCCTCTTTCTCAAAGAAGGTGCCATGGGAGGTTTCTTTGTGGTCTTAACCGAATACAAATTAAACAGCCTACACATTAGACATATCAGGCTACTTGTAAAGTTTTAGGTTAGGCTACCGATACAAATTTAACAATAGATACACTAACATATTATGCACATACAACATAAATTGTATACACATGCATGCCTCATACGGGATGTTTTCCGTTCAAGTTAACAAATATCATGTTTATGTTTACTGCTATCTTAGTCCCTAATGTAGTTGGTTTCCTCCGACGGCAGCCTAACTTAAATGAGTGACAATTATAATTAGCGACATTGTAAGAAAATAATGCTTATTGACGTTGAAGCCATTTACAACGTCAATATTTGAGCTTCATGTGCTAAGAAATAAATTAACTCTATTTAGAAGTTATTTTGCACAGACGACAGGCAGATTTCGAATCTGTAGCCCAACTCCCACACCAATACCTAGCTGTATGTAGTGATCTCCTATTACAATAGGTGGCGCCTCTGTTTTCGTGAGCCTAGTTCCGACTCTCGCCGCGAGATGTCAGTCCAAACTGACCGCTTCCAAATAGACTGCTACTACTTTCTAGGCGACTTTGACAGATCTGGGGTAATACCTAAAGATTTCGAAGTCCCGAATCCTCCAATATACCAAATAGACGTTAATTTAATATAATGACTTTGTCATATTGCAACTGTGCGAGTGAATATAATAACATTAATTAATTGAACGGTAATAACATAACCGTTGGTGAATCCAGGATGGTTGCATCTGAACTACCCGATAATTACATTACAGAAGAGGTAGCAACCTATATATATATAAAAAATAAAAATAAAATAAAAAGCTTGATATTTATTTCTCAATGATTTCTTTTAAAAAAATAAAGAAACACACAAGGACTACCTCCCATTCAATATGTATTTTATATCTACTTGCAAAACAGTACAAATTGGCCGCTTCTTTTTCTGCCTTATAGAAAATAGAAGCAGGTTTTATGAATCTATATATGTATATCGGTGAGTGGTAGGAATGCCGGCCCTTTCTGCATGAGTGGCCATGTTACATATGCAAGTTTAGTTCCCTCCAACTCTGGTGACAGCGCGTCTCTCCTCTTCCTCTGAAGCATGGGACGTTTTGTGGTGGATATTTCGGTCAGAAATGTGTGCATGCTTTAATTAAAGATGGCTTGCCATCATCTGCTATTTTCTTTAATAATAATTTTTTTTTTTAAAGGACTGATTTAACACCGCTTTGAATAATTCTGATAGTAATGCCCTTGTAAAATAACTTACACCATGTGGATGGAAACACAAAAAGAGGTACGCCTCAAATTAATTGTGTCAATTGTAATAAGAACACTTTTTTGCTAAGGCCGATAAATAGTAGGCAGTGGCTACCCGTACGTGACCGTACGTGTAGAGTTGAAGTCTAGGCGTACGTGCGCATGCGCGGTCGTTCCTCACGTATCTTTAGCAGTTGCTAAGCGTACGTGACCGTACTGGTAGAATCGAAGTCTAGGCGTACATGCACATTGCTTAAATATATATAATAAATTAAGATTTTAATTTGGTGGAAATAGCCCTAACCCTAACCCTAACCCTAACCTTACAGATGCGGGCACAGCGCACGCATGTACGCCTAGACTTCAACTCTACCCGTACGGTCACGTATGGGTAGACACTACGTAAATGGCAATCACAGTTGCTAATATGCCACCATTCAATGTATAGGTTTTTTTTTTGTAATTGTAAGCCCGGAACTAACTAGTTAATAACCAGTGGTGCGACCCTAATACTATAATCATAATGATAGCTCACCATGACAATATAGTGTCATTACTGTTGCGACTATAGCCTACCAGCCAGTATCGTGTTGTTGTTTTTTTGCACCCCGCCCCCCTTTTATTGTGACTGAAGCCTCATTCATTGCACCAACTGTTGTCTGATGGAACCTTCCGTTTTGCTGATGTCTAGTCGTTCCCCCATAGCGTGGCTAGATAGAGCCCCCACTCCCCATCTCCATAGTGTAGTCAAGCACCCAGTCAATGCATTTCTTTGAGGATTTGTGAGGACATAATAGGTGTTACTGTTAGCATCATCATCATCATCGTCGTCCTCATCATCTGCATCACCACCGGGGAGGCGTGTGGCTTATGTTAGGGTGTTGATGGGGGTGCCCCCCCCCCCTCCCCCATCTGTGTTTAATTAAAGGAAGCACCTCTGGAGTGAGGTAAGGCTCCACGAGTGGTGCGTGTTGCGTGACAGTGCGTATGCTTGTGTGTTGCGATGGATGACTGAATTGAAATGTTCTCCTGGTATGTAGTTTTTTCCTTCCGCCATATATATACGTATATATATATATGTATACTGCAGATATGTGTATATACAGTATATATATATATCATGATATATATATTATAGATGTATAGTAGTACCTGTCTTCAGCAACCCCTGTGACCGGCGAACCCCTGACATGTGTGGACAGTTTCTCAATATAGTGGACAGTGGTGTATTATAAAACACAGATTAGTATAGACCTATCTCATATGACGTCAGCATCGGTATCTAGGTCAGTGTGCGCGCCTTTTGGCTGCAGGACAACACACTGTCACACTGCAAACTCAATGGCTATGAGCAATCTTCATACAGAAAAAGTGAAATATCTCTAAAACCACACCACCTAGAAGCAACCTGCTTGGAACACATATAGAAAACATATTCAATGAATAGATTATATTAAATTTATAAGGTTAGGCTTCTGCATTTCTATTAATTTTGAATAAAACTAACGTTTTTCACTGCACATACCGGCACACTCAATGCATTGTCAATGGCGTGAGCAATCTTCACACAGTAAAAGTTAAATATCTCTAAAGCCACACCACCTAGAAGCAACCTGCTTGGAACACATATAGAAAACATATTCAATGAATATATTATATTAAATTTATAAGGTTGGGCTTCTGTATTTCTATTAATTTTGAATAACATAGACGTTTTGCACTGCGCATATCGGCAAACTTAATGCATTGTCAATGGTCGTGAGCAATCTTCATACAGTAAAAGTGAAATATCTCTAAAACTACACCACCTAGAAGCAACCCACTTGGAACACATAGAAAACATATTCAACGAATAGATTGTATTAAATTTAAAAGGTTAGGGTTCTGCATTTCTATGAATTTTGAATAAAATAAACGTTTTGCACTGCTTGTACCGGCAACCTCAATGGCAGTGTGCCTTCGTTCTGCACCCAAGCTGCGCATGCATACACAATGTTTATAAACATTGAAAGGGGTCCATAGGACAGTGCGGTATCTCAGTACCATAAAACACTCAGCGTTGTCACCTGCAGATATTCAGTTAGACTGCCAACCATATGCAGATTTTCTTTTTAGTTGTCATTTGACATTTGTGGAAAGTATGCAGGCAAATAGAATTAATTCAAATTTGGCATAATTTTACATGTGTCCCAAATTGCACCCCTCTCCCCATACACATGGTCTTTATCACATTTGACTGTCCCTCCGATGGCAAGACACCTGCTATGTCAAGACAATACTGGTCAGAGTGCAGAGTTGGCTGTTGCAGACATGTACTACTGTGTACATCTATGTATGAGTGCCTATGTGTGTACATATATAATGTATGTATATGTATGTATATATATGTATATATGTGTGCTATATATGTATATATAAGGTATATATGTGTATATATATGCATATATTTGTATGGATACATATACACATATATATACAAATCTATCTACACATATATACAAATATATATGTACATTATTTATACATATATTAACAATGGTCATATATATATATATATATATATATATATATATATATATATATACATATATATATATATATATATATATCCCCACCCAAAAAAAAAGGAATAGAAAAAACTACATTCCAATCAAACCAAATACACTGCTATTTAAGTTAAAAAAATAATGCATGTTCCAATTCTGTGAGTAGTGACCCTGAAAGAATAAGCCCGACGCTTTGTTTGTACCAGGTTTCTTTGACGTGGATCACACGATGAGGAAAGGGGCCAAACGCGACCGCGACTCGCGGTCCAGGTCCAGGGAACGGGATAAGGTGGCGGTTGTCAAGTCGCCGGACAAGTGCAAGGGGAAGGGTCCGGGCCCTAAGAAAGTGCCTAACAAGACCGCACAGATAAAAGCTACTGCCACACAGACCAAAACCAAAGGTACGCTGGCCACGCCTTCCTCTCTCACCGTCAACACCACCGCTGACTGCCAATCACCCGACGTTGCCGCGCCCGGTGAAAACATTGGTTGTTGTGTTTTTGATGACAACTCGAGTTGTCATACGAAATTTTGCCCTTTGGTGATAGTCAAAATGAAAAAGCCCGTATGGAGTTTAATTGTTAGGCTTTTCTTCAGGCGAAGAACATGAAAGTACAAACACCTATTTTTTTGTGTATTTTATTTGTTTGGTTGTTTTGTGTGTGTGTATATATATATATATAAACAAGTTTGTTTCAGTTGAGATTTGATGTTTGAATTTGGTTTAGCCATTTTTTATTGTTTTTGTTCCATTCACACTGTTCTGTATTTTTTTATTCCACCATATGATTAATTACTCCTTCCTTGACGTCCTCCTCCATTGATCCATATCGGCTATAAATTATTATTTGAGTGCTATTTGTTGTTGTTTTCTCTTTCTTTACATTTGAGGATCATTTACATTGGTTGATTTCATTCACCACCCTACATTTCTTTTTAAATACACTTCAAGAGAGAAGAAAATCACACACACAAAAAGAGAATTTGAAGTAGTCATGTATAAATAGTCGTTTTACACTAATCTCACAGAGTGTGTTTCTAGTTCTAGACTGATGTTTCTCCTCTTTTTTTTGGTGTACACTGGGTTAGTTACCAAAAGAGGTTTTGTCATGTTTATTGCAGTTATTGAGTTGCACCGTCTGGGTGTTGGTTTGAACCCAGAAGCTTTATCCGTTGATTTGAAAAGAGATATTACCATAGCTGCTACTAATAGTAATACAGTGGGGTGTGCATTTTTTGTCTCGCACATATGCAACTATTCTGTGTTTGACTACCATTATATCATTTGCTTTCCAACCCCAACCTTGAATGCTCTTAATTATTCTTACCCTTATTCTCCAACCAATGCTTTATTCAGCAAGGCTATATTATCAGCTATCAAATACGATTTTGTGAATTAATAATTTCTTTAAAAGAAAATCAATCTTGACTACATTACCAAAATATAATCCATACCGTACCGTAGTAAATATAAACCCAAACAACACTGTGCATTCATTCCCCCCTCCCCATCCATCTGTGTACTTTGTGGACAGTCGAGTTTCTTCTGTGTTAGAGTCAGCCCCCAATGTCCTATGTGTCAGCCACTTGTTGTGTTGCTATAAACCTTCCATATATATCTATATATCTATATATATATCACCTGAGCCACACACATATTCTACCCGGTCGAGCCGGTCTCTGCTACATGAGGAGTTCCATACATTCAGCCAGTCATCATTCCTGTTAAGTCTTGTGGGTAACCAGCTGGGCCCTCCCTCCCCCCCCCCCCCCCCCCCCCCCCCCCTCCACACCCAGCACCTAATTATACACATAGCAATATGGGAGCACATATCACTATACTCCGATCTCACTACCACACCTTCGTGCCTTCCAGTATTACCTACTAGCATCATTGGGCCCTATGTACAGTTCAAAGTAGAGGTTAAGACTTATGTACTGAGGTCCTTAACATAAACTCTATAGACTTAATTATCGCCCCCTCCGTTGAAGGTGATGCTTTTGATATCGAGAAAGGTAACTTGCAGCCGTTCTAGATTCTGACACGGGTGTTGTTTGCGATAATGGTTTGGCTGTTGACAGCATTATTGGCGTTTACTGCTGCGGAATGGTTACGTGACCTTGGGAATGACAGCGATTGCGTGACCTTGGGAATGACCTCGGTTATGTGACCTTGGGAATGATGGCTGGCTTCATTGATATCACATCCAGCACACTTTGCACACCACGGGGCCTCAACAACCCCAAACCCCCTACACCGCTTTGCCTCCACTCCTTGTACTCACAAATATTCACAAAGCTCATCAAGAAGTAGGTCAAAGTTCACCCAGAACTTGGTCAAAGTTCATCCAGAACTAGACTAGCTTTACAACCCTCGACCACCACAACGGGACAGACTCCAAACGCAGTATGTAATGCCTCCGCTCTGACCAGAAAATGAACCGAAGAAACTGTTGAAAGACATTAGTGACTAGATAAAATGATATATATTACAACTTTTACATGCACATTGACCATAACGTGGTCTTATAGTGTCAGTAGATCTCATTGGTTATACCTTTTCCATTATATAGCTTATTTTAATAGATCGTATGGGTTATTTACAGAATTCAGTGGATAAACCTTTATGTCTTTTACTAATTTCAGTCGCTACTTTATACGTTTTGGCCTTATTTGTACGTAGAAATATATATATTTTGGTACTATATATAATCCCCAAAACCAAAAATAAAAAGCTTAAAAAATAAAGTAGATGTTTGAAAAGTAGTTATAAAACTAACCGATATATACAGTCAGTAACCAGTCCACCAATACACACTTGCTATAGAAGTAATTACCCATTTAGGATGTAAGGATTTTCTTTTTTGTTTTCTTTCCTTCATTCAGCTCAAGGTGTTCAACACAATTCCACCTATACGCAAAGAAAGCTTAGTGTGTTGTGTCACCCACCATTATAAATAACTCAGTGTAGAGCATAACAAATATCTTTAAAAAAAAGAAAAGAGTAGAAAATGGAAGCTAAATTTTGAAACACGCAATTAAAATATGGCTGATAAACAAAGAAAATCATTTCCTGTTTTTTTCCGTATTGGTGATCAGACGAACACATGCCAAATGCTATTCGTTAATGAGCATAGTATTCATAGTCTTTTGTGTAAGGCAAAGAGGTCCCCCTCCCCGTTGGTTGCTTTCTAGGAAATGCATGACTGTTTAAAAGTGGAAATCTCTTTTGTTTATAACTGCATGTGTGGATAGCTTAAGTTTGATACAGTCTACTTAGATGACACTTCAGGCAGAAAAATAACGTCACTTAAACAAATACAGAATAATAATTAATCTTAGTTCATATGTAAAAAGAAAACCACCAGTAACGCATTAATATTAAGCCATTGATTTTCAATTACCATTATTAGAATTAAGAAAAAGATGCCTAAGTTTCTCTTCAGAATGATTATTTACATATTTTATTATATAGCAAGTCTTACGTAGTAGATTTACATTCCCTCCTTCATGACATCAATAGTTTCTTTTTTTGTAGAATAGATTTTAAGTAATTTTTTAATATATCTTTTTCACATTAGAGTTGGAGAGATTTTTGTACTCGATAATTTTTTGGCAATGTGTGTGTGAAGAGGCGGAGCGTCGCCCGCCTACCTACCTTCCGTAATATACATTTTTAAAAGGGGGAAAAAGAGAGAAAAAAATGAGAGCCTTTTATTTCGGTCTTATGACGGGACTTCTCCCCATCCAAAAAGAAAACCCCCTAAAACACCATCTCCTCTCGGACGTCCCCCCAACCCCCTACAGTTGGTCACACTCTTGGCAGTACGTCAGGCAACGTCTATAAGTATAAGAAGGCGTCTTGCCTCTGTGCATGGTGATTGGAGATCTTGAAAAAAAAAAAAAAAAGTTAACGGCAGACATCTAGTCAGAGTTTAAGCTTGTGTACGTGTGGTCTTGGGTGGCTTCCGTTTCCAGATCTGTGTGGGGCCTGCTTTGTTGTTGGGCCACCTAGCACAGAGCCGTGGAAGCTCTGGCCCTTCTGCCACCTCCGAGCCGAACCCCGTAAGTGTCCTGCCTATGTTACGACCCTCACATATCTTCCTTTACCTTCGACTTTGACCGGTTTCTGATTCCACGGCCGCTATGGGCCGTCCCGCCGCTTCGCCCCCCGCCGCCGCTGGCACCCGGCCCCCGTCCCGCTCGCCGGCCCGTCGCCCCGTACCTGCGGCGGCCGGTCCACGGCCCGTAGCGGTCTATTTATGCCATTCCTTTTGGTGTGTGCCATAGGCTTTCCTTTCTCCAAATGACGTCATCACTGTAATGTCTACCCTGCATGCCTTTCTGTGCACCTCCCAAGTCCACCATGATATGTGCAGCAAATAACACTAGCGGGTAGCGTCCACACATGGAAGCTGTCGCAATGAAAGTAGATGCCCTGTTTTCAGTTGAACTTGAATTAGTAGGTTGCTGCGTGTGGGTTTTTTTTTTATGTTAAAGAAAATATATTTATAGGTTGAAAAAATATAAATAAAATAAGAAAGCATTAAGGATGGAGGTGGGGTTGTCTCAAAATGAATAAGTAATTATCACAAACAGTGAGCAGCGATTGTGTAGCGTGACACCTGATTGATTGATCATTGTGTAGGCCTACAGACTGCTATGCCACTCCTACTAACTAGCACTGGCTTTACTCAGTTTGTTAAAGCATTATCCGTATGGGGTGACACTGTTGGGTAGCGTTTGATTGACATGTGAATAAATATAGCTTCACCATGGAAACCCCTATCCCGCCCCCCGTCCACTGATTGTCCATCTAATGCTTTAAGCCTGCTGCACTGCACTGATGCGATGCCTGGTGTTATGCCTCCCCTGCTTGCCCAATCCCCCGCCAGGTGTCCCCCAGTACACGAGGCGCCCACCAGAGGGCGTTAGAACACAGTTTCCCACCACCAGACAGTTTGCAAACCCAGCGTTTGGTTAGAGATGGTAGAATACGTTGTATAGGTCCCTACCCCATCACCCTGAGAAACTAAACTGTTGTTAGCAGCTCATGCAAAACCGATCGTTTCTGAAGTAGAAAGAAAGTGAGATAGAGAGAGAGAAAAAATGAACACCCCACTAGGTAATGCTCTAACCTGCATTAATTCTTTATAGTATTTGTGTTGCAAACTTATTTAATTATGCAAAACAAGGTTAACAATTAAGTTTATGGGGGTGAATTTGTTTTTATATAAACTTGTGACAAACAGGTAAGTAGACCAAAAAATGTTAAATATATATATATATTTAAAAAGTTGTACTAATATGTCTAATTTATCTATATATAACTGAATAATGACATATAAAAGGGCGCCTCCGAGGGAGTAAGTTTGAATATATGTGTCAACATGATAGTGTTCTGTCATGGCTCGCATTGTTGGCATGTCTTGTTACTGAACTCGCGTCATATCGACAGCACTCAGTGTCGCACCAACATACACCACTAGCAATATCCTCAGAGATGCCTTGCTATAAACTCTTGTTAACTATTCAACACAATTTCATTATTTACGTGCATATAAGTTACAATAACAAGCATTTAGCTATTTAAATATATATTTATAATTATATATATATCCATGAATCAGTTAAATTATTCATAAAAGTGGCTTAAAATCTGAATGCATTTTTCCCCGTCTGTGTAATGTATGTGTGTTGAGTGTCCATGTCTTGTGCTTTGTCTTACTCGTTTGTACCAAGTCCAGGCAATGAATGTATGCATACTGATTTGGATTCCATCTCTTCCTTCCTTCTTCTTTGACCATGCCCATCTCTGCAGCCCTGGTGCACACAGGTACATATATAACCAAGTGTTGGCCTTGACATGCTACCCATGTAGCCATAGACGTGGTGTGTCACATGACTGGAAAGAAACCCCATTTCAGTTCCCTTAGTCTCCATCTATATATATATATGTATATATATGTATATATATATATGTATATATATATGTATATATATGTATATATGTATATATATATACATGGGAACACTGGTTTGATTTCTTCTAACATGCTTCTTGTCTATATAGCCTATCACTAATGCCACAGTAGGATATGTGGAAGCATCACCATTTACCATCAGTCACATTTGTTGTTATGACACCTGATATAACTTTCAAATGATGACACAGCTACTCATATGAACATGCATTTTCATTGAGTCTATGTTGATGTGCATATGTACACATACTCACATACATATTATACATAAACACCTGTTGTTTCAATTTCTCACATGTTCCCGACATGTTTTAGCACTTGCAATCTCCACACCCGTTTTTGTTGTTCTGAATCCTTCATTTCAGGAGCCTTCGTCAAAGGTTTAAACTGAGAATTAGTTATCATTTTTTTAAAATATCTAACCCTGTATTCATGGTTATGCATAAGGTTCGCATGCTGTCTCTGTTCTAAATTAGTAACGCTAGACTAATTTCTTCTAAATAATTTGACTTAAAAGCACAGCAGAGGAAACACACTCAAGGAAATACTCGGAAAACTGTTTAATGGTATCTTGCCAACTTGTTACGGTGTCAGGATACGTAAAAGCAATATAGAATATTTGGACATCTCCATAGTTATGTTGCGCTGAATTGTACTCTTGTGTGTTTGGGGCGGGGGGCGGGGGGGGGGGGGGTCTGGGTCGAATCAGCCGTGTAGTCTATTAATGTTGGTTAATTAGGGGCATTCAAAATTAGTAACCCAATCTATTTGTATTTTTTCTTAAACCACAAAAAAAGATCTCCTGCTATATAGGTCGGTTTGAATAGTTTACATGTTTAGAAAAGAATAAAGACTATACTCACACTGAAATCTCTCTTATTATGGAGACAGAAATGGCACATTGCTAAATTTGTCAAATTTCTTAGCAATTTAAAAAAGACCCACATAATGTGCCAATACACAATTACTGCCAATATATAATTAGCGTAGGATCACAAATACAAGTAAAATAACACTGAAGCATATATTCAAAAGACCTTTGAATTATATTTAGTTCAGGTGGATAAGGGAAAGTGTAATGGGGATGCCTTTTGTATTCATTGCGTCGAAATAAGATTCGAAACTGAGCCTTTCATTAGTATGACAATGAGCTAAATCTTATGGATTGTGTTCACACTACAATTGTGTCAATACGGTCGATTTGCGGTCTGAGCTTCTATGGAAGACCGATTAAGACACGGTGTCGTATTTTCAGCGCCCGGTCATTGTCAGCGGCCTGTCGTGGCTTCTGCGCATGTGCGGATTTTCGCACGTTGCGGCGATCACTGCTATTTGTTTTGTTTACACTCGGCGATTCGACGCTGATCTAGCTGCTACGTTAATATCGCTTGTAATTTAAGGTTAATTTAATTAAATTTCATTATTTGAGTATGTAATTCTGTTAAATATGATCGCATTCAATAGATTTCGGCCTAATCGGTCCCTAACACTGCCGGGTACTGTGGCTGAGCTTGTAGCCGGCGAGGGCATGGGTGTTTTGCATATGTCTTAAAATCCGCGCATGCGCAGAAGCCACGACAGGCCGCTGACAATGACCGTGCGCTGAAAATACGACAACGGTTTAAAAGGCAAATAGCGTAATTTTCTTATCTTCATTTCTATCTACCTCTCTTTTGTATTTAGGTATAAAAACCGAGTGGTTGTCATGCACCACACACATCGACTGTCTACATGCTCATAGATACTGATATGTCTGGGTTGTTTACTGATGACAATTAATATTCACTTAACATTGTCTAACCCTGAAATAAAATAAGATCCTCATTAAACTATATCCATATGGTCGCTCCTCATGACTACATGCCTATATGACTACATCACACTTCATGACTACAGAAGTTGGTGGTCAGCTTTAAAAAGAAAAACACGACATATTAGACCATATGAGTTGAAGACACACACACATACACATACACACTTCCGAGCGTTTGGAGTGTGTGCCCCCCCCCCCCCCCCCAAGCAGGGGGGGGACGCGTAGAGGGTGCTGGGAGACCCCCCCCCCCCTCCACCACAACAGGAGGGGGGGGGGAGAAATACACTGCAGACCTTATTAAAGGCGATACAGGGTTTATCACTATCCATATCTATTATATATATATATATATATATATATATATATATATATATATATATACATACATATATATGCATGTGTGTGTATATATATATACACACACACACATAATAGAGACCTTTAGATAGCAAACAGTGAGTGCAGCCTAGCGCCACCCTGTTGATGGTCATTGTGCATAACCACATACCCGCACTCACACACTCAAAGCACCTTCCGTAAGTTATAGATAGCTGCGACCTGGCACGCTTGGTCCCAGCTACAGTCCTTGCTGAGGGACCTACTAACAGGACCGGATTAGGCTAGATCAGGGGCCTATAACATATGTTGTAAAAGGGCTCTAAATTAAACAACTGCACATAATTATTAAACCACATGAATTTGAATTGTTTACTTGCATAGTAAGGTCATTAATTCTTTTCATTTCCTATACAGTCAGCTATTACGACAAATATGTCTGACATTTCACTAATAGCATTACTTAGATGTAGCTCTCAATTGATAGCTCGCAAGCATTTTAGCATGTGGCATTTGACAACGCGGGGCCTGGAGCATATGCTACTTTTGCCCAGTCGAACTCGGAATACCCGGATTGTCACATGACCTGGTGCAGATTGAATGCTTGCGATGCGGGTAGCGTTAAGAAGTGTGCAAAACGTGGCTAATACTGGATCCTTGTCACTAAAGTTGACCTACTAGCTGCTGCTTGCAATGTCTTTCTCTCATGTCTCTATACATACTTCATGTTGTGGTGCGTCCCTGAGGATTTACAGCCAGGCATGCGACACACTTCTTCATTTTTAGTGTTCATGCCTAGACAGAAAACCTCAGTCCTGGTTCTCTACTAAGCTACTACTAGTTATATATGCTTGTTATGTTCAAAGTTAATTCAGTAACAAATAACACTTCTAGATGAAATTATTTAACAAACAAAAGTTTAATTATTATGAATATATCACAATCATTCTAATTGACTTTGGTGTGCTTACCATGTGTACATTAACATTAACTCCACTACTAAGTAAGCAGCACACCAATATACACAAAACTATTGTACATAGGCAATGACATTGTAGCGTAGTTGCGTTTCTCATAGATTGGCATGTTTGAAAAGAAAATTGCACTATAGATGCCCATTGACGTTAACAAGAAATTTATAATGTTTCACCATTCTATCCTTGCTACAAGTGGACCTCTTAATGGAGGCAAAGAAAGCCCAAAGTAAGACCAACACTTATATTGCACTCAATCTTGACCCTGCAAACCCATTCGCACGTCACTATCTTAATCGCACCAAATCAAGAGCAAAAATAAGAAAGTAACTGAGATTTTGAAGAAAAGAAAAAGAAAAAGAAGAGAGAGGAAAAGAAGATATATATCGATATATACATATACGACAGCAACATACAATTCAATGGTGGTGAGGGTGGTAAAGAACCTCTGTCTTATGTATTGCTATATTTATATATTTAAAAAAAAAGGCTTTGATGGTCTAATTCACATTTCACTCATTGGACATTGTGTGTGGTGTTGCAACGTGTTTTTTTTTCCTGTAGATCCACCTTTCAGAGAGATGACATCTCTGTACCTATATATTATGTATATATTTATATTTATATGTTATTGGTTTTGTAAGTGGTGTCTATATATCTATGTAGTCACAGAGTAATGAATATATACGCACTACAGTGGATGATATGTGTTTTTCTCCTAACACTAATGGTGGCCTTCCCCCCCCCCCCCCCCCACCTCCCGCTGCCTCTTACCTACTTGCAGACGAGCGGTCGGCCAGCATAGCGTCCAGCAGCACGGGGGCGGATCGGCGAGAGACGCTCCAGGGCGACCGGGCCAAGCTGTTGCTGGAGGCGGAGATGACACCCGACAAGGTGTCGGCGTCCAGCAACCCGGCCCCCGCCGTAGCAGCACCTCCCGCCGCCGCCGCCGCCAGCGCCGCCAGCGCCGTCACAGCCAGTGTCGGCGTGGTGGCGCCGCCGTCCCCAAGTCCCGCTCCCGCTCCCGCCAAGGTGACCCACACGAACACACTCGGCCCGTCGGCCAGCTCTCTGGGCACGCCCAAGAAGCAGCTGGCGATCCCCGAGCGCACGGAACCTACAGCTCCAGCAGCCCCCGCCTCCTCAACAGTCGCGACAACCTCTTCGGCAGTGGCAGGTGCCGCCGCAGCCGCCGCAACACCCCCCACTGCCAACGGCCCAACGCGCGTTCCGCAACGGCGCGGACCGCTGAACCTCACCCTGGATCTATCGGTAACCAATAACCCGACACCTTGTGAAGTGATAGAGAATTCTGCATCCACTGTGACAAGCAATGAGGGGGTGGTTCGCACTGGTGGTGCCTGTAGACCGCTCAGGCCTCACAAGAGTCACATTGAGCAGCTCAGGCCTCACTGTGAGCAGCTCAGGCACATTGGATCTGCGCTTCTAGGCCTCTCTTCTCCTCCTCCTCCGCCACCCGGGGCAGTGAGTGGACATTTAAGGATCAGCTGCCAGATACCTTAGCATGCTTCCTTACTGTTCTAGCTCTGTGTCACCAATCCTTCTTGCTCTTGCGACCTCTCGCGACCTCTCGCGACCCAACCCCCAACAATCTCTGCCAGCCCCAGAAAACGCCCCCTAAGCTCTCTTTAAAAAAAAAAACACCACACATTGGTAGTGTTGTCTCTGACTGCCAGAGCGCGCCAGTAGTTAGAGCATCAACCCAACAAAAAAGAAAAGAGAGAACATGCCTCACACGCAGAGAAAATACAACCAGCAAAAAAAAAATGAAAAGAGAGAAGAAATATAATCTTAATAAAATAGTGATGAAAGTGGGACTTATTTTCATATGTAGATATGTAATTTCGGTTTAAACAGATAAGCTTCATGACAAAGCAGTCAAATCCCAAAGGTCCACTACCCAAACCATGAGGGTATCGGGGTCCTATCACACTAGGACTTAGATTAGTAAACATAAACATTCCAGGCACACCAGAATGCTTCTTGCTCTAGAACCAGCCTTCTCTTGTCATATCTTAGATAAGCTTATGAAATTTTACGGACAGACTATTTAGGGATGCGGAACTAAATGAACTTTAACTAAAAACTGTGATGATTATTACACGGAGCTAAATTCATACGCTCTGTGGTAAATTGTATGTGTTATTACATATAAATGTACATGTTTAAGTATGTAAGCCAACCATAAATGACTCTTTAACAGGGTTGCCTTAACTATACTTAAAAATACAATTCCATTAATAAACCAGCAAAATGTAGTCATAATTAAAATAAATGATTTTAGCGTTTTGATAACCTTATGCACTCGTTATGGCTAATTATAATAATATTTAATTGTTATGAGATCTAAATCTTCAATCAAAATTTGGAAGTCCCACTGCTTTGTTTGATATAACTCAGTTTTCATATTAAATTGATATTTAATTCTTCTCACTCAAAAAGACAATAAAATATCATTAAATTATGTTTCATCAAAATTCAACTGCCCCCTAATTACTAAACGAAAATAACAATGCAAACCATTAGGACACAAGACAAAACCTTTTTTAATTGTTTTAACATAACCTTCGTTTTTTTGTATTCCGTTGATAAGCACCAGTTTAGTTGTAATATTCAGAAAAGCACTGAACGTAGAATCTTGTCAGATATTAATGGTATTTTTAAATAATCGGCAACCCTGAGTGAAATGTTCAGGTCATATTTTTATTGCATGTTTCTTGTCTTCTTACTCTTTTTTGCTGATGAGCTCGCCCATTGGATTCTTCTTCTTATTGCAATGATTGTCATTGTTACATAGACTCACCTCTAAACGACTGGAGCCACC
This sequence comes from Branchipolynoe longqiensis, assembly GCA_030323885.1. Classification (NCBI taxonomy): domain Eukaryota; kingdom Metazoa; phylum Annelida; class Polychaeta; order Phyllodocida; family Polynoidae; genus Branchipolynoe; species Branchipolynoe longqiensis. The sequence continues at coordinate 129,871,060 of CM059187.1, forward strand.
TCCAGGCACATATACTGGCTGTAGATGAGGCCGGTTTGGCTTAGTGCACTAAATGATCAACCTCCATGAAGCACCATGTAGTTAGCATCAACGGCTCAGACGTTACTGAGGACAACCCCTCCCTCAGAGACTGCCTTGCTACTCTTCTAACGATAATATTCTTCAAATTAAGCACAACTCAAATTTGTCGGATAATATCAATAATGTAAAGCGAAATTAATTGTATCCACCTCTAAATTATACTACCCCATATATATACTGTATATTTACACTATATATACTATATATATAATTATATATATACTTATATATAAGCCATTTTAATTGCATTTATTAAAAGCCATATTTAATTAAAATTGGACTCTTAGTATTAACTAGAAACCCAATACTGGCGAAGCCTTGTCTGATGAATGCTCTGTAAGTAATATAATAAATGTACATTTTCTTTCTTTATGTAAAAACAAATAATTATGTTGTGTGAATGGACCTTTAAGATGGTTTTTTCATGTGATGTGGTTTGTGTGTACATGAGCGAGTAGCACTCACCGTCCCAAGGGCGGGGTAGTATGTGCAGAGTACACTTGTACTTATACTAACAAAAGGCTAATTGGTCGGTTGTTAGGCTCGTCTCGTCTGTGTGTTGTATGTTATATTGTCGTACCATGTATCAACGTGTTGTGGTGAAAGGTATTATAGGAAGTGTGGTTTCACAGCAAAACGAAATTAATTAACTTAAGAAAAAGTTTACATTATACGTATTATTTTAAATGCTATCAGGGAACATTGTTCCCGACTATAGATATATCTATATAGATCTTTTTTGTTAACGCATCATCAGACAAGATCCGAAGGGAGAGTCTCACAGCAGTATATCATTTATCTTTTCATTTTCCATATTATTTTGTTGTTTCTCTTTTTATTGTGGTTCCACGTGCCATTACCACCCCCTCCCCACCCTCTGTTCCACCCTCCACATCCTCCTCCATACCCAAAGAATGTGTGTTGGGAATGAAGGGAAGGAGAGAGTGAGTGAGGGTTGGTAAGGAAGGAAGGAAGGAGGGATCGAGGGGGGTGCGGGAGGCTCTATCTCTCTCACTCTCTAGAGGGTCGGTCTGTACGTCAAATGCCTCTGTCATCTTGTCTTCCAGAAGCCCCGGCCGCTGAACCCGACCACGAAGGTGCAGCGGCGCGACTCGGACGGCTCTGCGACGGGGCTGGACGGCACGTCACGGACGCAGCCCGTCCGGCCGTCGACGCTGCTGTACCGCGCCAACACGAAGCTGCCGACCAGCCAGGCTTCGAGCGGCGCTGGGCCGGGCCGGGCGGCGGCGCGCGCCGTACCGGGGCCTTCCACTGTCAAGGGTGCTATTAGTTCTATTGTCGAGCCGCTGGTGGCTCCTAAAGCTACGCCAGAGGACCTTACACTCACCACTTTCAGTTCCAGTTCGGAAGAAATAAACCTGGAAACTATGCAAGCGCAAATGCTCAAAGCCCAAGAGAAGCGGCTGCCGCCCGATGACAAGCGCGCGCCGTTCGCGGGGCGACGGCCCAACCCGCCCTCTGCCGCCGCCAGCCAAAAGGAGGAACTGCCTCAGTACCTAGACTCTCAGGAACCTTCGGATATTCTCAGATTCAAAGGTTCTCGGAATGTCTTGTTGAAGCATTTGAGCGATTCTGAACGTTTTGAGGACAGCGCGAGTCTGATCTCTCGGGGCTCACACAGCGGTAGTCACATACTGCCGTCCGACCGCCGCGACTCGGGCTCGGGCTTGCTCTCTCACACCAGTATCAGCACTATCAAGAAGGATTCGGGGGAGTTTTTCAATTCAAAAACGTGTCTTTTGCCCAAGAGCGGTTCGGAACCCCTTACCGCCATGGGCCTCGGCCACGGCCACGAATGTGCTTCAACAGCGGCAGCAGCAGCAGCGTCGGCGGTGGCGGTGGCGGCGTCGACGGCGACGGCATCAGCGTTAGCGTCGACGTCAGCGTCGGCATCGGCATCGGCGGCGGCGACTGTGGCGGTGGCGGTGGCGGCGGCAGCGGCGGGGAAGCCCAGTTCGCCGACGCTGCCGAACCGACTAACCCTCCGCAGGGACTGTCACATGTGCGGGCTGAGTCCGAGCAGCCCGACCTACATGGAGCGTCACAAGAAGTTCTGCCACACGGGCGCGCATGCGCTGGACCTCTTCGTCAGCCCCGACGAGACGAGTCCGACCGGGCCGCTGTGGCGCCCCGTGGTGGCGAGCACGTCGCGGGAGTCGCCGACGCGCTCACACCACCACCACCACAGCCCCGTTTTCCGCTTCCCCAAGGTGGGCGCCGGCACGCCGCGCGTCCCTATGCAAACCCCGATCGCCACGATGGAGAACTATACGGACGGGGAGGATGAGGACGATGAGGAGGACGACGACGACGAGGAGGAGGATTATTGCCATAACAAGCCACTCATCCCGCCCGGCCGCAAAAACCATGGGTCCCCGTCCCACATCTCCCGACCCACGTCGGCCGTGTGCCACCCTGCCCAGCTCAAGCGCACGCCCTCCGGTAAAAACAAGGGCGAGCGGAAGATCAAGTCCTCGCGAGAAAAGTACAAGAAATACTCTGACAATGGTGTCTTCACGCAGGTGCCAGACACCAGCTTGAGGTGGGTTTGAAGTGCGCAGAATTGCATGTGTCATTACCCACTCCCCACTCCCCAAGTCTAACGAGACACCTTACGGCCATCTCCTCTATTGTCACCCCCCCCCCCCCACCGCACCTTCAGCCACTTATATAATATAGTTGTTGTTGTTGTTATTATTGTCATTAAGTGGTGTCATGTTTTAGTCATAACTCATGGCTAACTCATCCTAACAGTATACTCCCCACCCCACGACCCAGAACTAAGAACCTACACCCACATCCACTATCCATATCCACACCATATCCAGATCTACAACGCGCACCCCCAATCTGAACCCTACAACCTACACCCACACTATAATACACAACACACACCCATAGCACACACCCATAAACCAAATCTCCAACAAAAACACCCGCAACAGACCCCATACCCCACACTCATAACCCACACCCACAACCACACCCACAAACGACACCAACAACCCACAACCAGAACCCACACTCACCTACTCGCAGCCCCCACTCATAATCCATACCCACCCCCACGAACCACCCCCACAAACCACACCCATAACCCACACCTACAACCCACATCTTAACCAACACCCTCCCTCCCCCCCCCCCCACACACACATACATGCATCATTTGTTATTTCTAAGCGTAACACTTTGGAGTTACTTTCGTCCTTTCTACACATATTTCACCTCGGGCTGTCGCCTAGAGGCCATTCTTAGTCCAGGGAGAGGAAGCTATATCCGTGACCAGCCAGCTAACTGTCAGTTCTCAACATGTACAGAGGTGCATTGGATAAGGTGAGTACTTTCCCTGTTAATGGCAGAAATAGTAAGAATGTCATACCTTTGAAGCAGCAGAAGCAGTGTTTGATTAGGATTAAGTTACAGATTAACTTACAGATCCTCTTCTGGCTGATATAGGTGATATTGGGCCTCTAATGCCAGCTCATTATGTTAAAAATAACTATTTTGTTGCCACATATGAACGTCATTGGATCCCGAAGTCATATAAGTTTGGGTGTCCTCTCCAATGTCTATCCAGCCTTCTCTCAAATGCTTCTACCATTGGTGCTTTAACCACTTGGTCTGGAAGACTGTTCATGGATCTGTCTCTCGAAAGAAAATTGAGTGTTTCCCGAACTCAAGTCTGGGCTTCTCCTTGAAGATCTTATACCACTGGCCTCTCGTGTTGTTGTCTATTCTGAGGTTGAACAAACCTGGTGTGACATCATTGTCATAGACTCTAGTAATAATTGTATAGGTCTCTTCTCTATCATATCTCCCCTGAGGTTAAGATGACGGTGAATTTGATACACCATCGACATAGTTTGCAGGCGCCAATGCACCAGTTGCTTCTTATGCCTAATGATATTCCTATTCCAGCCCTGTCTATTTTCTCATTTTGGTTGATATGTGATGTGCATGTATTCTTCAGGAATCGAGAATGTTTAAAGGGAATATTTATGGTAAGCATCGCGGCGTTTCTTACTAGCCCAGACAATGAACCCTGTCTAGGACTACAGCTTTAAGATTGATACCCAAATGAAGCTGATTCCCCCGCAAATAATTTTAGTGTTGATGGTGAAATAATGTTTGACACGCCTCTGTCCTGTAGCATGTTGCATAGATTTTAGTCAGGCCCTAATTGTGGGACAAGTCCATTAATATACACATCGTTATTTTATTGTGTTATTATACTTTTATTTTATTATACTGTTATTTTTTTTATGGGAGGTCTACTGTTATTGCATTACACTGTTATTTTGGTTATGTTGTTAGTGTGGTGTTATTTATTATACTGTTATCTCTATTGTATGCCTACAGTTCTATTGTACTGTTATTTTATTTTACGGTTATTTTATTATGGTGTTATTTACATTATACTGTATTTTTAATACTGTTATTTTATACACCATTAATTTATTATACTGTTATTTTATTATATTTTTTTAGCAAATTGGTATTTTATGACACTGCTATTTTATTTTATTGCACTACTATTTTACTTACCTCTTATTTTAATATACTTTTATTATACTAGGCCTATTCTGCTATTTAAATTATACTGCTATTAGAATTATATTGCTATTTTATTGGTTGTTTTATTACAGTGATTTTATTATACTGTTACTTTATCATGGGCCCTACTGCTATTTTATTATACTGTTATTTTATTATAGGCCTACTGTTATTTTACTGCATTGTTATTCTAGGATGCTTCTATTTTATTATACTGCTATGTCATTAGACTGATATTTTGTCATCCAATATTTTCTTTATTAGTACAATGGCGTACTAAGGTGTAACTCTCTTCATGTTTATCATTCTCGTCTCTATGGGTATTTTTCTTTGATATTTGTAACATCCACTTGACTATGTAATAGAGATCTAATCTGAAGCATATCTTTTCATGTCTATCTTTATGTTCTAGTTCTCCCCATTTAGTTGTAGGCTATTCTCTTTAATATTTGTAGGGATATCCACTTGTCTATATCAAAGTACAACATTGGATTAAATATTCATTTGCTTATAGAGGAACAGCCTCGTTCTGGATTAGGACTTTCAAATAGGAATATAATTTGAGAAAGCTGAATACAAATGTATTAGGTTTATGCTTAGCTACACCGAGCACCAACCACATCAAGAGTGCCAACCATGATAATGAACTGTAACCGTGGACTAAAACGGCTATTATTTTGGAGTAATTTACAAAGGGGGAAGCAGAATGGGTTATGCCGGTCTTTATTGAACGTAGAACATTGGTATCATTCACAGGTCATTTTCAGGTCAATTGGTCATTCGGGAACTTTCCCCCCAGTCATTTCTTGCAGTGTCCTTGGTGTTGATGGGCTGGGCTCGAACCCTCAACGCTACCCCTTGTACCTTATTTTTAGGTGTGGGTAGGTTGGCGAAGAAAGTATGGAGGTGGTCCGTGTTAGTCAACAGCGGCGGTGGAAGTAACACCGTGGAGGGTTGTTTGAGTTTGAATTTTGGTCACGTGACCAGGTTTTGGCAGGAAATGCCGCAGAGTGTTAGTTCTGAGAGATTCTGCTAGGTGGCTCCACCGGAGCCTGCGCGGCAGCTGCTTGTTAGTTTGTGACTGTGGCGCCAATTATGTTCAAGTTAACCAAGCAGTGAGGTACCCGCGCCTCCGTCCGTAAATTACCCATGTTACGAATAACTTGCACAATTTACGATGGTGGGGGCGGAATGGGGTATATCGAACTTTATTGAACATAGGACATTTTTATCATTCACAGGTTATTTTCAGGTCAATTGGTCATTTCAGGATCTCTTCACCCCAGAGTCATTTCTTGCAGTGCCCTTGGTGTTGATGGGCCCGTGTCGCAGTTTCAAAGCCCTGTCAGTTTCAACGGCCCGTATGGACTCAAACTCAAGGCATTGTCAATGGTCGTGAGCAATCTTCATACAGAAAATACAGCAAAAGTGAAATATCTCTAAAACTACACCACTTATTATTAACAAATTGCTTGGTACACATATAGAAAACATCTTCACCAAAAAGACTGTATTAAATTTATAAGGTTAGGGTTCTTGATTAGTATTAATTTTGAATAAAACTAAGGTTTTGCACTGTGCGTACCGTCAAACTCAAGGCATTGTGAATGGTTGCTAGCAACCTTCATACAGAAAATACACGAAAAGTGATATATCTCTAAAACCACACCACCTAGAAACAAATCGCTTTGTACACATGTAGAAAACATCTTTACCAAAAACATTATATTAAATTTATAAGGTTAGTGACGATGATGTTAGATTTTGACGCATGCGCATGAAACTGACGGGCCGTTGAAACTGACCGGGCTTTGAAACTGCGACACCGGGCCCGAACCCTCAAACAAACAGTTTGGCCGCTAACCCCGGAAATCCGCGCGAACCACGGGTTAAGACCGCTAACACCGACACATACATTTGGCCCCAGGAGGCGATGGTTCAAGGCCTGTCGTGGAGGGTTGCCACACAGGCCTGGGCTCCTCCCCTCCTCAAGCTGTGGAGGGTGTATGAGCCTGAGCGGGCCACGCCCACCGCTGCAAGGGCCATCCTGAGGGGTCCAGTGAGAACCACTCCCTGGAGTTATGCACCTCCGGGGAGGAGGAAGACGGGGCCAGCTGGCGCTGGTCGTGCTTGTGATACGTATAGTACCCATGCCGTCCTTGGGAAGCAAGGGGGCCCCAGGGTGGTAGGTACCAGCATCATGTAAGCCTGCCCAGCTCTCCAGCGGGTCTTGGTCATCCAGATGGTTATGGAGAGGCCATTAGAACTTAGTGAGGGTGATGTATTGTGCTCGCATAGCATGGCCCGGGCCAGTGGGGGCCATCAAGCTTGGAACAACACACTAAAACGCTCATGTTAACTGCTTTAAGTAGGGTTTAACTTCCTCATATCTATCGTCAATTGTGGCTGAGTACCCTTTTGAGAACAGGTCATCTCAAAGTGGCTTTATAGTGTGGCCAACTGTGATACCAGGGTGTCAGGAAACCATGCCTCGGATAAATATTAGATAATACCGAACATGATGACCTAAAACATCCACCGACCCCTACCTGGATGAGAAGTCATGGATTTGATCGCCGTTTGGGTCAACTCAAGGACTTACAAAACGTGATATTTGTCAGTACTCCAATGATCGACATAGTAGAATGACTGGTTGGAATTATGTGGTGCAATGGCCTAAAAGAATATATAGCAAACTCACAGATTAACATGGTAGCCGCCCAAATAATAGCATGTTGTACACTCTCTCCATTACGGTAGCTAAGCTATTCTGATGACAGGTTCATCTATCCTACCTTCCTTTGGGGTAAGTAATTCATAAGTGAGCACACATTAACCTAGTAAATAGAGTCAAGCTTAACTTGAACACATATATAGCTTCCTCTCCATATTCTCAGAATAGCATCGGTGAAACACAACTTAGGTCTCAACTATTACAAGGTAAGTCTCGGTTTAACTAATCTATATACTATATAATTTATGTTATATAGATGCGATGGTTAAAACTGCATAGTCTCCAGTAAAATCATCAAATTTCAGAAATAAAGAAAACTGGCCTAGATTTGATCCTATTTTTCCAAATTAGATACCAGTGCACTTATCAAGGATTGGTTGCTGCAGAGGAGGAAATACTAAGTCAATTTAACATCCCCTCTAACCACTATGGTGTAATCATTTGTATGTGCTCACCAGAATTAATTGGATATGATTTCACTTGAAATATTTTCGCAGTTAGACAATTAAAATCAAAGTTTTTTCAGACCAAAAGGTAGGTTATAGCGATCAAACTATCATATTTACATTTGTACTGGCAGAAACTCAAAACCAACAGACCAACTGTATACTTCCTAGTATTAAGCTAAAACACACATATTGTACGAAACAACCCCAATAACTCCCGTTATTAATTCCTTGTTTGTTTTAAACAAAGGCTACAAATGATAGCATTAAACATTACACAAGAAATCCATGCTACGTCCTTAAGTTGTATCTGACCATGCAAGTAATTGTAATATTCATTTAATGCGCAGTGATTTATTGCACACATGCATATAGTATTGTATTCTGACGTTCCCTTGTGTTCTGAGTGTTACTGGTGTCGTTCAGTCACTTGAATGGCACAATTGTATGTGTCGTCTGGAACTCTCCGCTTGCTAACCCGACGTGACCCTGACACAAAGTGATCTTTCGCTATGCTGGTTGAATCGAGACAACTTCAAATATGGGGTTTAATAAAAAGAAATAAAAATACATATTTTTTTTAGCATACAACAAAAATAGTGTTATTCGCCCGGTATGATTACTCATACGTGACATAGGTTAATCTCTTATGAGAACTGGTATCCATGGACACTGGTATTGTAAGAGAGTAGTAATCCGCTCACATTCACCAGATCCTCATGGATAACCCTACCGGAACTGAGAGGTCTTGAGGGCAATAACTGTCAGTTCTGGAATTACTCATTATTGTGTTTATTATCCCCATTTCATTGAATATCACATTCGGATCATATAGGCGTGATACACAGGTTAAATGCTTGTTTCCTATTTTAAGCTGGATAATCTGATAAAAGCAGCCACTTTTCGAAACTAAAACATTTTTTAGGGTTGATCCTACATAATCCAATTTAGACACTGGTGCACGCGTTAAGCATTTGTTGCCGCATAGGAGGAATGCCAATTTAAAAGATCCTGTTACTGCTGAAGCCTATTGGTGTCAGAGTTTTGATCTGCATGCCAAATTAACTTCGCATCTCTGCACTTCAAACATCGCCGAAGTTAACTATTTACAGGGTCCTTCAAACCAAAGTAAGGTTGATTATATTCATCAATCTAATATATTATTCTAAAGAAATGAAAATAAAACCCTCAAGAACATCAGACTATGCAATTTTAATTAACGCGTTCTTGCTTCTTAGCAGCCAATAGTTATATAGTCCTGAAAGTGCATGTTTCACATGGCTCATACACATCAGTATTTTGGTTAAGTGAATGCGACAGAAAGCCAAAGCATTACCATGTACTATTTGCTGTTTATCTACTTTGTTTGATATGTGTTTGTTGTCCGAATTTGTCATTCAAGTATGTTGTTGAGAGATTTTGTATACTCTTTTACTTGGAAAGGAAAGCTTGTTCTTTTATAAACACTGTTTGACTTGTCAATAGTTTACACTGTTTCAAAATAACCTTCTGTTCAAATGAATGCAATGAATTCCCAAGAGAAATACTTCTTTTGAAACTTTTCTGTAGCTTTAGATACAAGATTACACTTCTGTCTAAATTACAGAACAGCTCTAAAGGAAATGTTTAGATACATTACTTGTTTTTCTCATATCATTGTTTCCTAATGAAAGTGACTCTGATATTATCAATATTTACTCGAATATTTTCAATGAAGAGTAGCCTTGTCATTCTCTATTTTCCTTGGTTTTTAATGCATCCTTTTAACAAGAAAGTTAAAATATAATTACGGACGTGAAGACCTCCACCTGTTTAGCCACCAACACAAACTGACTGACACCCCCCGCCCTTACCCCTACCCTTACACACATACACCGGTTCTCACCACACCGATTTCCATTGCACTTGAGTTTGAGCCTGTTAGTGCTGAACCAACATTTTCATACCCGTAGGTTGGAGCCCATGGGCGCTGAAGCACATTTTCATGTCCCTAGGTTGGAGCCCATGGGGCAAGCCTCCTCCGACTCCGCCCTCAGTGACGGGTCAAACAGTAGCCAGCGTGGTGAGGGCAGCACCGAGCGACTCTCCGCCAGCCGCGCCAAGGTCCATCCAATGGACAAGGACAAAGGTGAGTGGAATGCAGTGTGCACATACTGGTGCAGTCAGCGTATGAGACCTTTGTGATAGCTAGTTAGTGTTGGACTTTTCTAAATGTGAATCAAAGTTTAATGTGTATACATAGGTGTCAACCCCCAAGAATGAAAACAGTAGTCTAAGATTGTGAAAACCATAGTCTTTACAGCCTAAATGTAATACTTGATAGGTATGCACTGCCCACCACAAGTCAAGGTATGCGCTTATTATGGCTGCTCAATGTTATTCCCCAATATAGTTTGTGTTTTAAGATATGTAGTGGAACAAGTTGGAAGCAGCCATACAAAAAAAAAAAATCCTTGTTTAATTATGATATGATATATATTGATATGTATATTTGTAAAAAAAAAAGAAAAAAAAAGTTACATTCATATTATGTCAGTGGTAAGAAATAAACAATCCATAATAATTATTATAAAAATTGAGAGTTCAAATACATTGAAAACCGTATGGTTTGCTCACCTAAGGCTGTAGTTGTAATTTTATGTGTAAAACCATAGTCGATCTTTAGGCCAAAACGTAGTACCTACTTGACAGGCCTATATATATGACTGAGCATCTTCAATGTGTACTCATTTTAAGATTAGCTTAGTTGAGTAACATTTCGCTGTATTATCGAAGTCATTTTGCCTTACACTATGGTTGAATATATTATAGTTTGACATACTATTAGTATACATGATATTCACACGCATGCGCTGTGGTATCGTTCCCACAACCGTAGTGTTCGTCGTCACCGTCAGATGTCGCATGCATTGTGAATATTGTGTATTAATAGTGACTGACTAGTTTGGTACCCTCCTAACATTTTCAAAAGGTTCCAAACATGAAAATTTATTTTTCTTGGAAGCTCCGATGACCCAAAAGCAATATACTTTTGGAATTTTCAAAATATCCCTAAATTTGACTGATATACATGCATTTGAAAGTTAGTAATTTCCATAGATTTTGTATGCGCTGTGGCAACGGTCCCACAACCGTAGTGTTCGTTGTCGCCGTCAGATGTTGCATGCATTGTGAATATTGTGTATTACTAGCGTATAGGCCTATAGAATGATATAGACGTCCATAGGTCATTTCCGACGAGTAGGCCTAGAATCGTCAAGTTTAATTAAAACCGCCAGCGCCAAAACAGATGCACCAAAAGCTTGGTTACCACTAACTAGTCTTACTTAAATATTTATATGGCAATGCACTAACTATTGTTACATAGAGTATATTTAAGGTTGCATAGTCTGATGAAATATAAAATTTTCAAGGCCAAAACAATTCTCTAGATTTGATTTTTACATATCTAACTTAGATACTGATGCACTTATTGAACATTTAATTCTGCATAGAAAGGAATACTGAGTCAATTTAATAGAACATTTTACTGTAGAGGTCTATGGTGTCAGAGTTTTGGCATGCTTGCCAAAATTAATTTTCCTTGTTTGCACTTCAAATATCTCAAAAGTTTACCATTTTAAATTAAAATAATTTTAAACTAATGTAAAGTAGATACTAATGATCGATCTAATATATTTATCTCAGAAAAATTGTAGAAACTCAAAACAATCGGACTATGCAACTTTAATTAAGTAACAATATATACGGTCGACGTCAGCATAGGTATTTAGGTCAGTGCGCGTGCAGCTTGGCTGCAGGACGACACACTGTCACACTGCAAACTCAATGGATATGAGCAATCTTCATAGAGAAAAGGTGAAATATCTCTAAAACCACACCACCTAGAAACAAACTGATTAGAACACGTATAGAAAATGTGTTTACCAAACAGATTATATTAAATTGATATGGTTAGGGTTCTGCATTGCTATTAATTTTGAATAAAACTGACATTTTGTACTGCGCTTTACCGGCAAACTCAATGCATTGTCAATGGCCGTGAGCAATTTTCATACAGAAAAAGTTAAATATCTTTAAAACCACACCCCCTAGAAACAAACCGCTTGGAAGACATATAGAAAACATACTCAACAAATAGATTATATTAAATTGATAAGGTTAGGGTTCTGCATTTCTATTAATTTTGAATAAAACTGACGTTTTGCACTGCTCGTACCGGCAAACTCAGTCAATGTATTGTCAATGGCCGTGAGCAATCTTCATACAGAAAAGGTTAAAGCTGTATGGTCCGATGAAAATATCAAATTTTCAAAACCAAAACAATTATCTAAATTTGATTCTACATATCTAACTTAGATACTGGTGCACTTATTAAACATTTGTAGCCACGTAGAAGGGAATAGTGAGGCAATTGAATAGAACCTGTTACCGCAGAAGCCTATAGGGTCAGAGTTTTGACAAGCTTGCCAAAATTAATTTTGCATGGTTCCACTTGAAATATCTCAAAAGTTAGCCACTTAAAATAAAAGTTACTTCAAGCTAAAGTAAGGTACATAATAACGATCAACCTAATGTATTTATCTCAGAAAATTTCAGAAACTCAAAACCATCGGACTATGCGACTTTAAATATCTCTAAACCCACACCACCTAGAAACAAACTGATTGGAACACATATAGAAAACCTGTTTAGCAAACAGATTATATTAAATTTATACGGTTAGGGTTCTGCATTTCTATTAATTTTGAATAAAACTGGCGTTTTGCACTGAGCGTACTGCCAAACTCAATGCATTGTTAATGGCTGTGAGCAATCTTCATACAGAAAAAGTGAAATATCTCTAAAGCCACACTACCTCGAATCAAACCGCTTGGAACACATATAGAAAACATGTTTAACAAGCAGATTATATTAAGCTTATAAGGTTAGGGTTCTGACTTTCTATTAATTTGGAATAAAACTGACATGGCAGTGTGCATTCGTTCTGCAGCCTGGCTGCGCGCTCATACATGATGTTTATGAACATTGAAAGGGGCAGCAGTTCTGAATTCTATAGTTCTAGCATTATACACATGGTGGCAGCACCAGCGCATTTTTCTCGGATTTTCCATTGGGTGGCGACACCATAGCGTGAGGGACTAACTAGGTCACGATAGAGCAGGAAGGCCTGCATTATCCGAATTTATGGTGTTTAAAGACGATTTAATTCAGTTAACGAGGTATGTAACTTCTATTGTAATAACTACAATCTTGGTATTTATGACTATAATATTCAATATTTAAAGATGCAAGGTTTGCAAATGCACTACAATGACTGAAACTAATCAAATTAGTCAGTTTCTATTTTTCCTCGTTACAAATTCAGGACTATTCTGGTACATATTATAATACAATATATCAGAATAGTCCTGAATTTGTAGAACTGCAATATTTAGGTCCTAGAAATTCAACTTACAATACTTAAAGCTGCATAATCCGGTAGAAACCGTTGCCTTCAAGGCAATCACCGAAAAAGTCTGCGTGCTGCCTGAAATTCCCAAACCAGGCGCTAGTAGGGCTTGTATCTAAATAATTCACGTTTGGATTAGTTTATTCATACTGACGTATGCGTGTATAAGCGAGTTCAGCATCTCGGGCGCGCGGTGGTTGATGGGAAGTCATCGGGATAAACAAACCCACGTGTATCATTATTGCATGACTACGCGCAGTGCAAAACGTTAGTTTCATTCAAAATTAATAAAAATCCAGAACCCTAACCGTATCAATTTAATATAATCTTGTTGGTAAACATGTTTTCTATATGTGTACCAAGCGATGTATTTCTAGGTGGTGTGGATTTAGAGATATTTCACTTTTTCTGTAAGAAGATTGTTCACAGCCATTGACTGTGATTGAGTTTGCCGGTACGCGCAGTACAAAACTTTTATTTTATTCAAAATTAATAGAAATCCAGAACCCTAACCATATAAATTTTATATAATCTAGTCATGGAATATGTTTTCTATATGTATTCCAAGCGGTTTGTTTCTAGGTGCTGTGGTTTTAGAGATATTTCACTTTTTCTGTAAGAAAATTGCTCACTGCCATTGAGTTTGCTGGTACGCGCAGTGCGAAACATTAGTTTTATTCAAAATTAATAGAAATCCAGAACCCTAACATTATCAATTTAATATAATCTTCTTGGTAAACATGTTTTCTATATGTGTACCAAGCGATTTGTTTCTAGGTGGTGTAGTTTTCTAGATATTTCACTTTTTCTGTAAGAAGATTGCTCACGGCCATACATGCAGTGCAAAACGTGGCTTTGTTTATACCTACAGCGCCGACCGGAAGTCGGACCCGCACATGCGTACGGACAATGCTGAACTCGCTTATTGACTACAATTACAAATAAACAATAAAGTTTTCAGTTGAATATAATAATATAGCTGAGCATACATGTAACAGCAAGCAAGCCAGTATCACTGTAATGGATGTTTGTTCGATTCCTGGCCGAGTAAAACCCAGTAATTAAGGATACCCAGCGCACTGAGACAAGTCGGTATTCATTCTGATGTGATCCCCCACCCTCCCCCATGACATTTTCATCCCTGTCAAGCACTACGTTTTGGCCGTAAAGACTATGGTTTTACATGTAAAATTACAACTATGGCCATCGGTGAGAAAACCATATGGTTTTCAGCATATTTGAACTCTCAATTTTTCTTACCACTCACGTAATATGAATGTAACATTTTTTTTTTTTTTTTACAAATATACATATCAATATATATCATATCATAGCTAAACTAGGATTGTTTTTTTGTATGGCTGCTTCCAACTTGTTCCAGTACATATTTAAAAACAGAAACTATATCGGGGAATAACATTGAGCTGCCATAGTAAGTTCACAAATTGACTAATGGTCAAGTACTACATTTTGGGCATAAAGACTATGGTTTTCACAATCTTAGATTCCTGCTTTCATTCTCGGGGCTGACACCTATGCATGTTGCTTACGACATAAATCCAAATGACTCATGACATTATGACAACGAAATGGGTGTTAAATCATCATTATAACAATACAAATAAAAGGATGTTAAATTAGAAAAATAACAATGGAAACAATTCTAAGACATCATTATGGTAATGAACACATATTATAAATGTTCGCTATGACGTAGAATGGGCATCATATCACGAATAGTATATTTAATTAGCAGCATTGCAATTTGAAGCAAATTCAATTAGAATTAGAATCGGTGAAGGCAGCAATTGAAGGAAGTGATCTATCTATAGCAACACCGAAATTCCAGTTGCAAAGCCAGAGCTCTATATCCATCATATGGAGCTTATATAATCAAGTTTGATGTTGTTGTCGTCCTGTGCATTCCTGCAACTTTAAATGAGGAGTTTGTGGAATGAGTTGAACACCTGGGCCGCGTTCAGGGTGCGTCTCAGAGGCGTCTCAGAGGCGCCGCAGAGACGTCTCCGCGATGCTTTTTGGCCTATTTGCGTTCAGGGTGCGTCTCGGAGATGCCTCCCTTTTCAGACTGGAGATGAAAAGCGCCTCGAAAATGGCCGCCGCATTCAGTGGTTTCAGCCAATCACAGCACAGCTTTTCCATTGCAAATGGCCGCCACCTATGGGGGTGGCCATTTTGGAGACAACAAACTGCTTTTGCCGTTCAGAATAGCGTGACGTCATGGCTATCTCCGAGGCGCCTCCGAGACAGACCCTGAATGCGGCCCTGCTTCCTGTTTGGGAGGTCGTGGGAAATCCAGCAGAGTTAAAGTTACCAATGACGTAAAAATGTATTCTTGTCTCTACCTGGTGCTCGGCATTAGTAGGATATGCCAGGGAGCCAGGGAGTGAAGAAGAGCTATTATTCGCGATTAAAATTGTCCCTGTTTAATGTAATAATAAAATAGAAAATAGAAATATGTCTGATTCTCGGTATCCAGATCGGGATGGCTTAGTGGTTAGAGCCCCAACTTCAAGTACGGAAATTTGTCGGTGCGATTCTTCATCAGGTGAAGCCAAAGACCTGATTCCCATCTGACAGTTAGCTAGAATAGGACAAGGCATGGTTGAACCCGTGTCAGTGATCAATGTATGCTTAATATGACTATGTGGGGTATCGTATTATGGTACATCTGGCATATTTTTATATTGCACTATAATGTATTATAAAGCCATTTACAGTGCACATGTCATTATGAGTACAGGACGCTATGTTATACATGAGGTGTGCTAATATACAGAAGAATTTCTGTGGGTAGACCTACTGTATTTGGTTGCAACAGAAGCTAATGTGACTAGGATAGGTCTTGTTGCAAATGATGTCATATATTGGCATGAATATTCAAATGGGTTATCGGTAGGACAACCATTGAAACAAGCTCAGGAATCTTCATTTAAATATTTAACTCTACAGTGTATTTGAGACGCATGCTGGCATGAATATTCAAACAGGTTCGCCTAGCCGGCTGAGCAACAAACCTCAATTAACTGTCCATGACTTAAAGAGTGATACATCCTAGCCAGGTGCTCAACATTATTAGGATAGGGCAAGGACTGGTTGGCTCAGTGCCAAGATAATGTGACTGAGTGAGATACCAAGTCATGGTGCTGGTGGCCTGTTCTCACAGTGTGGCAGCACTATGAATTCGCCATGAGTGTGCACTATCACAAGTTGGTACCCGTCCTGATATGACCTTAGATGTTGCCACGACGTAAACCTCCAACAACCATTATTAGGATAGGGCAAGGACTGGTTGGCTCAGTGTCAAGATAATGTGACTGAGTGAGATACCAAGTCACGGTACTGGTGGCCTGTTCTCACAGTGTGGCAGCACTATGAATTCGCCATGAGTGTGCACTATCACAAGTTGGTACCCGTCCTGATATGACCTTAGATGTTGCCACGACGTAAACCGCCAACAACCGACCAACTGTCTACTCGTCGATGTGATTGCAACAACCCCTACTCTGTATGATGTATGTCTGTGTTCTCCTTCTGCTGCAGAAGATGACTCTGGGAAGGGCGGCTTGTTGAAGTCGCGGATACCCCGGCCTTCAGGTCGTTTAGGCCGAATACAAGTGTTCGGTCTGCTCGGACATTCAGGTGACAAGAAGGACAAGAGCGATGATCCCGCACCTCCGGATTCCCCATCACAAGTATGTACAGACCAAGTAAGTACCCTTCTTCTATCTTCTATGCTCTTTTCATGTTACGCCTACTCAGAGGTTCTTCTGAGACCCACTGATGTCCTTAGCTATATCGGTTAGGTAAGTTTATTCTTCAACTGCAAAACATATATATATATATGTGCGTGTGTGTGTGTTTGTGTGTAATTTATTAGTAGCAGGCCAAAATACCAGTGCTTATGAGCCGAAGAGACATTTAGTAAATAAAGAAACTATTATTTACTAAAAGAAAATTGAAGCTATGTCTGAACCTTATGGTATATGACTGACCCCAACATGTCTACATAAGCATAGGAATAGTGTCCCTATCCTATCTTAATATCATGGTGACAGTAACCCACAAGAACAGAATACAACACCAACATATTTCACTAAGGAGTAAGCTTAGCAGAAGGTACCAACGATGAGGTTAAAATTAAAATATTGAAAAAAATTCTTGATATTGACTAAATACCCTTTCAATTTCAATTTCAACGTCCCGATAACATGTTCCGATAACATGTTAGTTAATTAGTTAGGGAAACATAGTTTATGTTACTATCTTGTCAGAATAACACACATTAATTGAGTAGCCAGCCTCAAGTGTGGATGTAACATGATTAATTAATAACAACACTTTTTTAAAGGAAATTGAATGCATGAAACAATGATTTTGTATGTTGTGATACCTTAAGCATACAACTGCACTATACAAAAGTGGTTACAGGCAAGTTATACTCTTCCCAATTTTGAGTTGTGGACGTAACCAAATAGAAGGGGACACCAACAAAAGTAGGGGACTTCAACTTAAATTATTTTCATACACCTTTGTTGAAATATGCTATTACTACTTATGGTATTATAAAATAGACTTACACATGCAACAGTAGCAACTGTTTTACTGAAGCTCTGAATAGCATATTCCCTGAGATAGCAAGCAAGGGATAAGCAGGGGACACCACAGTTACGTCCAGAACCAGTTTAATGACCATGGAATAGTACAACAATATACAAAGATATGCAGGCAAGATAGACATTTATTTCAAGTGAGAATGTCCTTTTATTAGTTTATAGACTAACAGGTAATATTCTATGCAAAATAAATATCTAGTAGGCTGTAGATAAGTCCACATTCTCCATGTAACATATTCATGTCTCTAAAACACCATATCTTTGGAATGAACATGTTGGCTTTAAAAAAATATATTACATTAGGCCTTATTTTGTTTATATCTATCCCTCCAAACTGTAAGAATACCAGTTCTATAAAGAAAATAACTCCTCTCCTGTTTCAATAATTGGTTTTGACCATTACATACTGGAAAACGCATTGGCCGCATTTACCATGAGACGACCCATATGTTAATATATTAATGGTCAACTTTCATGTGGTGCATTATAAAGACATAGAACCGATCAAATTCGACATATTTGCTGCGAGTTAAAAATATAATAAAATAATAATACAAATAATAATAATAATAATAATAAGGAGCGTGGGAAATGAATTTCTGCACCTAGTTTGTGAATGAAGAAAATGACATTTACTTGTTGACATCCTAATTTTATTTATATCCAAACACAACTTTTGAAACCTTACCCTGCAAACTCGCGAAACTCACCCCCTGAGGTTGACACATTAATTCAAGATCACCATATATTATGTGCTCGCAGTAATGATTTTATATTTATTTTATTCGGCAGACGAGGCTGTTCCTTTCCCTACAAGTTTATGTGTGCATAGGTTTTGAGTGTTTTGTTTTTGCTACATTATTGATTAAGCCAGAGAAATTTCAATCACGAAAAATTGGCCTTCCTCATTCCAATATGCCTTGTCATGATATCCTACTAACGGCAGGCTATGTAGCGACAAGTATAAGATTTCAAAGTCATTGGTTTTAACGACAAATCAGTGAAGCGATAAACTACTAGAAGCATCGTAAGATAAGGTGGTCGAGATTGAGGAACTGCTAGAATTGCACTGGCATTCTAAGTAGCAAGTGTCTTTTAAAATCATATATTTGTCAAAGCTATTATTTAAACACTATAACTCCTTTATTATTCAAGATAGCTCCATGAAATTTTCAGTGAATCAACTTTAGGCAGTTATCTAAGGCCGAGAATTGTCAATAATTGTTCTATTAGGTGTTCATTTTATGGTATGAATATATCAATTATGTCCAAAAATGTTTAAAAGATAAGATTGTGTGGGAAAAACAATTGAAGCCATCTAGAAAAAATCTGTTCCCCTGAGGACATTGATATACATATCATGTAAAACATATGTAAAATTCATGACTATGTGGGACAGCTGGGATATCCTGCATGACAGTTTTGTAAAGACGAATGTTGGGCGGCCATTTTGGCTACCTAATTAGCCAAATTTATGTCAAAATAAATTAAAGAATAAAAATGTTTAAGATGGTCGAGACTGACCCTCCGTTTACATGTGTCTCTTTCAGAAACAAGGCAAACAAAAGCTATTACGGCAGTATGAGCAGAAGAACAAGCAAATGACGTGGCGACAAGGATTGTCGCATTTGTTACGAAGGACAAAATCTAGCTGTAGTAGTACCAACAACAATGTGTCTTTACTACGAACGGGGAAACATAGTAACGGGACCACCGGAAACTCTGTGTCCAAGCAACCTAGCGACAGCCGACAGAATTATTATCAAGAAATGGATGCCAAGTGGACCGCGCCGCCCTCCCCTACACACAAGTGCAGTAAGTGCTCACCGCCCCTGGTACCCGCCAGGGGGCGTCTTGTGTCTTGTCTGTGCGTCCCCCAAGCGCTCTCCACCCTAGTACTATAGTAGTGCTAGCGAACGCCGCCATGGTGCCGGTGTAAGATAATATTCTGACTCCCATAAAAAAAGTATCTTCCCAGTCACTTTATTGTGCATAATAAATCGACTCCTCCTATCATATTCCCCCTATCATATTGTGACTCCCCACCAAGTTTATTTTCGTAAATGTTTAATTGTTTTCTAATTTGAAGTGATTGTTACTTCACAAAGACATACAAAATTATGAACACATGATTTTTATATCAAACAAACGGTCTTCTATAATATTAATATACATCAACGTACGTGAAAATGAGTATCCACACATATCATGTCTTCAAAATAATAAAAAGTGCTGATGCATCCTTTAACCCACCACAAAGATCCATTGACCTACAGTTACAGTATGATAGGGGAAGATGCTTTCCTATTCCTAATAAAGTGACTGCTGAGTAACTTCACTATGGGAGTCAGAATATTATCTCACACCAGCGTGTACAAAGGTAGCAAGTCTGAAACCACGTGTAATGGCTATAGTTCCTCACTGACATGCGCAATGTGTATTTGGCTTAAGTTTTGTTGTGCATCGTAGAAATCAATGCAAATCCTAATTGATATACTTCACCTTAGTACATCACCATATCTGATGCATATTTCTATTGACTTATATATTTTGTTTATAGTAGTGCTCTTTGACACGAAATTAACATTTCGTTTTATTTCAGAAAGGTGCGATGTATGTTTTTTAATGTACTGCTGTTTGGTTTAATTTAGTTTGTACATGAATGAGCATTCCATGCTAGTTCCCTTCTCATGATTTGTATGTAGTAGTTCTTTTGTTGTTGTTAGAATTGTTGCAAGACACATAATTGTGTAATAATGTATGATTAAAAAAATATAGCTGTTTCTGTAATGCACTGGAAGTAGGGATCGATCTCTTGTCAGGTAGCTGATTACCATAGAATACTGACAGAATATCAATTCTGGCCACTAGGTACCAGGTACATTGAAAGCCAATATATGCTGCCCCTTAGAATATTTGATAATGAACATAACCCACAAAATAAGGAAGATAATAAATAATGCATATCACAATTATCGATTTAATTGGGCTTAAAAATAACCCACAAAAAACCTGCAACTATTACACATTCTCGTGAACTGCTTCTTTTTAACCGTTCACTATAATTAATGATGCATGACGCTAATCAAGTTTTCATTCTATTTTGATAGTTAATGCCTACCAAACCGTGTATGCTTTCACCGTGTTCACTATACCAACTGAGAAAGGTAATTAAGTAATAGTGACATTTGTTATCACAAGGAACCCCCCCTCCTGCAGTGCTAACTCAATAAAGGGTTATAATTCGCTGGTTCAATAAATCTTGTTTGGCTAAGTAATATTTATACATTCAAAGTTATTCCAAATGTTAGGCTCACGTCAAGAGATCCAACCCGCATTCCAGTGACTGTTACCCTTATGTAGCGAATGTCTGTACTGTCCTTGCATTATTCAGTTTACAGAGACCTTTGATGCGTTAGTCGATCACAGTATGACAATAATTAATGGCGTCCTATGTGAATTCTCTTCCTCTTTTCCAGTTTCGGAAAGCAATACATACACACATGTGGATGTTAATCATACTAAGTCCCCAATAACACAGGTTGGAGAGGTTGAAGTGAGGCAGATCAGATCGAGAAAGATGGAGAAGAAAAATAGACAAGCCATAGAACATTGGAATGAGCAGATCCGAAAGATAGAGAGAAAGCGCGACGAGGCAATAGCAAAGCGGGAGAAGGAGATAGAGACATTTTCGATGATGATAGGGCAGTTAGAACAGAAGGCGCACTCGTCTGATACGAGCGTGGCCGGAGACACTGCAACGTGTTCGGTGCCAAACCACTGCAGCTTGCGTACTGATGAGACTGTAGTCGAAAACAAAAAGAAAGCAAAGCAAAAAAAGAACAAAAAACCTAAACTAGATTTCGGACGCCTTTCCTTTAGAAAGGCACTAAAGCCAAAAGATGCCGAGTCGGTGGCGGACCGCTCGGTCTTTTGGAACAATGAGAAGATTGTGTATAACTACCAAAGCTCTTCCAAGAGTTGCAGCAAAACCTCAAGTGCCAGTACCTCATTTTCGAACAGCATAGCTGGACACAGCAGTGTCTTTTCGGGCCGGAGTATTGCACCGGCGCAGTTTAATGCCATGTCTAGTTGGTGAGGGAAGGCTTTTCGGCCCCTGGTGATAATGTCCAGTGGGCACCACACATGGTTTGTAGAACAGATTTGTTGATAATCATAATCATCATCACCATCATCATCATCATCATCGTCATCATGACAATAATCGTCAAGATGATGAATCTACGCAAACCTCTAAGCTCCGCTATAACCACGAGTGAATTCAAATTACAACTTTGCAACTACACCAAACTGAGATCTATTACTTCAAGTGCAATTAAACTCCTTGCATGAGTTGGCAACACAACACAACACCCCACAAACCACCCCCCTTCGCTCCGCTCCCTCCCCCCATCTCTCCTCCACCCATCTCTGTATAGATATACCCTCTGCGTTGGCTTATCTTGAATACTACATACCCCCTGTTGACTCATTCCCTTCTTCCTGGATCTTCTTAGAACATTGATTGCCATGCATGCACTTTAGACAATGATGTTATCACAAATCTAGATCCGTTGGAATGGCACGCCCCTCCACCCTCCCACCCAAAACCATGTATTGATAAGTTGAGTTACTTATGGCCCTGTCACACTACGACGTAACGACGTCAGCGTAGGGAGAACGTGAAAAACGTTGAACTTCTCGGCGTAGTATGCAAATTTGGGCACAAGTTGAACGTGGATGCAGCGTAGTTGATGAGAGCGTAACGTCGGTAAAGCGTAGTGATAGTGTCATTCAACGAGAGAGGACAACGTCATTATGCTCACGGAACGTTATGTATGTTATTCCATCGCCAGAACTACGTTACGTGACATTACATACGTCATGACACGGTGGCGAAATGCTGAACGTATGTTGAACATACGTTGGACGTACATTTGGCATACATTCTCCTGGCATTCCCATTACGCCACGTGGACGTTTCCACCGGCTTTAATGTGGGTCAACGTAGTGGCATGTAGTGAGCAGCGTTTGACTAAAGTCCGTTTAACATCATTGACGTTCGCTGAACGTGTACAGAACATATGGCGAACGTAAACCCTTATGTTCGAGTTACGTTGAAAGTTTTGAACAGGTTCAAAACCTTGACGCACGCCGACGTAACATGACATAACATGACATAGCTCGACGTCAGTCTAACGTCAGTCTGACATCATCATAACGTAACCCAACGTACGTCAACGTAATGACGAAACGTGAGCACGTCAGGCTTACGTTGGCTCGTTACGTCGTAGTGTGACAGGGGTATTAGTTAAAGAATGTGTGCACTCTTATCTTATCTCTCTTCCACTAGGCACTTTGAGTGACATTTCAAATAAAGCACCAACTTGAGTGATACTGATAGCACACACAATTATATTTACAAAGTTATCATAATCTACAAGATCGCCATTTTAAGACCTTATAACATTTCTTTGTTGCATACCGAACTACCTGTCTTCAATTGACGACTGTGCATCCAGACTATTCTTGTCCTGATTTTAACAGGTGTCCTGTCACCAAAGGCTTAGTGAACTGAAACAAAAACAGTTTGTACATTGAAAGATTGTCCATATATGGCAGAAGTTCGCTGTCCACAAGGGTCGCTGAAGACAGGCAGTACTATAATAAATGGAATTGCTATAATTGTTACGTGACAGTGTATAAATATATGTATATTCAAACTTACAATGAATTAGTTTTAATGTGTATAGATTAAATGTGACGTCAGGAAAGAACACTGAGCTAACATTGGAACACCCTTTGGGCACCTCTTAAGATTATCCTAAGACTAATCACGTGACTACAATTATATGAACTGGGCTCCCGATTTGTAATCACTTTCACGGCGTACTCGTAGGTAAGTACCTACTTTAGTCAAGTTAGAATTAGGTGTCTCTATTAATTTGACTAATTAATAGTGTTCATTGAGTATTCAAATTGCTTTTGAGTTTCTATCATATTTAAATAAATAAAGAAATATATCGAGTTGATTGTTATAATCTACCTTACTTTAGTTTGAAGTAACTTTGATTTTAGATGGCAAACTTTGCAGTAGGTATCTCTGCTAATTTTCTTTATTAAGTATTATTGTTTATAGTGTATTAAAATTGTCTTTGAGTTTCTATCATATTTAAATAAATAAATATATTAGGTTGATGGTTATATACCTACCTTACTTTACTTTGAAGTAACTGATTTTAAATGGCGAACTTTGCAGATATTTGAAGTGAAAATATGACTGTACACCTAAATGCTGGACATGATTGGTTTATATAACTTGCAGCAGTGATATGTTCACTTAAGTTGACTTAATGGTCAATTTGTGTACCTGGCTTTCTTTTCCAGCAAAGTGGTGGGAGATGGAAAGGATCCTTTGCGTGTTTCGTCAGTATCATCACCAAAATATAATTATTTCAAGAAAGGTGTGTCCGAGGAACCATCTAAGTCTGCTTCCAAGACCACGCATCCATTTCCCAGATCAAGAGTCTCTAAAACAAACACATCATCCAGTAATGAGGACATCCCATGCGTTCAAAAGCGAAGTTCCCATCATAGATGCGGAAGGTCAAAAGCAGTGAAAGATGGGATACATAATGGTCTGAATAAAGTCCAAAGAGATTAACTCGGAGAATGGGAACTAGCTACTTTGAGCATACATCTGAATTCTTCGGTACCTTTAGAGAATGTCTTAAATACTAAAACTGAGGACTGAATTAATCTTAAGTTTGATTCCTTTTGAAACATCCTTCTAAATCTGATTTGAAATGAGTAAATCATATAACCATGGTGGGTAAGTCATTACGCCACTTTGTCGTACCGTTTAAGAATTTTTCCTTCGATATATTTCCGATGTGTAAAATGAATGTGTAGATACTGTTATTCAGTAGCATTTATAGGACTTTACAGAACCATATTCTAACTCCGGGAGAGAAAATGTAATTTAAAAAAATCTCGGATTCATTAATAACAACCTGACTGTTACTTCAGAGGTAACAATTGCCTAACTGCAACTTCAAAGGCAATAATTCATTAGCTCCAACTATAAAGGCATCAATTGTCTAGTTCCAACTGCAAAGGCAATTCCATAGCTCTAACTGTAAAGGCTTAGCTGTAAAGGCAGCAATTGCCGAGTTCCAAATGTAAAGGCAACAATTACTTAGGTCCATCTATAAAGACAGTTCCAAAGCTCCAACTGAAGGCAACTATTACTTAGCTCCAACGGTAAAGGCCTAGCTATAAAGGCAGCAATTGCCGAGCTCCAGCTGTAAAGTCAATAATTACTTAGTTCCATCTATAAAGACAATTCCCAAGCTCCAACTGAAGGCAACAATTTCTTAGCTCCAACTGTAAAGACAACAATTCTCGAACTCCAACTGAAGGCAACAATTACCAAGATTCAACTGTAAAGGCAACAATTGCCGACCTCCAACTGGAAATCAACTATTACCTAGTTCCAACTGGAAAGGCAACAATTCCCGAGTTCTCACTGTAAATGCAATAATTGCCTAGCTCCAACTATAAAGGCACCAATTACAAAGCTACTTTACAGGTATTATTCATCCAACTACATAGGCAATATGGAGTATGACCATGCAACCGGTGGCTACAAAAGCAGTAACCAGGAGAGGCAGTATTCAAGAACCAGAGCAACCATGCTAAGCAACATTATGCCCACGTACAGTGTAATCCAGATGGAGAGCCACAGTGTAATCAGTAATGCGGAATGCAGGGTAACAAGTAGTGTACACGCTGGAACACTGGAACCTGTCATGAAAGTAGCAGTTCAACCGATAGGAAGACCTGCAGACAACCTACAATACAACCTGCTGTGCAACCTACAATGCATTCTCTTGGGTAACCTACAATACAAGCTGGTGTGCAAGAACAATGCAACCTACTGGGCAATAATGTACAGTACAACCCACATTACAACTTGTTGTGCAACCAACAATATGATCTACAATGCAACCTGCAGTGTAGCGCCAATGCAACCTGCAATGCAACACCAATGCAACCTACAGTGCAACACCAGTGCAACCTGTAACGCAGCAACAATGCAACCTACAGTGCAACAACAATACAATCTGTTGTGCACCAACAATGCAACCTGCTGTGCAACTTACCATATAACCTGCAGTGCTATCTGCAGTGCAACCTGCACAGCAAATTACAATGCGGCAAATGACGCAGTCCAAACAGGAGTCTTTACGAGCATTCGAACTAGTTGTTAAACATGCAATGCAACCCACAGCACAACTAGCAGTCAAACATGCAGTACAATAATAATGAAACCGGCAAAGAAAGTTGCAGTACAATTAAATCCACAGTGAAATCAGTAATCAAACCAGGCATGTGTATGTATCACAGTGGAACCAGCATGGTACCTATCGGTGACACCAACCATGCAAATTACAGTACGGTTTTACAGTGTAACCAGTAGTGAAATCAGCAGTGCAGCCATAAAAGTAGCAACTAACAGTACATATTTACAGTGTAACTCGTACTAGTACAGTAGTACTGAATCCAGCAGTGCAACCATAAATGTAACCAACCACTGTATCCAATATGAAATTAACAGTGCACCAATAAGTGCAACCAGCCATACAGTTAGCAATAATTTCAGCCATGCAACTAGCATTTCAACATACCTGCCACCACCACCAGAACCCATGGTGAAACCAGCAGTGAAACCAGTAATGAGCTCTCTCAGCTTGAACAGGTCGATTCCCTTTAATAAGTAAATAAATATAGGAACAACTTAGAATTTTAGAGCCAACTCTGAGACTATTAACCAAGTAGAACTGTGGGTTATCCCAGCATGTTACTCACAATTTGATTGTTGAATATTTTAAAGGAGATCATACTTGGTAGACCGACTCGACTCGGTGGCCAAATTGTTAAGAGGACTGGCTTCCTATGCATAAGATTCGGGCATTTGAATCTCAGTAAATCAAGCCAATGAGTTGCACAATTTGTTCTTGTCACTAGCTGGTTTGGCACTCTGCATTAATAAGATAGGACAAGGACTGGTTAGCTAAGTATGACTCAGTAGGATATCGGGTCATAGTCCCCCAGTGGGACAGCACTATAAAGTTGTCATGAGTGTGCACTGCCACAAGTCGGTACCTGTCCTGATATGACCTTGGATGTTGCTAGGATGTAAAACCACAACAAACTAACTAAGCTGATAGACAGCGTCCTACATCTCCTGCAGTGTACACAACCATATAAATCTGGCCGTGTGTACAGTTTAAGATAGAGGTTCACTACTGTTTTGCCACAAGGTTTACTCATAGGAATGCTGTGGCGGCTAAAATCAATCAAAAATATATTTAGAAAAATACTTGGATTATGTTGATATTTAATCATGCAATACATGCTCAGACTAATAGATTTGTGGACCGGTAGAACACTACACAACAAATAAGTATACTTAAGCTGAATATTACAAATAAGTGTTGTATATAACGGAAAAGTCTGAAAGGTCAATTTTATCCAGAGACGTCCAAAGGTGTTCCAAGGTTATGGTGCGAAATTTAGTAAAATTTAATTGGGCAGTTGATGTTAGCTGATTTGTCTAACCTATGGAGAAGAGATGAGAATACACCAGACTATTCTCAGTGAAGCACTTCTCATTTACTAACATAGACTTCCTGAAGTAATCTTTTAGCAATTCTCTAGCTGATTAATTTCTATTACTTAGATAATCATTGTATGTTTGTAGCTGATTCATTTGAGTAGGCCCCTAGTATTCATCAGATAGTACTTATCATAATGCTAATGTTTATAATAAGTGACTTAGTATCTGGTTATTTATTTACTGTCCTTGTTCTGTCTGTAGTGGTAATGTCTGTAACTAACGTCTGTATGTCGTATAACAATGCATTCTAACACCCATGATCGACATTCACACACACACTCTCACTAGTAGCAGCAGTTTGGTAGCACCCACCACCTGAGAGCAATATAGAGACCAGACGGGATGGCCGAATGAGTTGGAGCGTCCGTCTCCCTTGCTGGTAGATCGTGGGGTCATGGGTTCGAACCTTGGTCGAGTCAAACCAATGACTTGAAAATTGGTGCTTGTCACTTCCTAGCCAGGCGCTCGGCATTATTAGGACAGGGCAAGGACTGGTGTGCTCAGTGTTAGGATAATGTGACTGAGTGGGATACCAGGTCATGGTGCCGGCGGCCTGGTTTCCCAGTGAGACAGCACTATAAAGTCACCATGAGTGCACACTGTCACAAGTCGGTACCCGTCCTAATATGACCTTAGATATTGCTAGGACGTAAACCAACAACACACAAACAAACAAACCTGAGAGCAATATGTCACTTGTGAGATACCAACGTTGCTGTCCATCCAACTACTAGTCAGGCCCCTGGATGAGGCTCACTGCAGGACTACACATTGCGGAAGCCGGCTTTTATTTATTAATGCAGGTTAATTGTATTCACAATTTAAGTGTAATCCACGCCGTGGATAGGCCCACAGCCTTCATTACTGACAGCGTAAAATCACACAATCAATCAATTTGCAATCCACAACTAGAAACAAATGTACTGCAAGAACCCTACTGAGTAATCACACAATCAATCAATTTGCAATCCACAACTAGAAACAAATGTAGCACAAGTACTCTACTGACTAATCACACAATCAATCAATTTGCAATCCAATACTAGAAACAAATGTAGCACAAGAACTCTACT
Organism: Branchipolynoe longqiensis; assembly: GCA_030323885.1. Classification (NCBI taxonomy): domain Eukaryota; kingdom Metazoa; phylum Annelida; class Polychaeta; order Phyllodocida; family Polynoidae; genus Branchipolynoe; species Branchipolynoe longqiensis. The sequence continues at coordinate 129,899,740 of CM059187.1, forward strand.
GAGTAAGCACACAATCGATCAATTTGCAATCCACAACTCGAAACAAATGTAGTGCAAGAACCCTACTGAGTAATCACACAATCAATCAATTTGCAATCCACATGAGAAACAAATGTACCTCAAGAATGCTACTGAGTAATCACACAATCAATCAATTTGCAATCCACAACGAGAAACAAATGTAGCACAAAAACTCTACTGAGTCATCACACAATCAATCAATTTGCAATCCACAACTAGAAACAAATGTAGTGCAAGAACTCTACTGAGTAATCACACAATCAATCAATTTGCAATCCACCTGAGAAACAAATCTAGTGCAAGAACCCTGCTGAGTAATCACACAATCAATCAATTTGCAATCCACAACTAGAAACAAATATAGTGCAAGAACCCTGCTGAGTAATCACACAATCAATCAATTTGCGATCCACATGAGAAACAAATGTACCGCAAGAATCCTACTGGGTAATCACACTATCAATCAATTTGCAATCCACACTAGAAATAAATGTAGCGCAATAACCCTACTGAGTTTGTTTACCAGGAACCATAGGTTCAGAGTGTGCTTAAAGTATAGCTCATGATAGTGAATAAAAAAGCTGGAAGGGGGGTGGGGGGGGGGTTTAACACATTGGGTCGCAGCTTCAGTTCCTTTCTCGGAGACGAGATAACAGTAACTCAGAAGACAAGTATTATTGTTAAGCAGCCAGCCAGCCAGTCACCACCCACTCATCGTCCTTCCTTCTTTCCCTCCCTCCTTCCTTTCTTCCCCCCCCCCCCCCCCCCATGCAGAAGGTGTGGAGTTCGAATCCCAGCCGAGTCAAACTAATGACTTATAAAATTGATACTTGTCACTACCTAGCCTGGCGCTTGGCATTAATAGGAAAGGATAAGGACTGGTTAGCACAGTATCAGGATAATGTGAGTGTAGGGGATATCAGGTCATGGTCATAGTGGCCTGGTCTCCCAGTGGGGCAGCACTATGAAGTCATCATGAGTGTGCACTGTCACAAGTTGGTACCCGTCCTGATATTACCCTGGATGTTGCTAGGACGTAAAACAACAAACAAACAACAACAAATCCTTTCTTCCCCCATACCCTATACACTGACACTCACTGGCGCCACCTGGCGTGCCGCTGCTCCTCGTTGCAGACTCGACGTCGATGCAGGTGACGTCATCTCCCGTGCCCTCGCCATCTCCTTCACCCGTGGCGCAACTTTACGAAGTGGCGACGAGCCGCAGCGACACTCCCTCCTCCCCACACCGCTCAAAGCATCGCAAGGTGGGCTGGGCTGGATGCAAGGAGTGTGCCAAGAGTGACCAGTCTTCAGATGAGGTACAAGACGCCATCCAGGCGCCGCCCGCCAGATGGCGCCCCGGCGGCGGTGGCGGTGACGCTGGTTGCCGACAAGCCGCCTGTGGCGCCGACTGCCCGCCATGACTGCTCACTGTATTCAGCCTTATACGCACTTCCTGTCCTCCCCGCCTCATCCTTGCGTCGCCCCTACTATATTCCCCCTACCCTCGCCTCCTCCTTGTCCTCCTCCTCCTCCTCCTCCTCCTTCCCATCCTTACAACTTCCCGAGTGTCTATCCCCACCTACCTCTAACTCCACCAACCATCATAGAAATCTTCTTCCTACTCGTTTCCAACGCCCGCATTTTCCCATTTGATATCCTCCTCCTCCTCCTTCCCATCCTTACAGCTTCCCGAGTGTCTATCCCCACCTACCTCTAACTCCACCAACCATCATAGAAATCTTCTTCCTACTCGTTTCCAACGCCCGCATTTTCCCATTTGATATCCTCCTCCTCCTCCTTCCCATCCTTACAGCTTCCCGATTGTCTATCCCCACCTACCTCTAACTCCACCAACCATCATAGAAATCCTCTTCCTACTCATTTCCAACGCCCGCATTTTCCCATTTGATAGCTCTTCTCCTTCTCATCCTCTCTACTAGTTTTGCATTGCAGAATGGCATTTCATTAATCGTTATTAATTATCCTATTTCATTATTTTCACTCCCCTATTTTTTTTTTTGGTTTGGAGATTTTTCCTCCCTATCTTTTTTATTTTTTTGCTATGCATTTTAAAGCCGTTCAAATAGAATAGACCCTCCTACTACTCCTAACTTCTCCTGTGAATGCTCTATATATATATATATTGCAGTGTTTATTTATTTATGCGCAGAGAAAAAAAAACACAATTGCATGCAAATGAAGTGGGAGCGATTTGTCGCACAGACACTTCTCGATTAGAATGCAATTCACTCATACAAACCAATGAAGCAGCGTGGTCACACACCGCAGAATACGGAGAGGCAATATTAATAGCTGCATCAAAGTCACACTCACCGCCAGAAACACAGCTAAACGTGTACTTTAAATGTTCCAACCACCGTGCATCAATCAAACAATCAATCACCATCACAAGAGTGCTGTCTGCGGCACACAGTGCATCATTGCAATGCCCACCCATTGACTTGAACTTGAAGCAAACACATGTAACCCCCCCACCCCACACACCGTAGTGGCATCCAACATCCCCAATGTGTTTCATAAGAAGCAGGAATCCACGAATCATAATTCCTTTAACTCCTACATCCGTTAGCCTAGTCTCCCGGTAGATCTAGTCCCCGAGACTTGTAGCTGACCAAAATCACCCGTCACTGATATTAATTATCAATTTCTCACGAATTATTTGTTCACCCGTCGTCACCAGATTTTTTTTTTTGTCTAACCTTACCCCCTCCCCCCCCCCCCCCCAACACCGAGACCTAAACCCAATTGATATAGCGGTTTGTTTCGAACTGCCCGACAAGACCACATATATATAATATGCAAGCCTGTGTATATATATGCAGGACCCCCCAGTGCCTATTAGGTTGAATACACACACAGATATATAAGGCAAGCGGTGGTTACCTCAGATGATCTGACTCGACTCTGTGGCTCTTATTCCTTGGAATGTTTGCATGCTAAATTAAACGTAGACGGTATACGCAGGTATATTAAGTAGCTCTTTCCCGATATGGGGCTTTGAGGCCTGAGGCCCTCTTGGTTGCTATCGACTCAAGCTAAAACGAGGGCAATTTCGCATCGCCGAGGGCTGAGGGCCTTGAACCGCATATTTAGACGTTAAATTCCCATATTTTGGGAATGCTAATCCAGTCCTAAGATGTTCACATTTTCACATAGAATCGATACTAACAAAACACAGGAAAAAAAGTGATATCACAATGTAGCCAGTCCGATATCAGGTGATATCGGACCGAGTTGGTTTTTGGATGTCACCATAGAAAGGTATTATTGACACCCTTTTGGCATCTGATAAATGAATGTATATATGTACCATGTGTATATACCCTTATGTATATATGCACACAGTTATGGGACTTTTCAATGTAGATTAGGCTTTTTATTCTGGTTAGTAACTTGTAGAAATAGTAGTCTGCAAACATACCCGATTTAGTATTCACTCGGAGGGTGGAGACCCCCCCCCCCCCCCCCCCCCCAATGTATTGGGTGTCGGTGTCCATTCACACTCAGACACATTCGGCCAGAGTGTGCAGATTTCATGGCCTTACGCCAACTGTTTTAATATAAATAGCATGCAAGACCTCTCTACCAATGTAAAGCACAATCAGTCAAATGTTAGGGTTCCTAAGAACAGCTGGACCGCATATTTTAGCTATGTTCTGTGAGTTAAAATGTTGCTGTCATTTGACACAAGCATTTAACAGCTTCAAAATTGCATCTGAGCTCACTTTTGTTGTCATTTAATAACAATTTTACCATTTCAGATATTGCGTAAATGTCCATGTAGACATGTAAAAGCGATTAACAAAAGTGACAAAATAAATACCAATAACTTTTCACAGTGAATATGGTCTTGGATGCCAACACGGCATTAAACCATCAGAAATTAATCAATATGTTCTCTATTAACCGGTAGTTAATGTGATGTTTGTAGAAGGGGAATTGCAGTACTAACCTGGTAGCGTTTTGGTAGTGAACTGGTATTCATCACGATTCTGAGAGCTTTCAAACCAGCTAAGCATCCTCCCTTGCAGCTTCCTCTTTCTATAACTAACCTCTCTTTCTCAATAACTCTGAATCTTCTTGAAACCAGTGTTTTTCCCCCCTGTGGTGTTTTTTTCTGTTAGCAATTATTTTATACAAGTTGGTTTAGCGTATACATGCATATATAGTTATTTTAAATATAAATGTAGACACTTTGACTAGGCTATAATTTAGTTAGAAACCTCTTTGATGTGTGTGCAGGATTTGATATATATATTATATATATATATATATATATATATATATATATATATATATATATATATATCATATATATATATATATTCCAGACAACACAGTGCTGATCAAAAGCATGTGAATAGTATTTGTGCTGTTTGTTCAGTTGTAATTAGTAAATGATTAGTAAATAAGAATATACACATATGTGGATAATGTAAATATAGTATTAAATGTCATTTGTCTCTTTTGGGATTATGGAATTGACTGATAATTATTTTTTTATGAGAACACCAGAAGGTATTCATATAGCGCAAATTAAGTAACACAAATAAATCCATAGCGAGTGAAACAGTATCAATATACACGTGTACTGTAAATAAACTCGACATTTTAATCGAGACAATTTCGAGTAAGTATTTCAATTTGAGTGGGTTCAAATATTTTAATATATATATTTTTATAATCAAGATGAATTGATATATGTGATGATGATGATGATGATGATGATGAGTAATTGGTAATGTTGCTTGGTATCTCTCTCCCGTCCTGGAACAGGGTCAAGAAATGAGCTATCGGTTGGAACGACGAGTAAGCGGCGCAATCAACAAGGCTGCATTAGTACCACAGCCCAACGACACCAAACAATTGTCACGAACCACTAAAGTATAGGGCATCCTTCAAACAACTCTTACGATGTGGACACTGCTATTTGCTGTACAGTTTTCTACTATTCTGACTGCTCGTCGTCAGTGTCCTGCGCCAGTGGATGCGGGGGATGACTTTGGATTCCTCAAATCATTGATGATGGACTATAACCAACAAATTGATGCCTCTTGGATGCCATCATTCTTTGTCAGCTGAAGTGTGATTTGTGTTCTTTTCATCCTTTAATTAATACCTACAGTACACATTCGTCAATTTTACCATGAAGAGATTCCGGATCATCTACTCTAATCGAACTCTTTTATCAGACTTCCTACGTTTTTATGACGTCATCATCGGCCACATCCGGGTTGTTGTAGGAGATGCCACGAGTGGGATTGTGGGTGCTGTACTTCTTTTCACCGGTTGCCCCCCAGGGCGCCTTGTCCGTGTACAGTTTGCCAGCGTTCGGGAGGGGAGGGGGGCGGCCCCTGCCGGCGCCCGTGGGTTCTCGTGTACGTGGCTGCCCCCACGAGGTGTTGCCGCCCGCCCCGCCTCGCCCCGCCCCGCCCGCCCGACCCTCCCGCCGCCTAGTCACATGCCAAGCGTACCCATGGTAACCAGCTGACCCACCGACTGAGAGCGCGAGAGAGAGAGTAAAGGACAACTTTTTATTCCTGGGACCCCCATGGATGTTGAAGGCTTATTAACATGATCTAGTATCGTCACATCATTTCGAACCCAGCGTGGGAACACATAACAAAGCCCCCCACCCCCCTCTAACCTCCCCACCCCACCCCACCACCCCCACCCACCAGACAGAAGTGTCGAGGGGAATTGTTAGTACCAGAACTATTATTGTTTCACCAAAACCTTTGAACAAATAATGTACACCAAACAGCACGGCGCTGCCGCTGGTGTTAGTATCTTTATTCTTGGTGACAGGTGATTCCTTAGAGCAGTTATTTGTTCGGCTGCAGGGGCTCCCGACCATAAGTTCCTGCCAACTTTGCATGCAGGCAACGAGCCCTGCTCATATAATCAACCTTCAGTGGCTTACATAACCCAATTGACTGAGGGGGAAAGTATTTTACAATACTGAAAATACTCAAAATACTCAGACAATTTCATGTTACTTGAAAAGTCAAATAACAAGTGATATCGTAGGTGTTTTGACATGTAAAAAAAACAAAACAATTTCTCATCATACTAGCATCACCTTGATCCAAATGGATCATGTTAGGGAGGCACCCATTGGCTAATGCGTCGGGGCGGCCCGCGTACAGGCTGTAAGGCGCTCAGCCATTGGCCGCTTCGGGCATGATCTGGCTGGTTCATGTATTGTACGCTAGCCAGTGCGCCGCCTCGCCATGGCGTCAATCCCTGTTTTGGAGGCTCCCATTGGCTAGTCCATTCATGTGTGGTCGTTGTCTGCGAATGCGAGGATCTTTTTAAAGGTGCGAATGAGGGTTTTCCTGTCGTTCTCCATTATTGTTTTTGGGTTGTTGATTTATTTTGTGATTTACATTTTTTGTTTGTTTGTACACGATTCTTCCCGATATAGGAGTGATTGATTGTAGTGTTTGATAGCTCTACCTCACCGACTTGTACCAAGTCTCACGCCTGCGCCCAGGGGGGGGGGGGGGGCTCGTCTTACAAACAGCACGCCGATCACTGTCCCCAGAGATAGTTCTTAGTCTTATTGGTGGTGGCATGGTTCATGGGGACGCCGCTGACGCCACTGCCGCCGTTGTCCAGTGCTTGCCGAACTATATATATTTTGGCGAGAGGATCAGCATCAGCGGATTGTCTTAATGGACACAGAACAGAAAATTAAAAAAAAAATTAAAATAGGGTCACAACAAATGGGGGGAAATGGGCCCGTCTCACAAACAGTGTTCACATAATTATATTTTAGCGCAAATGGTCGGCAAACTGTTTGTAAAACGGGCCCCTGGAGACGCTGACCGCTGCAGACATTATTACCCACCTACCGCCCAGCAGCGTTGGCTTGGAACAGGCCACTTTTGAAAATCAACATGTGCACTTTAATTGTAGTCCGACACCCCACCCCCCACCCCCTTTGTCTTGAACGTAATTAATGACTGGGATTTTGTGTTTAAATAGCTATAATAAATCAACGAGATAATGCGAATATGCATTATTGAAATCAGAAAAAAAAACGTTGGGGGTGGATTGGAACAAAAAGAAAACTAAATTTGCCCTTTATTGATAACTAACATCATTATTGTGTTATTTCTTTATTGATATATCTTTAAAGAAAGAAAACAAACACAAAAAGGAGGTTCTTGTGGACTGCAAGCCTGGTCTGGGCGTTAGGTTGGAGAAGTGAGAGGTGAACGGGTCAATGTAGAGGTGTTCTAGTATTCTAGGTTAATTGCAGAGAAACACAGCTAAAATCAAAGCCAAGCCATGTTAACGATGAGCCAGAGAGCACACCAGGTTTGTTGCTAGTTAACACTACACAGCTAGCCGTTTACTACTCAGTCAAATTTCAAAGCTCAATGTTCTTCGTTCACGTCCAGTTAAGAAAAGACCGTGGTCTTAATTTTTCCAAGTTGCTAACCTTCCCCCCAGCCCCACGCCCCCAAAAATATATATAACAAAATAAAACACGGAAGAAATAACCAAGAAACCGCCTCACCGTAGTCATTGTGATAAGGAGGATTGGGGGAAGTGAAATGTGAATTTTAAATATACAATCATGTTAGGTTGAATAGGAAAGCGATGTATTGCCCAACAAACGTGATGTAAGTACCCTGTGAGACTACTATCGCACGCATGGACAAGGAAAAATACTTAAACAAAAAGAAGAGACGCCCAAGGAAAACAAACCCACAAAAATACCGAAACCCTCCGCTCAAAATATGTACAACCTTCCAGGTGGCACACCTTTGACATTCGGTGTCCTATATGTAGTTGATTGGATTGTTCCTTGTGTCCTAACGGTATCAGATCATAATATCACCTACCGCCATGAATTCTGTGATAACGGCATGTAATTAACCCATAGCGGACCCCAGAGCATAACGAGTAGTTTCTAGATGCCTAATTACGCCTTTACATTTTTTTAAATCTATATATTCCCGGTTAATTTTGTTCTGCCATGCCAAAGTGAAGAAGAAAAATCCCCAATAGCAAAATAAAAATTATTATTAAAAAAAATTTAAATAATTTTGAAAAAAACTACCATGAAATATCGTTGCTCTCCATTGGTTCATCCAGGAGAAAGTGGCCGGTTTTTTTCTTTAACACTTTGTAAACTTTAGTTTCGCGACGCCCTCATTAGCTGATTCCTCGTGCCTCGTTCCCATCCATGCTGTTACCGACCTGAGGCAGTTACCGTCAGTACCGTCAGCTTTAACTTCTCCCGGCGTGGACACAATAACGCCGACTACCCAACCTTTCCCACCCACCCACCCTTTTCTTGCTCATGGAACGTATACAAGAGAAAAGAAATATAAAAAAAAACAAAAAAACTACTTTATGTGTATCATAGGCAGTCGAGGCAAAACTTGTGAATAAAACGGCACTAGAAATATGGAGTTTACTTGTGAATTTCCTTGGTGCCTAGTAAGGTGTTGTGTAGTTTCGCAGTACCATCTTCACGTTGGTCAACTGTGTGCCGGTTCATTGTTATATTTATGACTATGGTGGCTTGATATTATATGATTGTTAATGCTACATTGAACAAGATAAGTTAGTTTTGTATGTATATTATTATATTTCACGTGTGTAAATTGCATTATACTCACTATCTCATTAATCTCTAACCTTGGTTACTGCTCAATATAACGTATATGATATGTGGAGACGCAGATGTGTTGATGTTCGTTTGAAATGCCACTTCATATATATATATAAACATATATATATATCTATATATAAAGAAGCTCAGTCGCTATTTTCGATTAATTAATTCTCAACCTAGTTAATTAATTCACGGTCCATTATATTGAGTCCTTTACCTGCAGTGGTGATGTTCCACTTGCAGAGTAGATGTCCGCTACGTTTTCATTAACTGATATGCTCTATTTTACAATCTGACGATTGTGCAGTGATTATTCGTGTGAAGTTGCCAAAAGAACATAAGTGAGTAGCATGTGGCCCGTGTTGTTGCTGTATGCATATATGAATGCTATGTTACTGGTTAACTATAGCTAGCTTAATGTGGTTCGCTCAATATTGCAGCGTACGCTACCCCACCATCAGGCTGCGTTATATAACCTGATAGTAAAAACCAGCGAAACTCTCTCCCTCTCTCTCAATTACTCCTGTTCTACTTTTTAAATCATCAGCTAATTTGTTATATTTCTTTATATTACAAATTTGATGACTGAAGATAAAATAATGTATTTATCAATGGAGGGTGGTGATTTGATGATAAAACTGTTACCTTCCTCGCAGACATTGATTACTCTTGTGTTGGGTTGCTTTTATTTACTTTTTTTTGTGTGTCTTTGTTTTTAAATTTGTAAACCCATACGTGGTGGTTGGTACCTTGTGTTGGTCGTTGTAGATGCGAGAAATTTGGTGCAGAAAACAAAGGGAATGCTACCACACATTAAAAAACGATTAAAAAAAATCAACGAATGTTAAAAAAGGGATCACCGGCAGAGGATGCCATCTTCACAACGTGTAGTACTTTTATTTGTTGTTTGTCAGCTGATTGAGTTCTGGTTTCAGGTGTTGAGTGGGAGGTGGTGTGCGAGAGACTGGGACTCAGCCTGTGGTAGTCGGCGTGTTGCGGCAATGGCACATTATATGTATGTACATGTGTGTATGTATATGTATGTATATATGTATATACATATGTGTATATATAAGTACATAGGTGTATATATGTACATATGTATATATATGTATATAGGTTGACATTGTAATGTTAGTTTTTAAAGGCGTTATTATTTAAAACTTATCAGTCCCAAGTCATTTGACTTCACCACACAGTTTGTCATCCGCAGTTTTCCATTTATAAAAAAAAGATGAAGAAGAAAAGCACACAAAAGAAAAGGGTAAACACGTGGTCTCCCTCCAACTTTGGTACTACACTGATCTCCTAGTTGTCGTGGAGTTTATACACATGTATTTTACATTCATATGAACACGTCGCGTATGATGGAAGTTTGAAAAAAGAACCTGCTCAAAACACCTGTCCATATTGCCCTGTTCCGTCATGCAGTCAGACCGCTTAGTCATAAAGAGGAGTCAGTCACAGTGCTGGTAATTGTTGTTAGAGTTGATTCAAAACACGACTAGCCATTAAGACGTCACACACACACATACATACACACACACATAGGCACACGCGCACACACACACACACACTCGAAAACCATACCTTTGAACGCGACGTCATAATATGTCTGGAATCTACCCTTTTGTTTCGTCTCCAGAGCTGGACCAACGGTTAGCATCCACTGAGTGAGTTGTTATCTATAATTAGTCAGTTAAGCATCTTCTCCCTCAACCGTAGCATTAAGCTGCGGCTGGATTGTCCACGGGTTGATTTTTTTTTCAGTGTCAGGCTTTGGTAGATTTTCTAAGATGATGATACCACACATATACATACACAGACACATACACGCACACAAACTAAACAAAGGGGCGGTTGATCCTATTTTCTGGAAGAGACTACTATTTTAACCAGCCGACTGGCGTGTTGTTGGGAACGCGGGCCTGGTGCCAGACCGACAATTAACTTAGCCTACTTACTTCTCATACTCGGTGATTGTGGTCTGGGATATTTGTACTCCGTCTTGTTGTCCATCATACCCAAGGTACCTTGCCCTCATCATCAACCACCACACCGCTGATGCATAAGCAGACTAGTCGGCAAACCGAGAGCAACCCGCCCGCCCCCCTAACAAAATTAAAAGAAAACCCTCCCACCCGTGAAACATAATAATCATAGAAATAATAGAAGAAGAAAACAGGCCTGGCACCCTCTCATTGAGAATGTATTAAGTTGTGTTTAGAACCATCGGTTTTTGTGAAGACTTGAGCTATGGCACACTGCGTAGACAGGTAGTAAGCGTAGTCAGACCTATAGGCTGCATTCTGTTTGGTGAAGCATCTTTACTCAGGCGCTGTTGCGGTAACTGATGGTGGTGTGTTGTGTTATATGTGATCAGTATTAGGAGGGACAAATAAAACGTTATAAATAACGGGTGGATAAAAGCACACTACATCCACTACATCCCGCCCCCCCCCCCTAACTGGCCATTTTTTGGAAGGGTCTCGGATAGGTACTCTGGAGTGAGTGTGTAGACTATAGATCAGAAAAAAAAAAGAAAAAAAAAAGCTAGTAACTTGTAGTGCCTCAGTTTTTGCCTGCTTTAAAAAAAAAAAGATAACCATGTTTGAGAAATAGGTAGCACCGCTAGTACTAAATAACCACTGCCCAGTGATCTAATGAAATGACTGTTTGGTGCTGTGGACAGTGCCTGTGCTACAGTGTTAACGTAAATGATCAAATAAAAACTATATGTAATTAAACAAAAAAAAACAATACAAAAAAAATCTCAGTTGGTGATCAGCGATGATAGAAAAACAATGGGAGAGGAACCAAATTCCAGCAGAGTCATGCATGTCGGTGGTGACTGCCTGCCGCCGGGCATTCCGCGTCCTGACCCTAGTGCTTCCTTCAGACCAAGACAAATAACTAATAATGTTGACTTGCGCACCAGCCGCAGGTCGGGCGTGTTGTGTACAGATAGTGAGTGTCGTTTGTAGCATGTGTCGATTTGAGCGTATGTATATATATATACACACACACACACGGTGACATTTCACACCAATAGACAACCAGGAACCTCTCATTAATCAAACCTCCCAATCACCCCTGCCCCCTCTCCTCCCCTCCCCCCCCCCCCCTTGCTCCTGCGTAGCAGTGATATTATGACGTCAGCGCCGACCATCAGTACTCATACTTTTGCAGATTACAGCATAAACATGCATATGTCAATCATAATTCACAATTTTACCATGTAAACTTGTATGACAAAGAACTTTGATTGTCTAAGCAAGTGATGTCGAGAAGGGGGAACATAAAAGACTACCACGACAGATTGTTAAATGTACATAAAGTATTGTACACTTTTCTTGTCAGCAACTGTACATAGCTCATGTACATGTATATTTAACTTGGATTCATTTATGGACATTATCTATGCCTTAGGGGGTCTGCTGTGTGGGGGGCCCCCAGTAATCTTGATAACTAATTTCGTCTCCTGGAGATAGCTCAAAGCGTTTGTTTCTGTATCCACTTAAAACTTAATCTATCCTTCAGCTTAGTTTTGCCCATGTGTATCATACTATAGAGACTAAACTGTGAATTGATGAGCTATGTTTGTTTTTGATTCAAACCCTCAATCCACCACCACATCTAACCTAAGACCCTTGGTTTTGTAGACACTATGACTGTTAGTGCTGAAATATTATATTGCACCATGTTGGTTCTCATGAATGAAAGTTGATGTGGAAATACGTAGGAAAGGCAGTTCCTAGAATGAGACTATTCAGTCGTTGCAACGGGGCTCAATGTGAAAACAGGATATCAAAGTCTAATCGGTCATGTACATAGGGAATGACCACCATTTTCATTATTGTCAATTCCATCCAAGATTTTACCCTCTAACTTGTATTTTAAGCCTGTTATTGATTTTGAAAGTCTGGCCAGTACTGTAACGGCCGCACCACCATGTTCATATTGCTGAAGGGAAGGGGGTCGCTCCCTAGATCTAGTAAAGAACGCATACCAACATGCAGAGAAAACAACTGAAGCTGCTCAAAGAGGTTTACATAAGCGTAGTACCTCCCGAGAAGACAAATTGCAACTGCCTTTGGCAGCGCTCACATAAAAAGACGCTGATAGAGTTAGAAAAATTGCCAAAAACCGAAATTATCGTACCAGTTGGAAATTATATCTCATGTCTAGAAAACATGTTCATCATATTGAGTGTGGAATTCCACGGACTTGACAAGCCAAATGTCATGATGATGGCGCCATACCTATTTGAAAAGTCGGGAGGTGCACTCTTCGGTGTGGATGGACGGAGCCCCGCCTCCAAAGGCACCGGCGACGTCCATCGAAACCGGTGAAAGGTTGAACGAGAGATTACAGTGTTAAAAAGGTAGAAGGTTCGGGCAGGCTTGGGTTGCGAAGGCAAGTCTTTGTAGAGAGCAGCATACCTACCTTCACAACCCAAGGTAGACAATGGTTTCTCTGTGTGCAGACATCTAGGAGTAGGACGCAACTAAGGGCCTTGAGGTTTACGCGAGGTTTTCAAGAGGTGTGGAGTGCAATCACTACGCAAACTTTAGAGGTGGTCAGTTGTTGATAATAGGGAATTCCGCCTCGGCCACCCACCACGTGTTCACTATTTTTTGATGGCGCATCGTTGTCAGTTCAGCAGTGGCTGCAGGTACTTTAGGCCAGAATCTGCAAGGCATCTTTAATCGGAATCGGTTATTTCAGTCGGAACATTCCTGAATCCCATATCAAGTGAAGAACGCTCGGCCATTAGTACTTAAGAATCACATCCACAATTAATGTCCATAACTGATGATCGTTATTCGTATATAATCACAAGAAGAAAATACGTATCCGGGTGTTTTTTTGGTGTGTATTTATTTTTTTTATCACGAGGAGTGACTGTCTGCCAGTGTTGTTGCTCTAACATTGTTCGTTGTGAGTGAACGCTGAAGAACTGTGTAAGCAAGGCAGGGTATGTCGATAAGACAGTGGTGGTTGTTGTTAATCTTATTAATAATTACAAAATGATAATAACAATATAACCCTAATTTCTGTTACAAATAATGTCAGTTGTTAAAAATGTTTTAGGAAGACTTATTCTTTGGTGGTTGTCATTTCGGCGAACCCAATGTTATGCCCATTTGCGCGCATTTACTCCTTCTGCGGCGGTCTGCTGACTGGGAGTGGCGCGCGACTGTTTTCTATTTTCTGTGACTAGCGTGTGATGTGATTATAATTACCGCACCCCATGCCCATCCATAACAAGACGTTGATGTTACGTCCGACATACCTTGCCTGCAACTAAAGAGGTTAGCTACAAACAAAGGGGACGGTTTGGGAACATCGCAAGTGGCTCCTTGTCAGCAGCTGCAGTGCCAGCCAAAGAGTGCTTGCTTTTCAACTGCGGTCTGGATACTTCACAGCTTGCTTTCCTTGTTTTCGCCGAGGAGTCACGAGGAATATTGAGTGGCCAGTACCAAAAAAAAAAAAAAAAAAGGGGTGGGGGGGGGGGGTGAGAAAAATTGAATCATGCATTGACAAAACACGAGGTTTGTATGTGTACTCTATCCTATAACCACTGTCTGGAACTGTTAGCCTTTCCCCCCGAGAGTGGGATAATGACTACCATATATGATGGTGATATTTAGTCTGATCATATTAAATAAGTCTAGTCATCTCATATGGGGGGAGTACATCCTTCCCACTATGTATATTCGTCAATCATTTGTCATTGTCTCATATATGGTCATTTGAAGTTGGTACAAGGATTCATTTGTTTGTCAAAGGGGATATATATATATATATCTATATATAATATACATATGGTACTTGGGGAGTATTTCTTGAATATACAATATTTATGGAAGTAAACCTGTACTGTTCCTCTGATAAATACACATCTTGCCACACAAGAAGCAGTCAAATTATGTACACCGAATGTACATAGAACAGTTGACATTTAAAAGAGAACTTGGCAATGTGTCTGTTTTTTATCTAGATAATTTTGGTCGTCGAGACTGAACTGACGTTTAATACTAACTACAAAGAAGCATGTTGGCCCTATGGTAAACTGTAAACAGGGTGTTCTTACAAACTGACTGAGACTGAATTGGAACCGGTTAATTTCCGGGTCCGGTTAGTTTGAGGCAGTCAGGATGGGAAACCGAGTCTGAATGTAAGGTATGCGGTCCGTGATTGTGAATCATGGGTATTTCATCCATCTGTTATTGCATGTTTGATTCTGCAGACGACATGAACAGGATTATTTAAATATGCATAATGGTAACTTTGTTTTCATCGTTTTTGAGAGTTTGTTTTTACTCTTGTTATTTGCACTTCTTGTTTGACAGAAGTGAATAAATAAACTGAAAACCACTTATTCATGAATGAATGTGACTCCTGTTGTTTTTAGAATAACGCGTTTTTGGACATGATACCATATTTATAGACCTACCAACGGTCTCGTGTCTTTGTTTACTGTCAAACATCAAAAGTGTCGGTTAAAGGTGACTTTCAGCAAAGGCCACCAAGTGGTTGATGGAATAGAATGAAGAGAACAATTCAAATCATTTAATCTTTATTTAAGATAGCTGCATAACATTGAAGGTTCGAATTGTTGATTGAAACTGACTTGTGTGCCTTTTAGAAGGGATGTTTATCACAGACGACGGAAGGCAGGCAAATTAACCCAAGATAAACAGGGCCGAGAAAGGTAGGAACAATTCATGCAATCCTACCATCTGAGCTTTTCACTGAGTACTTTGATGTGGAAATCAGGGCTTTGAAAAAACTATAACAAATATTCATGTTAATGGATTATGTCACCCATAGCAATCAATAATTAGTCAAATGCGCCATGCTTTGCATCTTAGATCAACCATTATTATAACAGAATTGCTCGCGCTGAAGGTATAATTAAATAATGTCGCAATCAATTACCGAGCTTCTCTCTGAAGAAATAACAGAATTTACTATAAAATCAATGACCACTGGCAAGTACATAATCTACCAAACGGAAGGTTACCTAGGCCGTCAGCTATGATGTGGGTCTTCTGTACTCTCGGTAACAAGACTCCAAGTTCCACACAGTCTCCAAATGTTGACTATGCTTACTGTTTTAGTTATTAAAGCTCAAATAAATGTTTCATTTATTGATCCTAAATAAAAGATTCACCGCTGTATTCAGCGGTGAACCAACAGGCTATGTAAAAGCTGGCGAAAATGTCTCTCACTGTGGATGGCCTCTCCTACCTTTCCTACCACATGTTGATTAAAATCCAATAGCTACAATCCATTGTATCCATTTCCCCATAATATATATTCTTCAGTGTCCAAATCACATATCAGGCTCAGTGACACAATATCAGTTTGCAGTGATAGAGTTCATGAAATAAATCCTCCATGTTTGAATGAACTGTTTGTACCGCCTGACTACCTCAGCCAATCAAAATGTACCACCTGACTACATCAGCCAACCAAAATGACCTAGACTGGACTCTTTTATCAAAATGTCAGGCATCTATGAATATAATTGACTAAACAACTCAAAAGGTAAGGATAAATACATCCAGGTAGGTGCAGAATATATTTTGCTTCTTTGATTGTGGAATTAGGGTCCCATTTCATTTCCCCATTTTTCACCAGCTTTTATATAGGGTTGGTTTCACGGGCTGAATCTTTTATCTATATTGATCCATGTTAGACAACAACGTTTTTAAATATCCACTTAGTCTTGTGAATGTAACTTAATTACGCTCCTGACCAGGTTCCAGAAGGTAGTGATCTCCAGGATATTCAATTTCAGGGAGGATTTGACCCCATAAAATACACTAGGGTATCCTCTGAGATCGGACAATACAGATATTCAACTTTGGGAGAACAAAAACATTGTTGAAATGGGGAACAACTACTTTAAGTAATACATACAACTTTAGTTTAGCCATTACATAAAGGCTAAGATGGCTTTAGGGGGGGGGGGGGTCTATTGTAGCTTGCTGGATCGGGCGCTATATAAATGTTTTATTGATTTTTATTTACTTATTTACTGTACAGAGTTCCCCATGATACAAAGATTGCCACTATTTCCAAGAGCTCCCCTAACCAAACACCGGTCATCAAATGGTACATTAGATTTCGACTACCGTGATCCACTTTACAGAAGAACATCATCAAAATATCAGATGATGCAGAACATCCATGCATAACATACGTATTTATCTCGAGTGAAACATTTAGAGCAACTTAGGCTAGGCCCTAAGAGGTCCCGGTGGCGAGAGGGGGGTGGGTGGGATGGGCGTGGGAAGTGAGGGAAGGGGTACGGGAAAAACCCTAAGTGATCCCTCTAGCGGGGGGAAATACTGTAGGTGGGCCCTATTCACGCCGTGGCCATGTTGAAACCAGACCGAAGGCACTTACACATCTGCCAGGCGCCGCTATATGAAAAGTCATGTGAATACTTTTTTGTCGACCAAAAACCTCTCGAAATCACTCAAATTTGAGGGGATTCATTTTTGAAAGTAACATATTCATTTGCATACCTGTTTTCTATCTATTGGTCAATTTTCACGAAGATTGGGTGACCCTTGCATGGTGACTTTTCCCATTCTTTAACTACAATGTGACTGTCAACTTCAAGTCTGCCTAGTTATGGTGGTATCATGAAATGCAGCACTGTCAGCATAGTTATCTGTGCAACACAGTTAAACAACTAGTCTTAGTAATTACAAATTAATAAAAGCTTTAAAAGTGTTAAAATATTTTTTTTAAATATATCTATATTAAGAAAGTTATGCAATTTTGAATTTAAGAAAAGATTGGCAGCCAAGGTGAGTGACTTTGTTGAAATTGCCTACTGAAATGCATCTGATCATCACTCAATCTTCATGAATATTGACCAATAAATATAAAAAAGGTAAGCAAAAATGATTATGATAGTTTCAAAAGTTAATATCTTCAAATTTTACTCCTTTAATTTATGTAGTAGTTCATACACATCGGCACACAGCAGTGTCTTATGGCCATTTCCAATACCGACGCTTACTCAGCCTCGTTCTGATGCCTAATTATGTCGCGCGTGAATAGGGTGAATAGATGGGGGGAATACTACAGGTGAGCCCTCTAGTGGAGGAAAATATCATAGGTGAGACCTCTGGCGGCAAAAACCAGACTCAGAGAATCCTGTAGATGCGCGTGTGTAGGAGGCGTGTGTGCTGCCCGTGTCCGGATCACCTGTCGCCGAGGACGAAGATGGTGATCCTTGCCAGAAGAGCGAGTGCGAGCACGACGACTGCCATCTGAACCCACACGGGATGCCGGTCGTCGGGCTCGCCCACCGAGGTGCCCCGCCCAGGCTGCAGGGGAAGGAAGACCCACATTGTTAGAATCGCCTGGGTGCAAATAGGTCGCGTTTTTCGATTATGAACCAATCAGAGAGGCGCTAGGTCGAAAACCAGGATCACTATTTTCCTTTGTTTTCATCCGGTCAAATAGGTAGCGATATCTACAGATAGTGATGTCCGCTTAAAGAAAACTGCTACAATTGACATCTAATGATGTTCTTACATTATCTTACCAATAGTAATAGGCATTCTTATTCCTATATCAGCCTAATTAAACGAAGTGGTGCCATAATTGACACTCCTCGTATTACTGACGAGTGATCTTCACACTGTTCACTCATTCCAGCCCCAAGTTAATGTCCATGCTGACTAATTTATTTAGCTTTTGACGAACATAAGTTTCTTTATTTATATATTATATCTATCTCTATATATATATATTTTTTATATTTATGTTTACTTATATCTATGTATATCTATATATATATATATATATTACATATAATGATATATAATAATTCACACACTCGGACACACAGGCATACAATAAAGACAATGAGGAATAATAACTTTTAAGGTTATTTATTATTTAATAATTAATAGAATTAACTTGGCTGACGTATCAGCGACAACGTGTTTGAGGGCCAGGCACGATGACCCAGACGCCCTGAGCAGTTCAGATCAGTTCAAGCATGTTCAGAGCAACTCATGACATGACGAGACGGGCGAGATGAGCAGAACGCCACGACAGCGCTCAAACCACTGTAATGTGGGTGGGTGGGTGGGTGATCGATGTGGTGTGTAGCGCAGTCAGGGGTGAAGTGAGGAGCTAGGCGTACTCGAGCGACGAAGAAAACTAAAAATAGAACACGTGCCTCGTGTGCAAATTATCCATGTTAGCCTGCAGCCAACATGTTTAATTCACACACTCGGACACACAGGCATACAATAAAGACAATGAGGAATAATAACTTTTAAGGTTATTTATTATTTAATAATTAATAGAATTAACTTGGCTGACGTATCAGCGACAATGTGTTTGAGGGCCAGGCACGATGACCCAGACGCCCTGAGCAGTTCAGATCAGTTCAAGCATGTTCAGAGCAACTCGTGACATGACGAGACGGGCGAGATGAGCAGAACGCCACGACAGCGCTCAAACCAAAAGAGATATGAGCGCTGCCGGTGCGTCACGTACTACAGGATAGTTCAGATATTTCTTGACCGCATTTGATCTCCATGTACCAGCTTTCATTATCGTCGACAACGGCAAACCAGCTACCTCACATGCCTGAGCGGCTCCTCTACGAAGACTATGCAAGGTAAAGTGCTTCCCAGGGCCAAGGGAGACCTCGGCGGCTGTGGTGAGTGCGCGTAGAAGCAGTCTGTTCGTTAGTGGCAGGCCTGACTCGAGCTGTAGGGCAGGCGCCTCGGGGGTCAGAATCACTGAAGCACGATAGCTCCTCCATGCTTGGACAGGGCAACAAGGAGAGTTAGAAATAGCAGGCAGATGGAAACGGAGAACAGAATCTGAGGAGCAGGTTTTAGAGGAGCGCATAGTCACAACAAGTTTGTTATTTGAGATAGCCACATCCTTTGCTTTCAGTAGATGGGGACCTAACAGACCAGTAGTAGAAGCGACTAGATTACTTTGCCTCATAAGAGTGAGATAAGCGAGAAGGAGAGCAAAATCACTACAAGGGGTTTAGGATTAAGCGAGCCAAGATAACAAATTATTTTCTTGAACTCTCCAGGGGTCATCGGAGGTGCTCTGACCACCTCATGAGTCGATGACTTCATGATAGCTCTTTTCATTACTGCAATTTCGTTAGAAAGGAACTGAGGGTGAGCACCAGGGCTCCCAGAAACCCAGATTTTAACGGAAGAGAAATAATTCATCACTGCCCCGGGTGACTTAAGGGATTTAGACAAGGATAGTAGGAAGGATAGTAGATCATACACAGTAGGTTTGAGGGGGAGAACATTTTTAATGGAGCAGAAAGAGAAATATCGGGTTATATGAGCCGCCTTATTCTGCCAAGTACGAGCTGCCAGGCCAGCCGTGAAGAGAGTGATGAGCTCGGCATGATGTTTTACTGTGTAGTCTGGAAGATAGAGGCATTAAATATACTATCTTCCAGTACAATGAAAATTACATGACAAAATCAAACAGTTCTAACCCTAACGAGGGTGATACCTCAATTAAGTCTTTACACATTTCGTCTGCCCTGAACGTCATCACCTGGGACTCAAATGACCTACTTAGAGCGTCTGCGAGCACTAGTTCTACACCCGGCTTATGTCTGATTACCAGCTCGAAATTACGGTCCGCCGACAAGAGCCAAAGCTGACGTGCACACGCACAGAGAAACCTATCCTTCCCTTTGCCTGAATCCAGCATGGCTTGAGACGCCGCATTATCAGTATTTACTGTGATCGTAAAATTTTGTGGATCTACTGGCAGTAGGGAAGCTACTGCATGGACTAAATTTAACGCCTCCAAATGAACTATTGAGAGGTTCTTCGTCAAGACCTCTGGCGGGAACTGGACTGCGTAGTACTTTGCGTTTGAAAATGCCCCAGCTGCCGTCAGTCGCATCACACTCGATCAGAAACGGTTCCCTCTGCACCGCCGGCAAGAGCTGTCTACAATTATAAGATTCAGCAAACTTCTCGAACCACTCGAGATCATCTAAAATATCAGGCGGGAACGTGTGCTGACCGGTGAATGGGGTCTTCCTTAATGCTTCCAATATCCTGTTAGTGAAGCGAATGGCCGGCTTAATACACTTTGCTAGGTGCTGTAACTTACCCGCTAGACTTTGTAACTGTTTTCTCGAGGCCTTCACCTTCAGTTTCCAGGCCTGACACTCCTTCAAAATTTCTAGTAGCTTATCGGCTGGCAAGGAGACCGTTAAAGACGGTGCATCAATATGAAAGCCTAACCAGACTAACGCTCTAACTGGGGGTGAGCATTTATCCAATGCCAAGTCGAGACCTAATAGGCGAGTTAATTCAGTAAATCTGGCATATGCCTCTACCGCCTTATCATATGACGCCTCGAGACCTACGAAGTCGTCAAGATAGCAGAGAGCGAAAAAACCCTCCTTTCTTAACAACCAGACTACCGCACGAGTCGTACGTGCACAAGCTAACGCAGAGGTTCTGCATCCAAAGGGAGGGGCGATGTCGATATATATCTGACTATTTAAGGCTATCCCCAACAGTGGGACCGAGAGC
Source organism: Branchipolynoe longqiensis (assembly GCA_030323885.1). Taxonomy (NCBI): domain Eukaryota; kingdom Metazoa; phylum Annelida; class Polychaeta; order Phyllodocida; family Polynoidae; genus Branchipolynoe; species Branchipolynoe longqiensis. The sequence continues at coordinate 129,921,006 of CM059187.1, forward strand.
GGCCAGACACGGAGTTGTCTATATGCTCTCGACAAGTCGGCTACCCACATCCAGGCCCCAGACCCTATAAGGGAGAGTCTATCAGTTAATGTTGAGACTGATGGAAGGGAGAAATTAAATTGGAGACCTTGATAATACCCTTTTACGATCCCCGCATTCACACTGCGTCCCGGAGGAAAGCTTAAATCGATTATTACTCGTTTCTTAAGTGAATTCTTTTTCGGTCTAGTCATGATAGGACTAATCTGGCACCATGGGAAGAACGGTGGGGTATCAAATGGGCCAAGCAGTGCATTCATCTCAAGCTCTTTAGTCACAAATTCAACAATATATACATCTTGATCAGCCCCGATCGTATGGTTTACGAATGTAGGGACTGGTATCATCGAGGAGGTATAATCTAATGGCCACCCATATTCGAGGTGGTCAACTAACAACGTATCGGGATAATTGAGTAACATGGCACGCCACGCCGGGATTTTTAATCCGGACGGGACGGGAATACGTGCAGCTAAATAGTTTGGTTAACCTGTATCACGAACTGCCATATAGATACGACAATAGTGCAAGGCAGAAGGCCACATAACCGGTGCGGTGACCGGCCAAAAGTGTGAGAGCGTGTCTTTAAAGAGTAAAGGAGAAGGAGGTGGAGAAAAAAGAGAAGAAGCACGAACAGTATTAACAGAAACATTTTCAATATTAAACCAGTCAAAGACAACATCAGGTAACGACAAGTCAGTATCAGAGGAGGGAAAGTGTGGGTGGGCGGGGCAGGTAGCGGGCGGGTGGGTGGGAGGCACGTGGTCCTGTGGCCGGGGCGAGCTCTGATTGGTCAAGGGTATGGGCGCGTGAGGAGGGTGGGTGGGGGTAGCCGACCTAAGTAGGTCAGCACTCGCCGCCACGTGGTTGCAGGTTTGTTCTATTTGTTCTAGCACGGCTGAACCGGGTCGGGTTATGGTTGAATGTTGTAGAACACTTACTGCTGAGGCCGACTGGTCAGATAATTTCTTATCCGCATACTTCCTCTTTTTCATGCAATCTTGCTCCCGGTGGGGCAAACTGCGCTTGAACCTGTACGCGCAGTATGCGCATACATGGACGAACCTGTCAGGAAGCACGCCATGTGCCGCCTGAAACCCGCATTCCTTGCCCCAGTTCCATTGGTAGCACGCCTTGCCGTCGGCTTCCTTGTTGTAATCCTCTCGGGCATTGATAGGAGCTTGTGCGGGTACTGAAGCCGAAGCCGGCGGCGGTGCCTGGGCTGTGCTACGCTCGGGCTGGTGCACGTAGACTGGACGGGGCGGCGGCTGCCGTGACGCGTCGGTACAGACCTCCCTCTGCACATCCTTTAGGGCCACGTGGTCGCCCCAAGCATCGGGCAGGCGGCCATCGGCGACCATCTGAAAGAGGCGCTCCGACCACCTCCTGCATGTCGGCCAATCCCAGGTGATGGCCATACGAGCCAGCTCCTCCTCGTGTCTGAGAAAGGCCGGCCACCAAACTTCAGGGAAGTCGGGGTGGGCCGCAATCCTACGGAGTGCGACAAAGTACTCAGCCCACGTTGCCTCCCCTATACCAATCTTCCTGCACGCGTCTCCCCGAGAAATGAAGTTATGGGGGTAGAATGAAATACCTTTCGGTCTCTGTAAGGCAGGAACCGCCTCCACGAAAGCCGCCGCTGCAGGCGGGATGCCCCTCTGCGGGCGTGGTGGGGGTGGCGTGGGTAGCGGCATCATTGCAAACGGACGTGGTGGAATCCGCGGGCGTGGTGTAGCCGGCGCCTGCTCGGCATGAGCTGGTGTTACACACACTGGAAAAGGCGAGTGCACCGCCACCGGTGACGGGAACGGGCTAGGCAGTGCCTGCAGTTGCGCCGGTCTAGGGGGTTGAACTGGGGTTGGTGGCTCCTGCGGGCGACCCACCAGCGGTGACTGCGGCTGGGGCAGTCTAAACGGGCGTGCTGCTACTCTCTCCAATGCCGCTAACCTTTCTGTCATGTCAGCATAGTGCGTGTCACGGGTCATCCTCCTGACCACGTCCTGGTCTGACTCATTCTCGGACGACTGTGAAAATGAATGCGCCACTTGCCCCGGTCTTATGGGGGTACTTTCCGCAGACTGTGACGCACTCTGGTCCATAGCTTGGGCACAGGACGACCTGACTGCTCTAGTTGGCTGTGTCCTAGGCAAGACTTGAGAAAGAGGTGGTCTACCTCGTCGCTTTTGCACAGGCGGCATATGCGTGTTGTACCGGGGCTGGTAACGCACGTGGTAATTTGAACAGTAGCTGCAGGTGATCGATGTGGTGTGTAGCGCAGTCAGGGGTGAAGTGAGGAGCTAGGCGTACTCGAGCGACGAAGAAAACTAAAAATAGAACACGTGCCTCGTGTGCAAATTATCCATGTTAGCCTGCAGCCAACATGTTTATATATTCATTTTTCATATTATAAAATTATACTAATCTAAAAATGAAAAAGAAACTTTAAAAAGCAGAGAAAAGGAAACTTGCAAAAATGTCTATATCTCTATATATTATATATTACTACACAAATTATTTTATTTTTTTATTATACAAATATTCAAATTAAAAAAATTATCACATTTCCAGGAGGTAGCGACGAATTGAGCTAAATCAAATAAAATACTCACTCGCCTCCCTCCGCCCTGACTGATCGCACCATTTGTCCTTTCTGGCTATCTCCACGCCTCCACGCCGCACGCCTCAGGCCTCCACGCCTCACACACGCACAGCTGTCATGCCAGCCGGCTCCCGCCCCCGAGGCCGCCCCCCGGGCCGCCGAGGATCACGCCGAGGCAGGAGCGCCTCCGCCGCCTCGCATGATGCTGCCTCCGCGACCTCTACCGCCCCCAGCCTCCAGTCGGAGGCCACCTCATGGGCAAGCGCGGTGGACGCCTGCATGGACGCTCAGGCCGCGGCAATGCAAACCCAGGCGGGCGCCATTGATCACCTCACAGCCCTCGTGGAATCCATCACCCTCGCCCCACCTCGGGCATCACCCATCCGAAACCCACCGGCGCCCCCCCACCTCGGGCGCCCGCCTCATCACCTGCGTCCATCACGGACCGCCTCGCCGACCTCCTACAGGAACTCACCACCGGGGGCGGGGGGGCTGCATACCCCACGCACCCGCGTCTCCTCCCCGCCCCCGCGACCCCGGCCCAGGACGTTCACCCCACCTACCAGCGCTACATGAGGCGCGGCCTCTACACCACCCAGCACGCCGCCTCCGCAGCTCGCCTCCCTGCTGTCGCCCACTCCGCCCCCGACCGACGCGGTCCGGGAGATATTGGAGTCCGCCGAGGCGCAGAACACCGGACGCCGGAAAGGTATACCCTCCGGATACCTTTTCCCTCACGACCTAATTGAGAGGGGCGCCAAGGGGAAGGCCCTAAAGCGCGGCGAGGCTACCATGGAGGAGTACAACCTCGCCCTCCGCATGCTGGAGTCACACCCTGCCTTCCCCTCGGACTCCCTCCCGGGACTACTCCACCACAACATGACCGTCCTCCGAGACTGTGTGACCCATCCCTGGCCGACCGTACGGCGATACTCCGAGACCATATTCGCTTGGATCGCCGACGGACGGCTACCGGATGGGTGGCTCGACCCGGTAGCCATAAACTCAGTCCGCATGGACGTCATCACCGCCCCCGCGACTGCCTCCGGGGGCGGAGCCAGAGCCCTCCCCACCCGCGCCCCCGCCCGCCTCCTTCCCCACACAACCCCGCCCCACCCACGCCGACCCCCGCACACCCGCGAAGCCTACGGATGCCCTGCCCCGCTTGGAACAGGGACCCCGCCTCGTGCGACACCCGCCCCCTGCGCCCACGCCTTCGCCCTCCCCATCTCCCACCCCCCGCCCTCGCCCCCTCCCCCCAACCCACCCCCGACCTCACGGGCGTGGCCACCCCCGCCCCCCCCCCCCCCCACCCCCCCCCCCAATCCCAGACCTCCCCCCCCCCTACATCGGTGACCTCGCGGAACCCGTCGTCGACGTAATCGACCCCGCCGTGCAGGATAACCTCCCCGCCTGCGGCCCCACCCCCACACACCTACCGCCCCACCCTACTCGCCATATGGCCCCGCCTCTCCGGCCCCGCGTGGCGCCACCACCCTAGCTTCTCCCGCGCATACGATGCACTCCGCGATGCGGGCCTCCCCAATTTTTTGGCCGCCCGCATCCCCCTCCCCTCAGGCCTCCACATCCCCGCATGGCGGAGCCGCCTCCAGGACTACCACGACTCCAACCTAGTCGACCTCCTGGAGTTTGGTTTCCCAGCCAACTACTCCTCTGACTCCCCCCCTCGCCCCACCTACACCAACCACAATGAACCGGCCGGATTCCAGACCCACCTCAGCGACTTCATCCGCATCGAGCTCGCCCACGGGGCCCTGCCCCCCCCCCCCCCCTCCCCCCTTCACACCCTGGTCTCAGGTCTCCCCGATGATGACCCGCCCCAAATCCGACCCCAGCAAGAGGCAATTCATCGTCGACCTATCATACCCCCCCGGCGCAAGCGTCAATGCGGGCATATCGAGGCGCGAATACCTCGGGCGCCCCCACACCTACCGCCTTCCCTGTGTCGCCGACGTGGGCCGCCGCCTCATCAGAGAGGGCACCGGAGCCTACACCTGGACCGCTGACATCTCCAGGGCCTACTGCCAGCTCCGGGCCGACCCCCTCTTCTGCCCTCTCTTCGGCATCACCTTCGAGGGGGCGGTCTACGTCGACCTCGCCCTCCCCTTCGGATGCCGATCCTCGGGCGCCGCCTGCGTCAGGGTCACTTTGGCTCCTCCGCCGCGAGGGCTACCATGCCCTCGTGTATGTCGATGACTTCGTCGGCTGCGAGCTGACCTACCTGAGGGCCCGCCAGGCCTTTGACGCCTTCATTGCCCTCGTCGCCGCCCTCGGCCTGGAGGTCGCCTCAGGGAAGTGTCACCCTCCGGCGGTGCGAGTCACCTGGTTGGGCTTCGCTATTGACAGCGAGGCCATGACCATCCGCATCGCCCCCGACAAGGTGGAGGAGCTCGTTGCGGACTGCGAGGCCCGAGTCGCGCGGCCCACCCTCGGGTGCCGGGAGCTCCAGAGCATCCTCGGCAGGCTCAACCACGTTGGCAGCTGCGTCCTACCCGCGAGGAAGTTCATGGCCCGCCTCCTCGCGGCCCTGCGCGGCTGCCACGGTTTCGCCGCCATCACCCTCGGGGACGACGCCCTCCGGGACCTCAGGTGGTTCGCGGCCTACGGTCGCGCCTCCAACGGCCTCCACCTTCACCGCGCCCCGGGGACCCGGAGGATCATCGTCGAGTGTGACTCCTGCCTCACTGGAGGGGGAGCGTACTCGTCCTCCCACTGCTACGCCCGAGGGTACTCCGAGGCCTTCAGGGCCTGCTACCCCACCATCCACGAGATGGAGGCTTCACTCCCTCCTCTCGGCTGACATCGCGGGGGCCAACGTTGTCATCAACACCGACAACATGGCCTCCGCCGCCTCCCTCGAGTCGGGGCGGGCCCGGACCCCACCCTCGGGACCTGTGCGAGGGAGCTCTGGCTCCTCGCCGCCGAGGGCTCTTTCCATCTCACCATCCTCCACAAGCGCGGGGCCGACCTCGTCCTCGCCAACGCCCTCAGCCGCGCCCACCTCCCCGGTAAATGGGTGGGCGTGGCCCGAGACGAGGTCGCACGCCTCGGGCTGACTTACACACATGCCGATTACGACGAGTTCCCTTACCACCCGGGCCTCTAACTCCAGGTTACTCCGAGGCCGAGGTCGCCGCCGTCGACGGACACCGCCTCGGCTCCCTCGCCCCTTCCACCTGGTGGAACCGGCGCCGGCAGGCCCTCGGATACGTCAAGTTTGCCTCGGGCCACGGCCGTGACCCTCTCGCACCGACGCCCTTCGACGTCGCTGCTTACATCGCCTCCCTGCACGCCACCGCCATCGCGCCCGCCTCCGTCCGCAATGCCATCTCCGGGGCGTGCTCCTGGGTCGAGGCCGCCGGGGGCGACCCCTCCGCCTTCACCTCGCGACTCGCGCGAGACGTCACCCGCGGGGGGGGGTGGGGGGGGGACCGGGCTTCCGCCCATGTTCCGCGCCCTGCCCCCCCCCGCTGACCCCATCCTGCCTCGCGGTCGTCGCCGCCCACCTCGCCGGCGCCGGCCCCTCGAGTGTGGTCCCTCGGGGCGCCCTCCTCCTCGGGTACTACGGGATGCTCTGGCAGTCCAGCCTACTCTCGCCCAGCCCCGAGGTCTGGGGCGGGCCCTCACACCATCACCCGCGCCGATGTCGCGCCCGGGGGCCTCCGAGTGACACTCCGGACATCCAAGACGATCTCCCTCCCCTCGGGGGCGGTCGCCCTCTTCATCCCCGCCTCGCCAGGCCGAGCCATGTGCCCGGTCTCCGCATGGGCGGCCTCCGTGGCCCTCGTCCCTGCCGCCGATCTTGACCCGGCCTTGATCCTACCCTCTGGCCGCCCCCTGGACCCTCGGACCCTCACCTCCATCCTCCGAGGCTCCCTCAGAGCCCTCGGGGTGCCCGCCCCGGACGGACATTATTGATTTACCCTTATACCATACTCATATTGCCATTGACTCTCACACTTTATATGTTATCTGCACTCCTACTGAATAAAGTGTGATTTCCCAACTCCTGCCTTCTTCTCCTCCTTCGCCACGTATCGGTCGTAATGCTTGCATTGCGTGTGATTCGTGGCGGGGGAGGACCCCCCCCCTCTATCGCCCTCCTGCCCTAACCGTTGCGCTATGACGTAACCCCCCCTTTCCCCCCCTGCGGCCTTATAACCGGCCGCTTCCATGCTCCTAAGCCACTCGCCTCCCTCCGCCCTGACTGATCACACCATTTCTCCTCCACCCACCCACCCTACTAACAACATTTATCTCATTAGGTGGAGGGCTCTTCGGGGCACCTCCCTTCCCACTGACAGTTGACACTCGCTACAAACTATAACCTTCACCTTATCTACTCTTGCTCATTATTGATTATATATACTATACTATACCTTAAGACATTATTGATTTACCCTTATACCATACTCATATTGCCATTGACTCTCACACTTTATATGTTATCTGCACTCCTACTGAATAAAGTGTGGTTTCCCAACTCCTGCCTTCTTCTCCTCCTTCGCCACGTATCGGTCGTAAGGCTTGCATTGCGTGTGATTCGTGGCGGGGGAGGACCCCCCCCCCTCTATCGCCCTCCTGCCCTAACCGTTGTGCTATGACGTAACCCCCCCCCCCCTTCCCCCCCTGCGGCCTTATAACCGGCCGCTTCCATGCTCCTAAGCCACTCGCCTCCCTCCGCCCTGACTGATCACACCATTTCTCCTCCACCCACACACCCTACTAACAACATTTATCTCATTAGGTGGAGGGCTCTTCGGGGCACCTCCCTTCCCACTGACAGTTGACACTCGCTCCGAACTATAACCTTCACCTTGTACATACCTTATCTACTCTTGCTCATTATTGATTATATATACTATACCTTAAGACATTATTGATTTACCCTTATACCATACTCATATTGCCATTGACTCTCACACTTTATATGTTATCTGCACTCCTACTGAATGAAGTGTGGTTTCCCAACTCCTGCCTTCTTCTCCTTCGCCACGTATCAGTATATCTTAGTTAATTTTTTTTCCAAAGCGGATTCAAAAAGAAAAAAAAGCAACATGGATAATCATCAATATTTCTATAGCACTTCTCACTGCCTACCTTCTCGGGCAGCCCGGACACCTCCCCGTGGCCGAGTGGCGGTGGCACGGTGACGGGCCGCTCTGGCTGGTGGTCGGACACGAGGCGGCCTTTGAGGAAGTGCTTGCCGGTCTCCACGACATCTACCTCCACCATCTTCCCCATCAACTGTTCGTCTTTGGGTACCAGCACCTGAAATAGTCAACGAATCGGTGAAGATCTCAGTAAACCTTTCAAGAGGACATGAAGGATTTCATTTAGCAAATTTAACATCACATGTTTAAGACTAAAATAATTTCTTTTAAAATCATCACATCGTCCGATGGCTTTGCGTTTCTGCCATATTTTGTTTAGATAAATATATCAGGTTGATCAGCATGATCTACTTTATTTCAGTTTGAAGGAACCTTTATTTTAACGGGTTAACTTTGAAGATATCTAAAGTGAAAACATGCAAAATAATGTTGCATGCAGATTTTTTTTAATTAGATTTTTTTATTGAGGCTGTATTTATACTGTCGATAACATGTAATCCCGGGTACCCAGGCTTGTTTTCAATGCTGGCCAGCTGTAGTGTTGGTGTTGTCTTATCAAACAGTAGCTGCTGATAAGTTATTTGATTGATAGTGCACAGTGATTTGCAGATAGTGCACAGTACCCCTCCCTGTACCTATCAACTGAGTGACCCTGGAAGCACTTCTAGTTGTACAGTAGTCCTATTAAAGTATTTCATGAATCAATATCAATGTACTTCTACAAACTATAGGCCTAAGCTGAGATTACCCTGATCACTTCAACACCAATGGTCCAACATACAAGTTTCTTACAGTATATTACTTCCATAAAACATGTCCAACTAGACTACCACCCCTACACTAACTATCGCCATGCAGGTCTAACATAGCTCCCCCCCCCCCCCCCCCCCCCCCCCCAGCTTTCCTTTTTCTCACCCCTACCCCCAGCTTTCCTTTTTCTTTGATCTCATTCATTACCTATTTAGTCACACTAATGCTCTGCTCTGTATTGTCTTGTAATTGGCTATCTATACTGGTATAACTTTCTTTAGTGTGTAGTAGTTGGACAGGTCGAAGCAGCTGGAAGACTGGTGCCTCGACGGCACTTACAATGTATTATTCAGAGCAATAAAATCACTTGAAAAGAAAACAATACAAAGATTGGACAGCTTCAGCAGTGACAGCTTGTATTAAATTGATTAATATTCCTTCCATGTTGGTTGGTTGTTGGATTTTTACGCCCTGACAACATTGAAGGTCATTTCAGGAGATCAACAAATGCTTAACAAATAGACCACTGTCTAAGATGGATTAAATCTAGGGAAGTGCTTTAGTGGATTTTTTTTAATGTTATGCTTTTGTAGCTTTAAACCTGCAATATTAATAGGCTTGATCGCTATGAGGGTTGAAGAGTGAGGGCATGTGCCCTATATGATCTGTGATCGATGCGCATTCCAGAGGCATGAGGAGTTTATATTTCAAATGAGGATGGGAAAAAAACTGTTTATTAAATTAACTTAACTAGCTAAATAAGACGTTACAACCAAGCCCAGTAATATCAGACGGGACAAGTTCGATATTATTTATAGAATTAACACAACCCCGACATTTAATAAATAAGAGGATGTTCAGCCTTTTAGAGTAGATAGATTTAGGACTACCGCTGTAGAAATTTAGGGCCTCATGCTTTGGGACCTGCAACACAATTTGCATACATCAAGCCATAATGCAACGTAAGGACAGTGATAGAAATGAAAATCACCTCCATTAAAAATAAAGAGGGGAAAAATAAAACTAGAGAGCTACAAAAATTCATCGCCTTTTTCTAAGCCTATTACTGCGCTTTTCTGTTTTTAAGGGAAACTCATCTGTCGAAACATTTGAGCATATAAAAAATAAGTCATTCTAGAGCTAGCGTGATTACCATTAGACTCCCTAATGCAATCCCCCTATCCACGCCAACGTGTCCACGTGATTGCTTGCCTGAGAGGTCAGGGCAGACTACGACAGTAATAATTGCTGGCTCCAGAAACGTTTCCCTCTACTCGGACTACGAGTAGCCAAGAGGCTAGGGACCGAGATAAAATATATATATAAATCAACGACCTGAGATGTTTGGGACGCCAGTATAACTTACATTAACCGATCATTTCAGGTCAGGTTGAAAACAAATTTCACGAATCTTAATGTTGCATAGTCTGATGGTTTTGAATTTCTGTATTTTTTCTGAGATAAATATATCAGATCGATCACCATAGACTTCTGCATTAACAGATTCTGTTAAATTGACTCAGTATTGCCTTCTATGCAGAAACAAATGTTTAATAAGTGCACCAGTATCTAAGTTGGATATGTCAAATCAAATCTAGATAATTGGTTTGGTTTTGACAACTTGATATTTCATCGGACTATGCAGCTTTAATCACAAGCTCCATGCCAGACACCCAGCCAACTGAGATTATATGACAAACGAATTTACAACAGAGGATACTTAGGTGCACAAAAAGAAATTTGCCTCTGCTTTTTCGATTAAAGATCGACATAGAATGGATTTGGTGGCACTCCGCTGCACAGAGGTTCATACACAATTCTTGTCTTGGTATTATGGGGTCTTTGTACAAACTTGGTATTATGGGGTCTTTGTACAAACATAGACACTAATAAAGTCTGTACTAGACTACTAAATGACTGAAACATACAATCCTCCAAGCATTGTTTATCCCATCATTACTAACAACCTACTTACTCAAACTACTTCATGTAGTCAAAAAACACACCTGAGGTATTAACCTTTTAAGCATAACCCTATAAGCTAACTACACTCTATCTTACATAATAAACAAACCATTCTACTAACACTCACTCCATCTCAAAATGTTAACTCCAACAACATGATAGTTTTGCAATTCACAACATAGTAGGCATACAAACCTATGAAGGAAAACTATGTACCTAACCACTCCGTAATGTAAAGGTCTAATCAATACACATGTATGTATCAAGTGTGTAGGAATACAACATATAACTGCTATTTTTGTATGTGAATTGTCAAACTATACCATATGTAAGTCTTTGAATGTTTGATATTGTTATTTCAGCTGATTTGGGCTAGCTGCATATATTGTAAATAACTGTATTGTCACATGGCTGGAAGACCAGTGCCACGGCGCTGACAAAAGACTTTATTCAATGAATAAACTATATTTCCAAAAAAAAGATGTCGATTGTTAAACAATGAAATTGAAGGTTATTGATTGATGAGGTTTCTACGTCCCAGCAACATTTCAGAAAAGAATGAAGACAGTAGCGCCGCCACCATCATGATCCGATATCTCACTCAGTCACATTATCTTGACATCTAGCCAATCAGTACATTTTCTATACTAGTAATGCCGATCCCCAACCCAGTTAGTGATAAGTATCAATTTTATATCTATTTGAATTGATTCAGTCCGGGATCAAATCCACAACCTTGGAATTTTCCATACGACTTAGCGCATTGGAAGGAAACACTCTAACCCCTCGCCTATCCCGTCTGGTTGAGGCTAAGGCACTACAGTATGCATTTCACGTCATGTTTTACGTAGAAACATGTCAATTCTGGTACCATTTTAAAGTTAAATCTTTAAAAAGATTGTTTGTACTCGAGGTGAAAATGATAGCGCTCATAAAATAACCGATTATTTAAAAAAAAAAAGAGGGGGTAGCTTCGTAGGATTCATGTCTTCCATTCTCATGCTTATTTATTTCATGTGATTTTCAGGTTATCAATTGCTACCGTCAAATATACAATTGTATGGCGAATTCACAAGAAACGCATATTTCTAATCCAATAATAGTCGACAGGAAAAGTGAACTGATAACACATATCTGATGTCAAGATATACCCTTATCTCAAGTCTTGCCTGTCGAAAACCAGAGATCATAGTCCTTGGAATCGAGGCAAACATAACGTGGACTGGTAGAACTATCAGCATTTTTATTTAGAGAAGAACAATGAAGGAAAATCAAGGAAGTAAACATTAAGATATATAAAAACAAACAGACAAAATGGTACAGAGGTCATGTGGAAGACACATGGCATTAACTTCAGGAAATAATATCTTAAAATTTGTATTTAAAAAGGCAAACAGAAAAAACTATAGGGTTAATGGGAATTAACATTCTCCATAGAAAATACATTTATTTAAAAAAAGAGGTGAATATTCAATCAATAATCGAAGCTTTAAAAGGTAGTTTTATTCATTGCCAATATAGTTCCTATCGCACATTGTGAATATATTTCACCGAGTTTCACATTAGAATAGGGTTTCTGGGAATATAATGTGTATGAAGGAAATAAGAAAGTTGTGAGGTCTCCCATCCATTTCCCATGTGAGAGATCGTTGAATTAATCCCAGACTGAGTAAAACCAAAACTTACCAAATTTATATTGGCGCTACACTGCCTGGCATTTAAAATCACTACGACAGGACAATGACTCATTTGACTACGGGTTAGGATAATGTGACTTGAGTGTGATGTTGGGTCATGGTATACCAGTGGGGCAGCACTATCAAACAACATTTTTAAGGCGGTACCTGTCCTCAAATGAACTTAGATGTTACTAGGACTTAACTGATCCACCCACCAATAACTCAAAATCCAAACCCCAAATCGCGATATATCCGGCGACCTTAAACCATGTGTACCAGTCAGTTTGCCATGTATACAATGGCAAGGCCAATGAACTCTGTTGTGAAGTAGGCGGGGAGGGTGGATCAGGGGGTGGGGGTACAGGAGGAGGTGTGGGTTGTTTTCATGTCCCCAGGGTATCACGAGTACACGTGTACCGACATGACCTAGAGTTTTATGCGCATCTGCCACACTTTAAGCTAGCAGTTACTTCATTCACCACAGAGCGGACTCAACTGGGCTCTTACCTAGGTGTGATGTAATCTTACACAAAAACTCCTGATGTAACACATTTGTCAATGGCCGGCAGCTGGGAGTCATTGCCACAGGGGGTTTAGGTTAAATGTCATTAGGGAGGCTCACCCCAAAAAGATAGTCGCCCCGTTTTTTCCTTAAAGAACAAATAAATAAACTAACGCGTTTGTTGTTGGTTGTTGTTTTACATCCTAGCAATATATATGGTCACATCAGGGCGAGTACCGACTTGCGACGGTGCGCACTCACTGCAACTTTATAGTGCTGCCCCACTGGGAGACCAGGCCGCCAGCATCATTACCCACAGATACTGTGCTAACCAGTCCTTGTTGTATCCTATTAGTTCCGAGCACTAGGCTAGGTAGCAACAATTGTAGAAGTCATTGCTTTGACTCGGATCTGTTTCGAACTCCCGACCTTCCACACGGGAAACCAGCGCTCTACCAATTTGGCCAATGCGTCCGTAAGTAAACTACCAAATAAAGTATTATTTGACATTAACTAAAATATTGATACCCTCTTAATTAAAGTTGCATAGTCCGATGGTTTTGAGCTTCTGAAATTTTCTGAGATAAATACATTAGGTTGATCGTTATTATGTACCTTACTTTAGCTTGAAGTAACTTTTATTTTAAGTGGCTAACTTTTGAGATATTTGAAGTGGGACCATGCAAAATTAATTTTGGCAAGCATGCCAAAACTGACTCCAACAGGTTATACAATTGCATCGGCATTCCCTTCTGTGTGGTGACAAATGTTTAATAAGTGCACCAGTATCTCAGTTGGATATGTAGAATCACATTTAGATAATTGTTTTGGTTTTGAAAATTTGATATTTTCATCGGACTATGCAGCTTTAACATCGCAGCTGACTGGTTATCAACACCCTGACCTACGCCGTCCTGACATGACCTCAGATGTTGCTGGGACGTAAAACTCCAACAAACCCTGACATACGTAATTAGTCATTATACCAACCCATCAACCACACCTGTGTGCAGGCAGCAGAGCCTACTACTTCTCCACCTGTGCACCAAACTATGCACTGTAACTGTCTCTGTGTGTGCTACCATTTTGTTGTTGTTGTTGTTGTACATATAGTTTATTCATTGAATAAAGTCTTTTGTCAGCGCCGTGGCATTGGTCTTCCAGCCATGTGACAATACAGTTATTTACAATATATGTAGTCTGATATTGTCATCAGCAGCTAGCTCAAATCAGCTGAAATAACAATATTAAACATTCAAAGACTTACATATGGTATAGTTTGACAATTCATATATAAAAATAGTAGTTATATGTTGTATTCATACACACTTAGATACATACATGTGTATTGATTAGACCTTTACATTATGGAGTGATTAGGTCCATTAGTGTAGGAAGGACCCTTGGCTGGAATATTCACTGCACCAATTTTCTGGATTGCTGCAGTGTGGTTCATCCCGTCCCTAGTAAGTCCAGCGGCCAGATTAGTGGAATGCAGGGTCACAGCCTTAGATTATATCTGAACACAGGTAGTGAAACCATTCCAAAGGGAATTTTCTGTCATGATACACCGGGCATTACAACTAAGCACACACAATGTCATGTCGTTTACTACCACAATACCACAGTCTGTGTTGCAATGTTACACTTTATGCACATAACCTATGAACTGTTGAACTGGCTTAAAGTTAAGTCAAGGTGCATTCCCACAAAGGAGCCAAGAAAGGTTATTTCAAACTGAAGTAAAGTAGATTATAATGACCAATATAATATATTGACTTTATTTACTAAACAAAATAATAATGCAGACACTCATGACCACGGGACTATGTATCTTTAACCATGAAAGATAGCTTAAACTTAAAACAGATTATAATGATCATCTAATATATTTATTTACTAAAAAAAAAGAGAGAGAAGAAAAACAGACAAACTTAAAACTACGGGGCTATGCAACTTTCATTGTGAAAAAATACCTAAAACAGATTATAATGATCCATCTAATATATTTATTTACTACAAAAAAAGGAATAAAAACATTAAAAACTTTGCAACTTTAACTGTGAAAGATTACCTAAAGCAGATTATAATGATCCATCTAATATATATATTTACTAAAAAATATATATATTAGATGAAAAAAGAAGAAAATGTGGTATCACACAAAGTGTGAAAATCCCATTTTAATCGTGAATGATTTTTTTACCCAGCTCCGATATGGGAAAGACCGACTATACTCATCTAATTCACTCGACGTATGCACAACCTACATAATTAAGATTCAGTTGTAGATAAATATGGCAGGTACGCAATCATCACTATGCAAGTCTGATGTCTCTAACTACTAAGTAGTACTTCCTAACTGGGTGAAGGTCATTCAGCAGTAGGTATCTGTCTGTTTGACTACAGACGGCAGACCAGGCTAACGTGAGCCCACACAGAACCATATTTGAACTCAAAGGTAAACAAAAGATGCATCACTGTTGTGACTGCAGGACATCCAAGGTGCAAGTGTGTTTGTGTGTCAATGCAGTCTCCACTCACCCTCTAGAGCTATATTAGGCCTATTTTAATTGCGCACACCCAAACAAAGGTTCTGTCTGGTCTTTCCAATTAAAGCACTTGTGGCCGCCAATTAAAATATTGAATCCAGCGCCAACAGTCCGTCCGGGTCCAGCAAACAGTATTGTCAGTGGGCGAAATAATGTTGTCAATTAGGGCACTGAAGTGTGTGCTAAACACAGGAGACGGCGCCAATCTATGGTACTTAGCTAATCTAATTTGCATCAAAAGCTGTGTTTACACGGGCGAGTTAAAACGCCTTAGGTAGAACCAGTTGCCTAGATCGGTTTACATTTGCCCGTGTAAATGCGCCGCTGAGGCGTTTTAGGGCTGAAACGTTTCACCTGAAACGTTTCATGTATACCATCTCAGGAGGTCGTTTACAGGAACCGTTTTAGATAAAACGTTTTGTAAATGGTCGTGTAAACGGTAGCATGATACTTGAGGCGTTTTACTGACGTCACACGCATGCGCACACGACCGTATCGTTTGTTTTCTTCCGGTTACCCGCATTCGCGTAAGCAATCTGATCTTTTCGAAACGGTGAAGCGTATGCGCAGATAGAAGACTTCCGCCTTGAACCGGTTTAAGTACTGCCCGTGTAGATGCGACACACTTTCCATCTCGGTCCATGTAAATGCGCTACTAAAATGCTTCAGGTAAAACGCTTTGCCTAGATCGTTTTACTTTTTGACCGTGAAAACGCAGCTATACTGTCGCTTTAGTAATCTGTCAAGTCGGCCCCATTAATTCAGCCCAGTGTGAGCATTTAAAGTTGCATAGTCCGATGGGTTTCAGTTTGTCTTTTTTCCCCCTTTTCCTTTTTGTTGTTGCCAACAATTATATTAGGTTACATCTACATTTCTTCAGTTTAAAGTAACTTTTATTGTAAATGGCAAACATACAAAGCCAAATTAATTTAGGCATGCACGTCGAAATTCTCGCACCTTAGACGTCAGTAATAATAGGTTCTATTAACCTGACTTGGCATTCTTTTCTCTGCAGGAAGACATGCTTAAAGGGGCCAGATATAGGTCGCTGGCGACGGAACTGTACTCCGACAAATGCTCTCCAAGCACAACCTTGTTTGGGTTTTATGTTTAAAGAACCAAATATGTGTGGGGAGAGTAGGGGACCCACTTCACCACCAGAAGTGGGTCAGTTCTGAACTGGTACTAGCTGGCAGCTGTTGTTTTTAAAATGGCTGGGTGAGTGGAGAGAAGGGAGAGTAAAACTGGGGTATTTTCAATCTTCTTTAGAGTAGTTCAATCAGGAAATATATTTGTGTAATGTAAAATATATGTTAGTACAATTACATTGCATAATTCAATGAGAAACAGATATAGATGAAAAACGTTTTTTTGTTGATGAGTGTAAAAAATGTTCTGCTGTGCATGGGGTTTGAACCCACACCACCAAACAACTTCAGATTACAAGTCCAACACTCTAACCACTAGGCCACAGAGATCACACATAACTAATAGTCTCAGTTCTCCCTCCAGTCGCTGCGGCGGCGGCGATTTGTGTACTTTAGATTCGTCGATTCGAAAATATTAATATCGCCGCCTTTGCGGCAGCAGCGTTAATTTCGCTTCGGATTTAGGGTTAATAAATTTCACTTATTGCGTATGTAAATCTATCAAATATGATCGCATTGAATAGATTTGGGCGTAAGAAATTCACGCCGATTCGGCGGCCACGGCGGCGGCCATGTACTTTACACTCGTCGATTCGAAAATATTAATATCGCCGCCTTTGCGGCAGCAGCATTAATTTTGCTTTGGATTTAGGGTTAATTTGAATAAATTTCACTTATTGCGTATGTAAATCTATCAAAATGATCGCATTGAATAGATTTGGGTGTAAGAAATTCACGCCGATTCGGCGGCGGCCATGTTTGGTTAACGTTGGACAGTATGGATATCGACGTCGCTGCGGCGGCGGCGATTTGTTTACTTTACACGCGTCGATTCGAAAATATTAATATCGCCGCCTTTGCGCCAGCAGCGTGAATTTCGCTTCGGATTTAGGGTTAAATTGATCATATTTCACTTATTGCGTATGTAATTCTGTTAAATATGACTGCATTTAATAGATTAGGGCGTAAGAAATTCACGCCGATTCGACGTCTTTGTTTACCTACAACCGGAAGTGGCCTCGTTCTCGCGAAATTAGGACATGGCCAAACCGTGGCATCGTGTATTCACAAATAGCCTGAACTGATAGTACTAACCATGTGTGGTCTCTGTGGCCTAGTGGTTAGAGTGTTGGACTTGTGATCTGAAGTTGTTTGGTGGTGTGGGTTCAAACCTCACCCACTGCACAACATTTTTTACATTAAAAAAAAATAAAAGGTTTTTCATCTATATCTGTTTCTCATTGAATTATGCAATGTAATTGTACTAACATATATTTTACATTACGCAAATATATTTCCTCATTGCACTACTCTAAAGAAGATTGAAAATACCTCAGTATTACCCTCCCTTCTCTCCACTCACCCAGCACAACAATCTAGGTCACTCTCTTGTGCACCACCAAGTGGAAAAGTTCAGTACTAAGCATGTACCACCCCTGTGGCACACATCTGAACTATTCTGAGTTCGTTTGTTTTCCCGGCGACGAATATCTCCTCCCTTTAAGAAGTACAACAGTATCTAAGTTGGGTATGTAGAATCTAATTCAATTGTTTTTGAGTAAACAATTTAATAATTCCAGCGGACTATGCAACTGTAATAACAGCTGACTGGCCAAGATTTTCGTTTAGTTTATTGGGTGTGGATTACAATCCAGCAACATTATGGTGCTGTCACATTACGACGCTTCTCACCAACGCGCGTCGACGTATGTGATTTTTTGGCGCAACATTGGGATACGCTAGGAAGCGTTACGCGCGCGTTAGTATTCGTTGATGGACGGCGATGGTCGGCTTGCGCAAAACTTTCGACGTGCGACGACGCGCGGGTGCCAACATTATGGTGACGTCGAGATACGTTACACGCGCTGGAATAACGTTATGCGAACGGTAGGCACACGCCACGTGCACATGAGGGTCGTTCCCACATGTTGCGCCAAACTGTTGCTTTGTTTGTCTGTTGTTGTTTTACGTCCTAGCAACATCTAAGGTCATATCAGGACAGTGCGTCAAACTTTTTTTTTTTTCCTCACAACATCGGCCGCACGCTACCAATATGTAGCGCTGACACCGAAAAGTTTGACGTCTCTCGACGATTAAAACTGATTTTGCGAGTTGGTGGCGTGCCGGCGAGAAGCGTCCTAATGTAACAGCACCATAAAATATCATAACGAGATGGGCACCAACTTATGATAGTGTAAATTCATAGCGGCTTATAGAGCTCCCTCACTGGGATACTGTGCCCCTGCCGCCACCATGACACTATATGATCCTCTCAGCCAGATTATCCTGAAACTAACCCCATGATCCCCCGGTCATTGTTTTAATATCAAGCGACAGGCAAGCTAAGTGTCCTTCACGATTATCAACATTTTCACAAGTGTACAAAACATACACTTTTTCATGAACCCAACTCCCCCCCCCCCCCATTAAGTATACAATACAAATGTTGATATTGCAGTGGGCCCGTAATGGCAAGAAGTGTGGGTTCGAATCCTCCCTAATTTAACCGACATTATTATAAGTATAATGGCCCTGTCATACTATGATGTATTGCATCAGCGTATGCCCAATGGCTGAAATGGTCCCAATATGTCGAGATTCGTCAAACCTTTTTTATGCGAGAGGGCTAAGTTGGACGTATACATACCATATACATGATGTACTGAACGTATGTCCGGCGTATGTATAGCGTATACATACCGTATAATACTGTATACATAACATGCTGAACGTATCCAGAACGTATGTCCGATCTATTGCTAGCGTGTGCCAGTGTATCATATAACGTATCAGAGCGTATGACTAACATATGGCTAACGTGCCTCCCAGCGAAAAACGCTCGCATACGCTCACACAATGTTTGCCGAATGCCAGCGAATGTTATATACGCTAGTCGTTCACCAGAAGAACGCCGTACACGTTACATGTCAAGGAATGTTGGAGCAATGCCAAATGAATGTTAGACATATGTTAGAAATACATTGTCAATATACAGACTCTACATTACCACCAGCTCTCCGTCAGACTATCGAAAGTCAACGTAGGGTTACGTATGAACAACGTACCTCTAACGAATGTCTAATGTACATTGATGTAGGTCTAACATATGCCTGACATAACAGCCACACGTTGTCGCACGTCAAAGGTTTTGTGCATGCACAGAACTTTTGCGACCCCTTGACGAGCAACACCGTATAATGACAAACATAGACGTATACTAACGTACGCATAACGAACATCTGAGTAACATATATCGATGTCGTGGCCCAAAATCACCTACGTCGGCGCATGTTTGCACAATGCGTCGTAGTGTGACAGGGCTATTAGAAAGCATATGGTGGGTCTTAATCTCCTCCTTCCCCACAACATACGCTTGTGGAAATTTAGACAATTTTGAAGGACCCCTAAGGAAAAATATTAACTTCCATTAAACTTTTATTTGACTCAGTGAGGGATTAATCCCCTGACATTTCATAAGTAACGCGGCAGCTCAGTTCTGGAAAGTCGCTGGCTGATGAAATCGGACCATCATATCCAGTAAAAGAGCACCACAACTAGTAGCAAGTGACAAACAATGCCTAAAATATAGGATTTGACAAGTGACGGCGCTACAGACATAAACAAACAACAATCTAGGGAAAAAAAACATTTGATGATTTGTTTATCATGATCTATGTCAGCTTTTGAGAAGGAACTTAAAGCTGCATAGTCCGATGAAGACACAATTTTCAAAACCTAAACAATTATCTACTGGTCCACTTATCAAACATTTACCGCCATATAGAAGGGTATGCTGAGACATTTTAATAGAACCTGTTAATGCAGAAGCCTATGGTGTCAGAGTTTTGGCCTGTTTGCCAAAACTAATTTAGCATGTTTGTACTTCAAATATCTCAAAACTTAGCCATTTAACATATAAGTTATTTCAAATTAAAGTAAGTTATATTATATCGATCAACCTAATATATTTATCTCAGAAAATGATAGAAAATCAAAACCATCGGACTATGCAACTTTAATCAGACAGATATCTTATTCAGCGCCTGGCCAGGAACTTGAGGAAGCGACAATTAGTATCAATTTTTAAGTCATTGGCCTGACTCGACCAGGGTTCGAACCTCACGATCTACCAAATCGGAAGACGGACGCTCAACTCTTTCGGCCATCCGGTCTGGTGGGGTTGAGGAAGGGGGAGGGGGGCACATAGTACTAATAGCATACCTACTTACATAGCCTACGTTTCTTGCCATCAAAGGAGGGGCCAGAAGATCCCAACACACGTGTTAAGAAATGTGTTCTTGCTTCACAGATTATGGCACCTGACGACTCAAATTTGCTAAACAAAGTTGACTGCGCTAAGGTCCCCGACCATGGTATAGTGTTTACCTGTTGCTCGGACAAAACAGCGGTGGCGGCGGCAGACTCCACGTGGCAGCTGTGTGTCTGTGTACTAGCAGTACTCGTAATGACAGCAAGGCCCACGTGTGTCGGCGGCATATGTGTGTATGTGTCTGTGTGTGTGTGTGTTTGTATATAATCCGGGTGCATGTGTCCTTAGGTCCCTAGCTGTGTGTGGGGAGGGGGGGGGGGGGGGGGGGGGGGGGAGGCGGAGGGGGCGGATGCGGAGGGGAGGGAGGGGAGGGAGGGGAGAAGTGCATGGTATTTGGTAGTCTGGCTGGGTGCGAAAAGGGGCGGGGGAGAAGGCGATGGGGGAGGGGGAGGGGAGGGGGGAGGGGAGGGGAGGGGGAGGGGAGGGGAGGGGAGGGGAGGGGAGGGGAGGGGAGGGGGGAGGGGAGGGGGGGAGGGGAGGGGGGAGGGGGGGGGGGGGGGGGGGAGGGGAGGGGAGGGGGAGGGGAGGGGAGGGGAGGAGGGGGGGGAGGGGAGGGGAGGGGAGGGGGGAGGGGAGGGGAGGAGGGGAGGGGAGGGGAGGGGAGGGAGGGTGGGGAGGAGAGGAGAGGAGAGGAGAGGAGAGGGGGAGGAGAGGGAGGGAGGGGGGGGAGGGGAGGAAGGGGAGAGGGGGGAGGGGAGGAAGGGGAGAGATGGGGAGAGAGAGAGGGAGGGGAGAGGGGGGGGGGAGATGGGGGGAGGGAGGGAGAGAGGGGGAGGGAGGGAGGGACAAGGTTGTCATCGGAGAAGGGGGGGGGGGGGGAGGAGGGCGGCGGAGAAGAGGGGGAGACAGTGGGGGCAGGGAGGAGAGGGAAAAGGTGCAGGGAGTTCAAGCAGAACTGTGACGCACATGTGGGATTTGTAAAGTCAGTGACCCCATTGCATTTGCTTGACATAAACAGTCACAAATTATTTTTAACGCGGTCGGGAGAATCATTGTTCATTGGGCAAGTATCCAACTTTTAAAAAAAGGGACAAGATGCGACAGAATGAACTGACAGAATGAACTGAATATTAAGCCCACAACACGAATGCCAATTATCTGCTATTGTTACCCGCCATATAAGCTGTGTTTACACGGGAGAGTTAAATCGCTTCATATAAATCGCCTTGCCTAGTTCGCCTCACATTTGCCGTGTAAACGCTCCTCTGAGGCGGATTAGGGCTGATTCACCTCATCTAGTTCGCTTCATATAAACCACTTCGCGAGGTAGTTTATATGAATCGATTCGGCTGGTTCCCAGGCGGCGATAGTATAAAATAGTAGTGCTTGCCGGCTACAGATGGAGCAGTAACTAATTGCTGGTGACCGGCAGTGTTAGGGCCCGATTAGGCCGAAATCTATTAAATGCGATCATATTTAACAGAATTACATCCTCAAATAATGAAATTTAATTAAATTAACCTTCAATTCCAAGCGATATTAACGTAGCAGCTTCATCGGCGTCGAATCGACGAGTGTAAACTAAACAAATATATCAGTGCTTGCCGGCTACAGGCGGAACTAAGGCTGCTGGTTCCCGGCGCCGAAACACTTTCAAACTCGCTTCGTGTAAACGCGCCGCTACTTCGCTTCATATGAATCGCTTTGTCTAATTCGCTTCACAATTGCCCGTGTAAACATGGCTATAGATTTAACCTTTAAAAAGAAAAGGCTTCTAGAATCCGATAGTATGCACCAGAAAGGAGATGATCAATGGGGTCAGCCTCATATGAGGGATTCTCTAACACATCAACACTTAGTCCCCTCTAAAACTTGCACATATTGGCTCACCATGAGCAGGGTGCTGATGTTAAAGTTGCATATTCCGATGGTTTTGAGTTTCTGTCATTTTCTGAGATATATAGAGGGGGTGTAATGACGTCACAAGACAACTTTCGGTGGCCATATTGGATTACATACAGAAGGCTTGCAACTGCCTACACTGTGCTTATTTACTGATTTTGTTGGTTTATTTGTCAATGTTTTGAGCAGTTTGGCCTCAGAAGCTGTTACTAAATTGTTGTAAATAAACTGGATGTAAAAAATTGGATGTAAACTGCCAGAACACAAGAAAACTCTGTTTTACTGCATCTGCATGCATTCACAACATGGCTATGGAGGGTGCTCGTAATCCAAGATGGCTGACCGCTGACTGCTGAGTGATGATGTGACGTGCACTCCCTCTATTAGGTTGATCATTATTATCTACCTTACTTTAGGTGGAAGTAACTTTTATTTTAACAACAAATGATTAACAAGAGCACCGGTATCTAAGTTAGATATGTAGAATCAAATCTAGATAATTGTTTTTGGTTTTGGAAATTTGATGTTTCATCGGACTATGCAGCTTTACTTGTAAGTGACAGCTGTCCAGCACCCCCACCCCAACCTCCACTGACCTGTTGATGGCATTTACTCCATTCATCGACCAAAAACAAGGCTTGTGCAACCCTCCATCTCCCCCCCACCCCACCCACAACAGTGACAGCAGGCAACATGCATAAGTGAATAATTGAGTGATTTGGGTTTTAAATCCCAGCGACATCTAAATGTCATATCATGATGGGTACTGACTTGAGCCAGAGCTCAATCATGGCGACTTTATAGTGCTGCCCAACAATGACACAGAGTCACTAACATCATGATACAGCATCCCACTCAGTTACATTTACATGAGATTGAGATTATGTAACACGGGCAATAATTACCACAACTTCAAAGCAGGTCTGACAAGGCGCTACACACTAGACAGCAAATTCTCTGATTAAGGTGACAGGGGTTTTCTGAACAGGCAGAATGTCTCCTGGCATCTCTGTCCAAAATAATTCAACACCACTGCAAACACGACACCTCCCCTTGTAAAATGTTTTAATGGCATAGTTTGCCACAGGTGCTAAGAAATGTATCACACCTTGAAAAATTGTTCTGACAGCTCATCCGTTTAGGGTTTTTCTTTCTTGGAGATGAAGTTTATGCATCTTTTTTAAAATGTGTGCTTGTAAGAGTCATGCTGTAGCATGCGGGTAGATCGTGGGTTCGAACCAGGGTCGAGTCAAACCAATAACTTAAAACTGGATACTTGTCGCTTCCTAGCCTGGCGCTCGGCATTATTAGGATAGGACAAGGGCTGGTTGGCTCAGTGTCAGGATAATGTGACTGAGTGGGATATCAGGTCATGGTGCTGGTGGTATGGTCTTCCAGTGGGGAAGCATTATAAAGTCGTCATGAGTGCGCACTGTCACAAGTCGGTACCCGTCCTGATATTACCTTAGATGTTGCTAGGACGTAAAACCACAACAAACAAACTGTAGCTTTATTATAGACAGGAATGAAACTGTCTCCAGCAAAATCAGACTGAGACACTGGCGCCACCTAGCGGTTCATAGACAGCTAATTTCCGCGAAAACGTGGTTATTCCCCCGGAGGATTAGCACTGTCAGGGAATCGCGGACAAATGCCGGAAGTCGGGACCTAACGATCCTTGTTGTGACTATATTATCGTCCATACCTAAGTTCCCTTTTTGGTTCTATATCTGTTGGTTTGTTTGAGTTTTATGTCCAGGCAACATCTAATGTCATATCAGGGCGGGGGTTTTATGTTCTAATAATATTTAAGGTTATATAAGAACAGGATTCAGACTAACCAATTGCTGTCATATATATCTTGGTATTTTATCAACATAATCGGTAAATATAAAAAATCGCTAAAATCGTGGAGATTTTTCATCCCCGTATACAATGCATTAGAATGGCTTCCGCTACCTAGGATGCTCTATTATATCTACACCTTGACACCATCTTATCAACCCAGCATTCAATCAACAGCAAACCAGACGGGATGGCCGAATGAGTTAGAGCGTCAGTCTCCCATGCTGGTAGATCGTGGGGTCGTGGGTTCGAGTCCCGGTCGAGTCAAACCAATGACTTTAAAATTGATACTTGTCACTTCCTAGCCAGGCGCTCGGCATTATTAGAATAGGGCAAGGACTGGTGTGCTCAGTGTCAGGATAATGTGACTGAGTGGGATACCAGGTCATGGTGCCGGCGGCCTGGTTTCCCAGTGGGACAGCACTATAAAGTCGCCATGAGTGTGCACTGTCACAAGTCGGTACTCGTCCTGATATGACCTTAGATGTTGCTAGGACGTAAAACAACAACAAACAAACAAACAAACTTCAATCAACACAACCCACTTCAAATGTAACTAATAACCGCCCACTTTTAGGATGTCTATAAATGGACCACATCCTACACATAGTCCTAATCTAGCATTCATCGACGTCCCGCTCCCTGAGTAATCAATTGGAAGATAGCCTGTCCTCCAAGTCAAGACTCAGCTGTCAAGTTATTATAATAGCATCTGCCATCAGCGGAATACCATTATTACATAACGCATGTAGAGGTCCTAAATTATTCTGCTCTGAAGGTGGACCACAGGTTGTGAACATTTTTTCTCCAGAGTGTGACGCGAGGGGGCGCCCGGCAATACCCGACAGCTGGGAGGGGGGGGGGGGGGCGCTCCACCAAAACGCACGAGGAAATACAGGATGATCATGTTACCCTTGCATTTATATTCGCATAATGCATTATACATCACATATATATTCACATCTATGTATTGCACATGCGCTAAATTGATACTGCGATGGTGTCTGCTCTGTTGAATGACATTCATCCCAGATGGATTCGTAATAATTGTGTGCAGAGGTTGGGGTGGGGGTGGAATATGTACATTTCAATGTTGCTCATCACAGTCAATTCTCACGTGTGCGCTTTCGCACAAGTACGACAGACTCTAGATGAAAAATATGTACATTTCACCGATAGACTTCAGTGTCAATAGATTTTTCCCATGAAGAATGCCCAATGAATAGACCACATCACGGTTCCAGCGGCGCGGTGCATTGTGGGCTGCATCAGAGCAAAACAAACCAGCGAGAAGCACATGGCACATGCTAATACACTGGGTGCAGCTCTGAAATGTGCTAGTTTTAGCTCATCTCAGCTCTTGTTTGAAACATAGAATACCAACTAAAAAAATATATATAATAAATTAAGATATTAATCTTTTATCCAGCATTGCATTTACATCAATATAATAAGCACATCTTATGCCATGTGCGTTTAGATTTAGACAAATCTGGGCACTCAGACTAGTATTACTATTAGAGCCATAGCCAAGTGTTAGAGCCATAGCCAGAGTCAGTTTTACTTATTTTATTTATGTTTTTATTTATATCCTATGGTTAATGACATATGTAGAACTAGAAAATTAGTAGGGTTAATCAGATATTAGTTGTTGACACATATGGCATTTTAATATTTAGAACAAGAATTAATAATCGTGATGTGGATATCACTGATTGTTTTGTGTGGAATTGTATGTTTCTTAGCTCAAAAGGTTTAACTATGAATAGTTTTGTCTTAGCTATATTCATCAGATCATTATATTGCATGTGTGCATACATGTGTATGCCCAATTGTTATGTATTTCTATTTATTTTGAATAAAATGCCAGTTTTGCCCTACCCGTATTGGCAAACTCAATGGCCGTACGCCTTTGCTTTGCTCCCAGCGCCGTTTTCAGAGCATGCGGAGTCGGAACCGTGATGTAGTCTATTGTCACTCACGACTTTAGTTCTTCCACTGCCATCTGAGGGCAGGCAGGTTGGTGGTGAAAATCCTTTATGGGAGAATTTCCAGAGGATGCTTTGTTTGTTTGTTGGAGTTTTACGTCCTATCAGCATCTAAGGTAATATCAGGAATGGTACTGACTTTTGACAGTGCGCACTCATAGTGACCTCATAGTGCTGCCCCACAGGGAGGCCAGGCCACTGACACCATGACCTGATATCCCACTCATTCACATTATCCTGACACTGTGCTAACCAGTCCTTGCCCTATCCTAATAATGCTGAACGCCAGGCTAGGAAGCGAAAAGTATACATTTTGTAAGTCATCGGTTTGACTCAACCAGGAATCGAACCCCTGACCTTCCGCACAGGAAGCCTGTGCTCTACCGATTCGGTACACAGTTAGAATGATACACAGTTAGCTGCTACCCACATCATTTCTTCCATTGATGGTGGAACGGTCTATTGTCTATGCCCACTGCACTCTTATGTATAGATTTCACCTTGAGAATATTTAAATAAACGTAATGTAGTTTGTGCAAAATCCCAAAGATGCCTCCATTAACATTTTAATGATCAACTTTAATTCGTTTTCCCTTTTCCCTTTCTTGCACTTGTATGGATTGGAACATGTTGAGAACTATGCATGAACTCTAAGATTGCAGTTTATAGGTGATTGTCAGTAAACATGACCGGCTTGTCAGTTTATCAGATTATATTTAGAAATTAGTCAATATTAATCTTCTGAGGTCATGACTCTAGGTGTTTAGAAGTGGTCAGAGTATTATGAAGATTATTGGTTGGTTAGGGCTGTCATATACAGTTTTTTATATAAAGAAAAATGTGCAATGAATTCAAAAAATCTTGAGAGTTCTCAAATTGCTTACTGCATAAAACTGCCACTAGAGCTAGAGTTCTTGCAGTACTGACTCGCCAGGTTATATAGAGACTTGGTTATTTAGATAATGATCTCATCCTAAGCAGTGTTGTACAGTTCTGGTTAATTAATTTATGCGATTCTATTCCATGATAGTGGCCAGATCTACACTATGCAACTTTCATAATAATTAATTCCTGAGAACATTTTGCTTTCAAATCACCTAAATTTGTTATTGCCGAAGGACTGATGCAACCTAGCTGGAAAAGAAAATTGTTTTGAATAATATATATCTTGTTAATTAAGTAACAAATAAAAACAGCAACCTCTCACCTGATCATAACACTTGTTGTGTCCAACGTAGTAGTTCCCGTCATGTGATATCTCTGTTACCAGCACTTTTTGTCGTTCGCCCACCTGCCAACAATTTGATATAGTTATTAACTTAGACTAATATATATTTTAATTACCATCTCTTTTCAATAATGGTGTTAAACACCGGCACTGCCTAATTATGCACATATCGGTCAAATACAGAGGGACGCCAATTGATATTGGCCTAAGTTAATTTAAAAGAATAGAAAAGAGACATTACTAGAGAGGTTACTCACGGCAAGTTACTACCCAGTGGCCAGTGTTGTGCAAAGAACTCTATATTTCCTATATAATTTTAAACATGGCACACGTATACTTTCTTCTTACATAAATAAGAAGTAATCATAAAGGGGCAGTAACATTATGTTATGACTAGTTATAATTTAATTAGCTTGAAACAACCTATTCTGTATGAGTGATTTATGACTCAACCATGGTCTGAGGGAAACTATGATTAACCTGTGGCCATTATTGTCATTCAACCCTAATGACTGTCCCAAGGCTACATATTACAGATGTGGAAAAGAGTGCAATCCCAACTATCACTTAAAGTAAAATAGAAGTTGTTGAGTATGCCTTATAACCAACGTACGTTGTCCTATCCCTTCCCTCTATGACGTCACAGAACTATTAGCCCTGCGGTACTCAAGACTCAGTTCTAACGGAGCTGGGTAGATTAATCCCTACATACTTAATTTGAGTAGGTATGCAGGTATTGCAGGTATAGCAATACCTCAGGGAGTTTGACGCCCCTACCCTGCAGAGTTGTAAACCACTGCCTCGTGGTACAGGTCCTTGACAGAACCGAAGGCTAAGGGAGCAAACCCTAAACAGAAAACCATGTCACTGTGGCAGCATTAAGGGTGGTTGATGTATGGAACTCCCAACATCTCCCGACCAACTACTGCAGGGACAAATAGTTTTGCGCCTGTCTTGACATGTTCTTGCCGGTGTGAAACCTCTATTTGCTCCCCGAGAGAGTGCCGCTGATAACTTGCAAAAGCCAGCAGCACTTCAACACTTTTGCAGGTAGCTTTCATGAAATGAATACTCAAACGGATGGGGCTGCCCTCTATGGAAGATCTTCTGATCAAAAAGAATCTACGGTGGACTGGACACCTCATGAGGATGTGATCAGACAGGCTACCAAAGCAGATCCTCTATTCTCAACTGTCTTCTGGCTACAGAAAGAGAGGGTGCCCCCGTCTCCGGTTCAGGGATACCATCAAGAGAAACCTGAAGCTGAGAGACATTAAGACCGACTCATGGACGCAACTCTCACAGCAGAGAGCTAAATGGAGAGCGGCAGTCAAGTAATGAAAGCAGTCTTTGTCGCAACGCGACCGACAGCATGATGATGATGATGACTTAATTTGAACTCAAATAGACCATTCTCAGTGTGATATTTCAAGGAATACAATTGTAAGGAATACATAGTAAAGTCAGGTGACCATATTTGTAATAAATAAACGATAAGTAGTGTGGGGAAAGGAAAGTATATCATTCAATTACACAAAATAATGTTACTACCAACCTACCATCTACCAAGTAAAAGTTGTCTCTATTAATTTAATGGCTTCTAGCTAAATGTGTAAAAGACTAAGATTCATGAATGCAATACATAATATTTCGTAAAATTATGAAAAATCTGAATTAGTTGTACCTTATGTCCGTATGGCTGGTACGACTGAAACAGATCGGATATAGCCTTCGTTCTTCGTTTTACCTGTTGAAGTAAACGTGGTTCACCTCGATTCATAAGGCTGCACTTTTAACAAATGACCGAAAGCCCGGTGAGAAATTACATTGGGGACTTATTAAAAATAATATAAATGCCAGGCTAGATCGGATGGCTTACTGGTACAATGCACGTCTGCCGTGCGAAAATTCAGGATAGTGAGTGGGATATCCTATCACAATGCTGGTAGCACGGTATCTCAATTAGGCAGCATTATAAAGCTGCCAGGAATGCATACTGTCGGTCCTATGTCCTTAAATGTTGCTAGGGTACTCACTCATCATACACGCACACATACTCACACACAACCACGCACACAACCACGCCCACACACACGCATACACACACACCAACAAAATCAACCATACTCAAGAAATATTTACTACAAGCTAGACATGGACGAGTGCTTCGGTGGCTGGCAAAGTTCATAATTAAAGCTGCACAGTCCGATGAAAGCATAATATTTTCAAAAGCAAAATACTAATCTAGATTTGGACCTACACATCCAACTTAGATACTGATGCACTTATTAAGTATTTCTTGCTGCATAGAAGGGCATACTAAGTCAATTTAATAGAACCTGTTACTGCTGAATCCTAGGGGGGTCAGTCTTTTGGCAAGCATGCCAAAGTTAAGTTGGTATGTTTACACCTCAAATATCGCCAAATTTAGCTATTTTAAATCAAAATCACTTCAAGCTAATTAGAGACAGATAATAATTGCCAGCATAATATATTTATCTCAGAAAATGACAGAAACTCAAAACCATCGAACTCTGCAACCGTAAGAACTGAAATGCTGGTGGGATCATCATATAATCTGTGACGTACCTCAGGCATGGGGACCTTGTGCATCTTGGCTGCCGGCGTGCCTGGCCGTGGGAAAAATTGGTTGATGAAGAGACTGGCAAACTTGTAGTCCCGCACCAACTGCAGCGTCTCCTCGAAGTCCTGAGCAAAATAGCACCGAACTTCAGCTCCAACACTTTTGCCATTTTACAGAGCGTATAATGGGGGGGGGGGGGGGGGGGAGGATGTGTTAGTAATTTACAACACTATATATCTGCGGGTACTTGGAGGGGAGGTGAGGGGAGGGGAGGTGAGGGGAGGGGAGGGGAGGTGAGGGGAGGGGAGGGGAGGGGAGGGGAGGGGAGGGGAGGGGAGGGGAGGGGAGGGGAGGGGAGGGGAGGGGAGGGGAGGGGAGGGGAGGGGAGGGGAGGGGAGGGGAGGGGAGGGGAGGGGGGGGGGAGGGGAGGGGAGGGGGGGGAGGGGAGGGGAGGGGAGGGGAGGGGGGAGGGGAGGGGAGGGGAGAGGGGGGAGGGGAGGGGAGGGGAGAGGGGGGAGGGGAGGGGAGGGGAGAGGAGAGGAGAGGAGAGGAGAGGAGAGGAGAGGAGAGGAGAGGAGAGGAGAGGAGAGGAGACGAGACGAGACGAGACGAGACGAGACGAGACGAGAGGAGTCAATAGAATGGAAAAGAAAGAAAAGGAAAGGAAAGGAAAGGAAAGGAAAGGAAAACAAACAAAAAAGAAAAAGTAAACTTAATACCAACCTCTGCCGTTTCCGTCGGAAAGCCACAAATAATATCCGTTGCTATATTGACATCAGATACCCTGGAATAAATTGATATTCGTTTTTATTCTTTTTAATAAACAGAAGGCAACATCCATTTTTCACGTGATAAACAATTGATTTCACATCACAAGTGTTCTAGCAATCTTGTTTTGATTTGAATGTTATTTAGCCATCTCTTTGGTAATCGACCCACTTGCATATGATATTGCTGCTACTATATCAGATACCTTTATCAAACCATTTATCTATAAGTATTTACCATGACATTTTAACATTAAAATCTTTTAAAAAAAGAACATTTCTTTTTTACTAAATAGTGACACGGCTGAACACAAGTAAAAGACCAGAGTAAAACATGCCTTAACACCCCTATAATCGTGACAATATTATAATGTTATTTTTATAACTTGGTAAACCAGAGTGTTAGAATAGTTCAACCTAATTTAAACAATAATGTGGAATTAGGGCGTTGTAAATACGCAGAGAATCATACCTAGAGCGAGACTTGAACCCACATTTGTGCAATTTTGAGGCGAGCACCATAACCACTCGACTATCTAGACCCCTCTGATGCTGCCAATCAACCTATCCGCGCCTACCTGTCTATGTGGCTCCTTTCATGGTGAGGTCTCTGCAGCCTACTACAACACCCATTCTTTTCACACTCTAGCCGCCACTGTTTCTAACATATATGTACATTTGTTTGTTGGCATTTTACATCTTAGCAACATCTATGGTCATATCAGGACGGGCACCAACTTGTTAAGTGCACACTCATGATGACTTTATAGTGCTGTCCCACTGGAAGATCAGGCTGCCAGCACCATGACCCCATATGCACTCGGTCCCATTATCCTAATACTGAGCTAACCAGTCCTCGCCATATCCTAGAAATACAGAGCGACAGCATAGGTAGCGGCAATTATCAATTAGTTTGACTCGGCTTGCATTCAAACTCCCGACCTTCTGCACGGGAAGCCTGCGATCTATAGATTGGGGTATAGGTAGATCACTCACCTTTGCTTGAGGAAATCGGCTACTTGCCTGAAGTCCGCCTGGTTGTACTCACGCTTCATATCACTGAGCACAGCGTCTGACCCCGCCTGCACCGGCACGTGCAGAAAGGCATACACACGTGGGTGTTTCAGGATCTTTGCCATCTCCTACAAATACAGGAGCCAGGGCCGGTGCCAAACTATTTTAAGTCCAAGGCAAGGCCAACTACATACACCCCTCCCCTACCACACACATTTTTGGGGGTGTTGATTGTCGGGAGTTTTACATCCTGGCAACATCTAAGGTCATACAGGACATCTTTTTGAGGTATAAAACTGTGACCCTTCAAAGGTCAGTATGTTACAACTGTGAGGTTTGCGCCCTAGGTGGTTGTCTAGTTGGCCTAATGGTAGCACTCGCCCTCTATGTGGCAGGTCACGAGTTTTAACACAGGCCAAGTCAATACCTAGCCTGGCGCTCAGCAGTACTACTACTAGGATAAAACAAGGGGATGGGGAATAAAGACTCATTTTCCGTGATTGAAACTACCACCCCCACCCCCCGAGTTAATCAACGAGTGTTCCCATAACACTGTTATGGTAACAATGCACCTATTTATATATATTACCTGATATCAGTGTTGACGCCTAAGAGATTCTGGCTGTGTATCAACTGGGATGTACAGAAAAGGTCGGTATGCAATACAGAGAGAGCCCATATCACGGCGATAAAGCGATTATTAAATGGCTCTAGTCCGATGGTTTTGAATGTGTCACATTTTTAGATAAATGTAGTAGGGTGATTGTTATCATATGCCTGACTTTATCTTAAAGTAACTTTTATTTTAAATGGCTAACTTTTGAAATCTTTGAAGTGCCAGATGGGATAGCTGAATGAGGAGAGCATCCCTCTTCCGTTTTGTTAGGCCCTGGTATTCATACCGCCGGTTTCGAACGCAGGCCGAGTCAAACCAATGACTTAAACATTGATTCGTGCCCATACCTAATCCGGCATTCCGCATTACTAGGATAGGGCAAGTAGCAGTGGAATGAAATGTTAGGCCAAACAAAGACACGGAGGGAGTGATTGATAAGTAAGGTCTTAGCCAGATCTGAGGTCATATGAGGACGCTTAGGCCAAACAAAGAAAACGCAATTTCCCAA
Organism: Branchipolynoe longqiensis; assembly: GCA_030323885.1. NCBI lineage: Eukaryota > Metazoa > Annelida > Polychaeta > Phyllodocida > Polynoidae > Branchipolynoe > Branchipolynoe longqiensis. Next base: position 129,954,097 of record CM059187.1, read on the forward strand.
TCTTCGGCGGGTCAATTTTGAGTCACGCCCTTTTTATAATAGCAATTTTGAAGAAAAACTTATTAAAACTTTTTTTTTTTAAACACATACACCTAATTCCAACGGCAATGGTAGCATGTTTGTGTGTTGAGGGTGGTTCTGTGTAACATCTAAATTCGGTTTTGCAGTCAACTAACTTGACATATTTCTCTGACCAAAATAAAATAAGATTGTACATACCAATGTCCCAAATTAAAAAAATATTAAAATAAAACTTATTTAAAAAAAGAAGTCCTATAAAAACAGCCACCACCCCAAATTCTGATATAAAGGTGCCTAAGAAAAAGCTGTTACTGGCGTTTTTTGGTGTATTTTCTGGGAGGGGTGGGGGGGGGATTGCCTAACGTGGGCAGGCAAGCAAAGTGTATATTTAATTCTACATCTGAAAGTGGGCAGGGGCTATCCCCAGGCGTGTCTCGCACCTCAAGGTGTTCGAGGATGTAGGGCGGGTTGGTCATGCCGATACGCAGGCGGGCCCCTTCCGGGATCACCTCGACCAGCCGCCACAGCAGCTCCGGCAGCGACACGCCGATGTCCCGGCCATACGCACCCGTGTCCTCTGAGGTGAGCCAAATCTCAACCACGCCCTCTGCAAACCAGAAGCATTAACCGGACTGAATCTCAGGGATGAAAGAGGTCTATGCCTATGGCAAACAAAGAGAAGAGAAAATCTACGGTACAAAAGCAATAGCAAATACTGAATAGATGTGGAGCGTGACACTGTTTACATCATCGGACTCAAACCGGACCAAGAAACGTAGACGTCAATCCGGCGGCATCCGTTCCAAGTTTTGTGCATGTTCATAAACGGACATAAACCGGACTTTGCCGCATATCAACGGACTTTGTTCGGTTTCTTTCCGTTTCCTCAATCCGGCGAGGTGTGACAGCCGCTTAAGATAAAAGATTCACCCAGCGGTGAATCATTTATCTATTAAGTTGTATCGTGTAAGGTGTTGTTATCATGACGTGTTGTTATCATGACGTAACGTGTTTACATCGTTATCAGTACTCTGGCCACTTGCTCTCATATTATACATTGTTGTTATTATTTACGGTTGGAAAATCAGCTTTTCAACACCAAGAAAATAGCATATTCAGACTAATAAAACCATATTACCAACAACAAAAATCCATAGAATCTCCCCAGTGACGTCATCTTTGGAGAAGGTAGGGAACCAGGCTAACCAGTGACCTTGGCCGCGTTCAGGGTCCGTCTCTTGAGGCGCCATGGAGACGTCTCGTCTCGGCGATGCTTTTTGGCCTATTTGTGTTCAGGGTGCGTCTCGGCGACACCTCCCTTTTCAGACTGGAGATGAAAAGCGCCTCGAAAATGGCCACCGTATTCAGTGGTTTCAGCCAATCACAGCGCAGCTTTTCCTTTGCAAAGGCCGCCGGCTATGGGAGCGGCCATTTTCAAGACAACAAACTGCCTTCATGGTTCAGACTAGCCCGATGTCACGGCCATCCCCGAGGCACCTACGAGACAGACCCTGAACGCGGCCCTTGTTTCCCGGACTTTCAACCTAGCGGTCACGATGGGTAGTGGAACCTGATGAGGCGAACTATGTTGAAAGTCCAGGGAACCAGGCTAGAACCATACCCACTGGTGGGGAATATCAGGGCACCAGTAAAGAATGCCGCGGTACCGCCGGCAACCAGCTTCCGGTTGCTGGTCCCTTCGCAACCGTTACTCAGTTGCGCCAGAGCGCCGTGCCGAAAGGCATGGCGCTCCGGTCAGCTATTGACAGTAAATCAAATTTAGGTTTATACTGTCATGTGACGCGGTCCACAACAAACCACGAGCAGAGAAGTATTTAGCCGTGTTTAAACGGGGAATTGTAAAACGATCTAGACAAACCGATTTATATGAAGCGATGTAGTGGCGCGTTTACACGGACCGAGTTTGAAAGTGTGTCGGCACCGGGAACCAGCAGCCTAGTGGGGAGTCTGTAGCCGGCGAGCACTGCTATTTGTTTAGTTTACACTCGTCGATTCGACAATAAAATAGCTGCTACGTTAATATCGCTTGGAATTTAGGGTTAATTTAATTAAATTTCATTATTTGAGTATGTAATTCTGTTAAATATGATCGCATTCAATAGATTTCGGCCTAATCGGTCCCTAACACTGCTGGGCACCAGTGATAGTTACAGCTGAGCTTGTAGCCGGCGAGCACTGCTATTTTACACTATCGCCACCCGGGAACAGGCTGAATCGCTTCATCTATACTACCTTGCAAGGTGGTTTACATCTACCGATTTATATGAATCGATTCAGCCCTAAAACGCCTCAGCATCGCGTTTACACGACAAATGTGAATCGATCTAGGCAAGTCGTTTTATATGAGGCGTTTTAAATCGCCCATGTAAACAGGGCTTTTGTGTATGTATTATTGTTTGAATAATGTGTTAAATGTCGCCATGTGTGCTGATTATTTAATCGGCAACTGTGACTAAATGCAAGTACTCGCGGTGCTAAAATGCCAAAGTTGATATACCCCGGTACTCAATGTGGAGAATCCCTTTTTTAACCTCCCTGTTTGTTGTTTAGTATTTTCTCACTATCTAGATATTTCAAGATGTGATAGACATAGTACCCACCCTGATACTGTCACTAGTGATAACACTTTTGTATCACTGTATGGTTTCATGACATAAGCTCACAAGACAAAAGCTCACAATTGTTAGCAGTCAGTTGTTCTTACACCTATCCCACTTCATTTCACACCTCCTGAATCACACATATTATAGGTATGTGATTAAACAAAAATATATTCATGTAAGTGCATTATAACTGGTAACATTGGAAAGCTTTGTTTGTCCTTTACATCCTAACAATGTCTATGGTCATAATCATATCAGGACAAACCCCTTATGACAGTATGACCAAGTTGGTATCAATCTATCTTGGTTATAGCTTCGAGAGAAGGTCTGTTTCTCTTATCATAATCGATTTTTATATCACAATAACATGGAGCCTAGCTTAAACTTGCTGTGGTGAAATCAGTTGTGGCGAGTGTTCTTTATAGAACATATTTTTGTTTTCCCTCTCCAGTTGGCAGTCCCAGGTTTCTGACCCATTTGGTGGAGCTGACAGGAGCTGACAATCAGGCATCCGCACCCCAGCGCCAACATCCAAGAGTCCCCATACTGACGTCCCATCCAGAAGCTTCAGCGTTCTACTTCTAGTACCCCTTGTCGCCCTCCGTGGTGACCTGTCCAAAGACTCCAATTGGACCCCAGCGTGCTAGGATAGCACCCACCACTTGGATCGCTCTAAGCGCTAGTATAGCACCCATCGCTTGGATCACTCTACGTGTACTCGTATTGCACCCATCGCTTAGATCCCTCTAGATGTGCTAGTATAACGCCCATTGCTTGAATTGCTCTAAGTGCACTAGTATAGTACCCATCGCTTGGATTACTCTAGGTGCGATAATATAGTGCCCATTGCTTGGATCCTTCTAGGCATGCTAATATAGCACCCATTGCTTGGATCCTTCTAGGCGTGCCAATATAGCACCCATTGCTTGGATCCTTCTAGGCATGCTAATATAGCACACATCACTAGGAAGGCCAGGCATGTCATTATGACGCCCATTACCAAGGGCGCTATCATGATGCCCATTACCAGGGGTGCTACTATAGCACCCATAATAAGATGCATCATTATAGCGCCATGCCCAGGTGCGTCATTATGACCCCCATCGCTAGCCTGCCACCAGGGGCACCATTAATGGCGCCCATTATGGCTAGCACCCATCGCTCAAGCATCCCGATTGCACGCAAAGGTCAGCTTATTTACTTGCTCACAACAGTCACCAAATGTAAATAATAAGCCGTAGCATTGTTAAGCTCCTCTAACTGACTAATCCAACCCATCTCGTTCTAGTAATTAATGAACCTTGTGGGGGTTTACAACTAAATATGACTCCGATTCCTCTGACAAACAGCTAGTCTCTATGCAGCGTTCATTCACTTTTTGTCGTTATTTCTAAGTATATAAAATGGGTCATTCTCTAAAACTGGGCACCAAAGTGTGACATGGAAACCAAAAGTGAAAACCTTCCAAATAATAGCAAAGATCCTTCCAAATAATAGTCTAATCCAATGTCCTATGAAGGTGTGCATTTGTCAGAGTTGAAAAAAATTAATTTCACTTTTTGAATTAGATCTTATATAAATTGAGCAATACATTAATATCACTCGTGTAACATGAAAATCAAAGACACACCCAGAATCTCAATTTTAACATATACAACATAGTCAAACAAGATTTTCTTGATTACTGTTAAGCAGATAAGGTTATGACTTACAAGAAAAAAGTGGAAAAATAAGTTGAAAAAAGTTTGGCTACATGTATGGTGTAAATGTGTAAATGTGTAAATTTTCACTATAGTGCAAAATCATACAATTATAAGTTTGATATCTTTTGTGGCATAAATTCAATACATGTAGAACTGCTAACATACCTAATAGACAGAGGCTGCAATACTTATTTGACTTGTTATCAATAAAACAAAGACTTAATTATCAGCATCATAACGAGGAAACCAAATATGTGGTGCCCAGTTTCGGAGAATAACCCATATATGGAAGATTCAGGTGCAAAACCGACAAATCCATTCTAGTTGTTTTCTATCAAATAGAATTTATGGTTTCAGTTTACAGTTAAAGTCTATTAATTTCATATTATGTACGGCGTTTTATAGGGGATGTGGCAACATCCATGAAAAAAACGGATTTAGTTATCTGAATGATGGCAACTTCAGCTCAAAGTGGTAGTTATGTACAAATGTTTAACTGCCCACCCACTCCAAATTTAAAGAAAAAAAAGAGCATGGTCTGATCAACCGTTTTGGGTTTCACCCCCCTCTAATTGTTTTAAAAATATTGGTTTATTATTAGTTTTTGCATTGCTTAAAAACAACATTGTTTAAGGCTTTTTCTGTTGGTGCTTATCTTTACTTAATTTGTTTGCCTTTTCACTCCGACAGTTCCATGTTGGTGATGACTGACCGAATCCTCCTTGCGCTCTCCATGTGGTGATCCACCTGGAGGTCCCCCCCCCCCTGTGGTCCCCAACTCCACCACCACCAAAACTGCCGCGGCCCCTTCGTGCCCCCCCCTCCCAATCATCGCTCAGACCCATCATGTCACCTGCCTCCCTGCTGTGGAAACCGATTATCGCGTTAGTCATCGTGTCGGAGAATCAGGCCCGATTATTGCTAGCAATCTTGGCGTCACACCGTCGCCGCCCTCACCACACTCAGAGACGCCCTGGAGTAGCAGTGAACGCGCAACCCGGCACCACGCTGCTGTGTATGAACATAAACTTAAAAAACTCCAAAAATTAACTTGAAATAAATAATGTGAACAAAAAAATAACACTGACCAGCAATAATGAATGAAGTATCAAGCAATAGCATAAACAAGTTGTGTGTAAAATGCTTTTGGTAATTTATACTTTGATAGCAACGACCGGAGTTGTTTGGTACCCAAATAAAAAGGCAAATGTTCATGAAAAATATAAAAGATTGTGTTGCATTTTCTTTATTTTTAGTTAGATTTATTGATTAACCAGGAGAAATTTCAATCACAGAGAATTGGTCTTCCCCATTCCACTGATAATGCCGAGTGTCAGGCTAAGTATGGGCAAGTATTCATTTTTAAGTCATTGGTTAAGACTCACCCGGGATTTGAATCCTGTTGACCTGCCACATAAGATATGGGTGCTAAACTTATTTGGTCATCTTGTCCGGTTTACTGGAGACTGATACACTATTTCTGCTAAATATAGTAAATACAGGTATTGCAAGTACAGCAATACCTCAGGGAGTTTAACGCCCCTACCCTGCAGAGTTGTAAACCACCGCCTTGTGGTACAGGTTCTTGACAGAACCGAAGGCTAAGGGAGCAAACCGTAACCAGAAAGCCATGTCACTGTGGCAGCATTAAGGGCGGTTGATGTATGGAACTCCCAACATCTCCCGACCAGCCATTGCAGGGACAAATAGTTTTGCGCTTGTCTTGACATGTTCTTGCCGGTGTGAAACCTCTATTTGCTCCCCGAGAGAGTGCCGCTGGTAACTTGCAAAAGCCAGCAGCATTTCAACACTTTTGCAGGCAGCTTTCATGAAATGTAAGATTTTCTGATCAAAAAGAATCTCTGGTGGACTGGACACCTCATGAGGATGTCATCAGACAGGCTACCAAAGCAGATCCTCTATTCTCAACTGTCTTGTGGTTACAGAAAGAGAGGGCACTCTCGTCTCCGGTTCAAGAGAAACCTGAAGCTGAGAGACATTAAGACCGACTCATGGACGCAACTCTCACAGCAGAGAGCTAAATGGAGAGCGGCAGTCAAGTAATGAAAGCAGTCTTTGTTGCATCGTGACCGACAGCATGATGATGATGATAGTAATTTGTAGACTAAGCCGGGACAGGAAAGGGGAAAGTATTTGGTACGAGTACTTCTGCGACCCCCCCACGCCCACAGATATCCGTGAAATCGTGGAGATTGTTCATTTCTGCAGCATATTTCCGACTGGGTGATCAGAGTGGCTTCAAATCCGGCGAACATTATTAGGTATGCCTACATGTATGCATCATGATGCCTTTTGGATTGTGTATCTCAAAAGCAATGAATTATTTGATTATTTGTTATGGAGACAAAACGGGTTACTGTTGTCTATCAGAATAAATGTCCATACACACCACAACAAACCTGTTTCTTAAATGCCTTTAACGGCAGAGTAAATTATCTACATTTGCAAGTCTGATGCACCGCAAAATAAAACCTTAGCTCACGCAGCTAAGACATATTTCTTATAATCTGGACATCAGATTCTACGAATATTATGTGACTAAAATACACATACAAGCCAGGTATATCTAAATTATATAATATTGATAGAATAATAGCGGCGATGAAAAATATTAAAAGTAGCAAACCTTCAAATGACTGCTTCGCCCTTGCAACAATCTCTTCGATGGGATAGCTGCCAAGCTCTCCACGCGCATGCTTGGTTTTGCAATAAGTACAAGCGTTCAGGCACCTACAAGTAACAGGATCCGTAGACATGTGAACATATATTATATGGAATTCAAGGCTGTTTTTGATAGGAATTCAAGACTATTTTCATTTGAATTTCAGGAAAGAGACAATAATGGCGAATGATGATTTTGGACTAATTTAGATCAGTGGGGACAATTTAATGGGACTCAATGCTTTCCAAGACTAATTACCAAAAATAGGTTTAAATTCAAGGCTTTTCAAGGCCTTGAAATAGGACAAATGAAGTTCAAGACTTTCCAGTCCCCGCACAAACCCTGAAGTAAGCAATTTGTTTAAATAGTTGTCGGTCTTGAACCCATTGAAGACGTCACCTACATTTATACAGGCAATATAGTGCCTGTATAGTCTTGAGACGCCATTAGTGTTCACCTTTCTCCCACTAAGCTGACCATCAGTGAATCAGCGCGCCAAGGTTAATTTACCGAGAACATGACACGTTTCAAAGGATCGAAATGGCCAATGGAAAGCATTTAAAACCAATTGAAAATAAAAAGAATAACCGGTTGCTGTCTTCTTTTTTTTATCTCATTTTTTACCTGTCATTCATATCAATGCTCTGCTCTGGTTTTGTTGTTGTAATTCTATATCTATATTGTTACAACTTTGCGTAATGTGCAATGGCATTTGTCATTAGTGCCTGAAGACCACTGCACTGACACCTCGGCACTGTCAAGATATGTTATTCAGAAGAATATATATATTTATACTTAATAAAGAAAAGCAGTCCTGCATTACATACCCAGTATTGATGGCTATGATCTCGATGAGTGGGTTCTTGCGAACCTTCGGTAGGTCGAGACGAGCCCCACCGGCCTTCTTTCCATTGCGCTTCTTACTGCCCAGAAATCGCACTGTATGACCTGCAGCCAAAGCAGTAAGGAACCAGTAGTTTCATAACCCCAATATACCACAGGGTACGACAGAAACTTCCCCCGCCCCCCCATTTGTCCAATAGGGCAAGCGACTGAAATTTCTACTTTACCGAGTTGAAAAACTACTAGCCAAGCCCAAGTCAAAAACTGGCGATGCTTTTGAAAAACGGGCTTTGAAGGACATAACTTGTGAATCAATAAATAGACAGTACTGTGGACAGTGGTTAATAAGTACAGCTTGCCCATTCAGGACGGTCAACGAGAACTTCACCTGCTCGACCGAGGAAACTAGGTTCCCTGGACAACCGGGCAGTCTTTATTGTCTTACCCTATACAGTAACACAGTCAGTACATTCTTAGATAAGGGGAGACACGGGTGATTTTTGGGTGATTTCCGTATCTCAAAAACTATTAGGGATAGAGCTTTGAAAATTGGAGCACACATTCTTTGTATCAAGAGAAGCATATCTGCAGAGTTTCAAATCTATATCTCGAGTAGGGGTCATATGATGAATGATCTTGCAAAAAGAATAATCAAAATTTTACCCCCTCCAGGAGGTATACTGATTGTGTCTAGATTTGCCTGAATCAAGTTATTATATGAAGAACTGGTCCAGTTGAGTGCAAGGTGGTTTGTGAATTTATATATGTCATTACCAACATGTCCCTACATGATGAACCAGAGGTAAAAAAAATTCAATGGTCAATTTTTATGTCTCCATCCCTACCTCTTGAACTATGAAAGATAGTGTTTTTAACCATCTTATTGCACTCAGCAGCAACTTTTACATAAGACTGCCAAGTTTCAACTTTCTGCTACAATTATAACTTACATTTTTAGAGGGGGCAAATTGGCAAAACTCTGGGAAAAGCAGTTCTGAGAAAACGAGCTTCAAAATTCACAGTATCATCATCATCTAGAATTCCATATTATATACACAAATATCCAGTCAAGTAATTTTTTCTATATGAATACACTAAAACCAGAAATCCCCAGTTTGACCCAAATTCATGTTCCGATCACCCGTGTGTCACCTTATTAAGGCCCATAGTTCATTTCCAATAATGGCAATAGTGATATCTATTTCAATGCTAAGCCCCCCCTACTAGCCCCTGTTCAACCCCCCCCCCCCCCCCACACCCTTCCAGCTCGGTCTGGAAATAGTGATATCGGACTGGCCCTTACGCAATACCATATCGCGTGTTGGGCGCTAAAGCTGAAAATACACATGGGAATAATGTTGACATCTTATCAGTTAAAAATTTTGCATTTTGAAAATTACAGACATTTCATTAAAATATAGAGTTTTGAGTCATCTAGGCAGGCCTCTTGCATACACATTGACCTTGGTTCGCCTTGCTTAACGCTCAGCTCTGTCCATATGAGTCAATAACGTCTTAATGTCCTTTATGGTGTGCTCTAGGATGACGTGCTGTGCTTTCAGGGGATATATTAGAGAATCACTTATCTTTTACCACAATTGTACAATGTAACCTCGTTAAAAATAAAGTATATTCTGTATTTAACATTGATCCAAAAGTCCTGTTAATTCAATCGTACTTTACGTCAAACTTAATAGAAGTAATGACGATCATGACGATCATGATGGTGGTGGTTATTGTGATATATGCGTAATAGACGTCCAGACACTTGGGTAATATATGCTAATGAGATGCATGATGTTCTAGACAGTGAGTGAGACAAAGGAGTATGTAAATGAGATGACGTCATGGAAAGTTAGATGTCCAGACATGTGGGTAATATATGCTAATGAGATGCTTGATGTTCTCTAGACAGTGAGTGAGACAAAGGAGTATGTAAATGAGATGACATCATGGAAAGTTTAGCCGGTGGTTCAGCGAGCCCTGGACGTGAATAAACCATTCAGTATCCAGAAGTCAAAGTGTTCAGACGTTGTACTTTCACAGTTATGATGATTGTTCATGGTGCAACGATGTTTCAGAAGCGAGAAGCTAGTGGTACCTATTCCGTCGGTCGTGCCCATCACATTTGCATGCCTACATTGGAATTTAAATCTGTTTCAAATGACAGCAAAACCCATTTCTGATGCAATTCTGAAGTCGTTAAGCTTGTATCAGTGAAACATCACATATCGCTTACCTTTTAGTGTTTCTTCTACTACTTCTACAACCCTGTCTATTTGTTGAACACCGATAACGCTTAATCCCTGTGAGAAATGAATGCAATGGAATAATCAAAATTTAAAAATGTAAATGGAGTAGAGGGAAATATTCATGTTGTTATTCGATAGGTAAAAATTACCAATCGAATGGATTAAGAAATACATAGCTTTCAACATCTATGGCAACTGGGAGTAAGCGAAAGGGGAACATTGCAGATAAATCATAACATTCACTTTTTCTAAATTTACATCTGTATGAAAAGACGATGTTCTATGACTGACACACAACAAAAATGTGTACACCAGCAAAATCCATAGATTATAGAATTTAGAGCAGACTCAGCCATAAATACAGGTCTTCACGAGCATGTGTGAATGACATCGTCCCCCCCCCCCCCCGTCTGCTTGACACATCAAGGACTTCACTACACCGATATGAAAGTATTAAACGATATCCTGCATGACCAACCTGTATGTATTCTGATCGTGACTGCCCCTGGGGCACACAACCTGCCACCACAACACTCTTGTTGAGATTGCGACCTTTCTTTATCTCATTTCTGAAGTGATCCTCTGCCGGTGCCTTCACTGTACAGCTGTTGAGCAGCCACAAGTCAGCATTCTCCTTGTTATCTGCAAGAAATTACGAATATTAAATAAGACTATAGTGAAACCCATCTACATATATATGACAACAATTTTCCATAATAAAAGTCTGAACCGCATAGATGACAATATATAGGGTATAGGTTTCAGAGTGATAACGTTATTGTTCATAAACATGGCACATTGCATAACAGACGCACCACGTATATAAGCAATCAGACAATATATTGAAGCGAATGGAAGGCAACAGATTAACATCAAAAGAAGTACAAAGGTTCTGTGCAATACTGAAGCCAAGCAGACCATTTCATTAAGAATGATGTTCGGCAATACATTCTCAAATTGCATTTATAGCACAAGCTAGTTGGAAAAAGTGTGGACATACCTGTGATCGTGTATCCAAACGCTGCCAGCTGCCCAGCCATGTATTCGCTGTCGGAGTTGTTGTGAGAGCATCCCCAGGTTTTTACATAGATACTTTGTGTTCCTAGCCATAGACACAAGATACGTATTAAAATATATCGGCCGTTTTAAATTTTAATATAATAAAAAGGTAATATTTGACCGAAAATTGACACGGTATTTACATAGGTAGATTAAATATTGGTGATGAAATAATAGATTTGACACGCACGTTTTCTTACCCACGCATTAATTTAGTCATGCTCTACTTGTAATCAGATTCGGATGATTCTATTTATATGGCCAATTTATTGCATGCCCCAAAATAAGCAGGAAATACAAGAATTATATACTGCTTCTTCTTTTTGGTTTTAAAGAAGAGTTTTTTCACACTTCTCGTTTTGTAACTACGTGTATATAATTATAATGTTACAACCTGTATATAATAATATGTTACAACCCGCATACCAAGTTGAACACATAATACCGACCCACCCGGAGGGGGGGGGAGGCTAAGGACTGACACTTGTACACATATATTTATGTGTATATATGTATATATATATGTATATATATATACATATATACACATAAATATATATATATATACACACACACACACACACACACACACACACACACACACACACACACACACACACACACACACACACACACATAAACAATAGCCACACTCATAGAGGTGGAAAATGGATTCACTAGAATCCAGCAACCGGAAATGGAAACAGCTCGTCGAACTTCACTAGCAGCAAACAGGGTGGATGACAGCAATTGGTTAATAATATACTCGCATTATAGACCTATTTCATATGACGTCAGCATAGGTATTTAAGTCAGTGCATGTGCAGCTTGGCTGCAGGATGACACATAGTCACACCGCAAACTCAATGGCTATGAGTTATCTTTCTATAGAAAAGGTGACATATCTCTAAAACCACAGTACCTGGAAACAAACCGCTTTGCACATAAACAGATAACATGTTAAACAAACAGATTATATTAAATTTATAAGGTTAGGGTTCTGCATTTCTATTAATTTTGAATAAAACAGACGTTTTGCACTGCGCGTACTGGCAAACTCAATGCATTTTCAATGGCATTGAGCAATTGACCAATTTCATATGATGTCAGCACATGTATTTAGGTCAGTGCGCGCGCCGTTTGGCTGCAGGACAACATCCGGTCACACTGCAAACTTAATGGCAGTGAGCAATCTTCATACAGAAAAGGTGAAATATCTCTAAAACCACACCACCTAGAAACAAACCGCCTGGTACACATATAGAAAACACATTCAATGAATAGATTATATTAAATTTATATGGTTAGCGTTGTGCATTTCTATTAATTTTGAATAAAACTAATGTTTTGCACGGCAGTGTACCGGCAAACTCAAGGCATTGTCAATGGTCGTGAGCAATCTTCATACAGAAGAAGTGAAATATCTCTAAAACAGCCTGGTACACATATAGAAAACACATTCAATACATAGATTATATTAAATTTATACGGTTAGGGTTGTGCATTTCTATTAATTTTGAATAAAATTGACGTTTTTCACTGCGCCTACCGGCAAACTCAATGCATTGTCTATGGCAGTGAGCAATCTTCATACAGAAAAGGTTAAATATCTCTAAAATGACACCAAGTGTTTATATGTATACGTCAATAGACTAGTTCGTAATTCTGAACTTCCATGTTTATGCCAAATTGTTCTGTATTTCTATTAATTTACAATAAAATAGACGTTTTGCACTGCACATATCGGCAAATTCTATGGCCACGTGCATTTGTTTTGCTCTCGACGCCGTTTTCAATCGGGGGTCGCTCCTAAGCATTGCTTATTCATATTAGTTATTATGAGTAATCTAGAAATGCAACCTACCTGGTATGATACTGTCAGCATGTGGCCTCTCCTTTTCCTCAGGGCTGATGCTAATTTTACGAGGGTGTGGTATCACTTTATTGTAGCCCGATTCTCTGACTATGGGACCAGGGTCATGCACTGTAAACAGGTCCTCAATATCCTCTATCGGATTCTTCTCACATACCACCGCAGCTGGCATTCTGAGGAATACAATGGCAATCACTCAATTTGATTGAAATACACTCAATTGAAACGAATGAACCAGACGCGATATTAGAATGAGTTGAGCGCCCACCTCCCGTTCTGGTAGGTCGTGGGATTCGTACCGAGTCAAACCAATAACTAAAAAATTGATACAAGTTTGTTGCTACCTAGCCTGGCGCTTCGTATTACTAGGATAGGGCAAGGAGCAGTGGAATGATGAAGACAAATTGTCCGTCATTGAAATTTCCCCAGCTTAATCAACTAATGTACCCCTCATACAAATAAAATCAAATTATCCAGTATTATGAGTATAATAATTATAATCATAACGATTAATAATTGAAAACAGAATACATGCGTATGGAAAATTTTACATGTATTTACACAGAAGATTTCTCAATCCTAACCGGGGAACAATGCGCCCGGTCTTACCAGTAACAATATACAGTAGATCTCAATACTTTCATGAACCCTACACCAGATCAGCATAACTGGCACTCAGCTCTACCCACAATAATTGATAGGACAGAAGAGGGTAGTTGGGCGGATGGTAATTAGCTTTTGTTGGTCCAAGATGCAGAGGAGAACTGGCTTTAAGAGCTGGTGAGATGCTGATAGGAGACTACGTCTCTATGGGGAGGCATCCAGGTAGGGTAGGGAAACTGTGGTTACACCATGGCTATGCCAACAAGCGGGGGATTTGAATGATGTTTATTATCCTGGTGACTCAGCAGGCCGGTTACGGTTACCCTGATAGTCGCCAATATCAAAGACATCCAGTAGCAGTAAGACAAAGTAGTAAGGCTAAGTTACAATACAGAACGTCGAGATGAATTTCTATTTTCAATTATTTTTGTTACTTTAACAAGGACAATTATAACGGCCAAAAAAACCAACGTAGTATCTACGCGTATGTGAGCCATACACATAGCCTGGTGGTCTATGGATACATGAGGATGCACGCACATGTGTTTCGCGAAATGCGAGCACATTCTTTGGAAGATCTAGATTTAAATAAAGATGACTGACGTCTCAAATCTTTTTTTATCAACTGACTCCCAGCCAACTGAACATACCATAGGGTCAAATTTTGGAGCGGTAATGATAGAGACTACATCGCCATTCAAGCGGCCCGGTGCATTGTGGGATGCGTGGAAGAAAAACAAACCCGCGAGAACCACATGGCACATGCTAAAACACTGGGTGAGGCTATGAAATGTGCTAGTTTCAGCTCATCTCAGCTCTTGTTTGATACATACAATACCAACTAAAAAAATATATATAATAAATTAAGATATTAATCTTTTATCCAGCATTGCATTCACATCAATATAATCAGCACATCTTATGCCATATGCATTTAGATTTAGACAAATGTGGGCACTCAGACTAGTGTTAGAGCCATAGCCAGAGCCCGTTTCACTTATTTTATTCATGTTTTTATTTATATCCTATGGTTAATGACATATGTAGAACTAGAAAATGAGTAGGGTTAATCAGATATTGGTTATATGTTTCTTTGAAATAAGTTTTTGTTGACACATTTGACATTTTAATATTTAGAACAAGAATGACTTATGTCTAGTCAATGGTGAAGTAAATATCATTATTCATTATATTATTATATTGCATCCATCCATCCATGTTTGTGCCAAATTGTTATGTATTTTTATTATTAATTTGGAATAAAATTGAAGTTTTGCCTTACGCATATCGGCAAACTCAAAGGCCATATGCCCTTGCTTTGCTGCCAGCGCCGTTTTCAGCACATGCGCAGTCAGAACGGTGATCTCGTCTATTCACAACTAATTTCACAAATAAGGGCTATTCCACCCATTTAAAAGTATATTTGATGTCGTTCCACATAACGATCTGCCAAATATTGGAGCTGTAATGATATTTACCACAAATTTAATAAATAAGGGCTACTTCCACCTGATTAAACAAAATAATAATATGTCAGTTAATGTCTGCAAATGAATGTGGTCATGTTTGCCAGGCCCCTAAATACACAAGATAATTATATATCAATCCATGATCTAAATGCACAGCTCACATACGTGTAGCCACTGTCAGTGCCGTACTTTGTTTTAGCAGGCTCCCCAGATAGCACACAGCCATCGGGCCGACGTTGGCTATTGGTCGCACCGTCGGCACATATTTGCCACAGTCGGGTGTGGCCCGCCGCTGGGTTTCAATCTTTTTGTACATTTGGGCCACCGTCGGGCCGACGGTGATGGCCCGCCGCTGGTTTTCAATCGCTTTGCACATCTGGGCCACCGTCGAGCCAACGTCGGTCCGACGGTGGTATCCCGCCGCTGGGTTTCAAGCTTTTGCACATTTGGGCCACATTTGGGTCACTCAGTTTGCACATCTGGGCCACCGTCGAGCCACTGTCGGGCCGACGGTGGTGGGCCGCCGCTGGTTTCCATTCATTTTCCACATTTGGGCCACCGTCAGGCCGACGGTGGTGGGCCGCCACTGGTTTCCATTCATTTTCCACATTTGGGCCACCGTCGAGCCACCGTAGAGCCGACGGTGGTGGGCCGCGCATGCGCAGTTCTTTAAATTTGGTTTCCGGCTCGAGTCGCCAGCGGAACACGTGCGATTGTTGAGCAGCGTTCTTTTTCTACAAATAACTCCAGAAATCGCAGGCATTATAAGGAATTATTTAACAGGTTTGTTTATTAATATGTTTAGATTATTTTGTAAAAGTTTTGTAATTTATTACGACGTATTAATGGAATTATTTGTGTTAATACGATTTGAATTGTATTATCCGGTATGGAATGTTGTTGGTTCGAGTCGGCAGCGGAGGACGTGCGATCGTTGAGCAGCGTTCTTTTTCTACAAATAACTCCAGAAATCGCAGGAATTTTAAGGAATTATTTAACAGGTTTGTGTTGTTGTTGCCTATAGATTTATACTGCCTATATTTTTACCGACCCAAGGGATTTTTAACCTCCCACACCACATAAACATGGTATGAGAGCAACTGGCCTTTGATGACGCTGTAAGTTATACACAGCGGTGGAAATCCAAATTGGCAGAGATGGGGGCATGGGGAATCGAACCACCGACCTTCAGATTAGGAGTCCGACCTAGAAAAAAGTCAGACACTCTAACCACTCTGCCACAGAGAACACCATGTGTATTTATATGTTTAGATTATTTTGTAAAAGTTTTGTAATTTATTACGACGTATTAATGGAATTATTCGTGTTAATACGATTTGAATTGTATTATCCGGTACGGAATGTTGACGAAGCACCGCCATCTTGTTTTTTTCTGAAAACATTTAGTTTTATTCAAAATTAATAGAAACCAAGAACCCTAACTGTATAAATTTAATATTATCTTTTTGGTAAAGATGTTTTCTATATGTGTACCAAGCGATTTGTTAATAGGTGGTGTGGTTTTAAAGATATTTCACTTTTTCTGTATTTAATTGAGTTAAACCCTAACCCTACCCCTGACCCTAACCCTAAACCTAACCCTAACCGTAATCCATACAGAAAAAGTGAAATATCTCTAAAACCACACCAAATGATAAATCGTTTGGTACACATATCGAAAACATGTTTACCAAAAAGATTATATTAAATTTATAAGGTTTTCTATTAATTTTGAATAAATATATTCTGTCGGGCCGATGGTGGTTGCCGCCATCGGCTCGACGACGGTTTTTGCCGTCGGGCCGATGGCGGCCGCCGCCGTCGAGCCGACGGCGGGAGGTTGGACAAAACAATGTCGGCCCGACGGCGGTTTCCACCGTTGGGCCGACGGCGCGGTCACCGTCGGGCCGACGTTGGCCCGAGGGCTGTGTGCTATCTGGGTCACGTATGCGTAGCCACTGAGGCTAAAGATATGTGAGGACCGGCAGGCTAAGGATACGGCTCACGTAGACGTAGCCACTGCCAAAAAACAACGGGACTCTACAATTAGGTACCCCAACTGCATGCAGATAACCTGTTGAAAATGGCTGAATCTTGGAAAAAAATGGTTCACTTCAACTCCCTGGTAAAAACAATCTAGAAGAGGTTTTACAAATTCATGACAGCAGAAATAAAAGTTGTTCTCTTAGCTTTCATATGATCTTGGATTCATTTTATTATACAAAGAACTAAGCCAAATATAGCTAAATAAAAACTAGCTTCAACTCCCACTTTTCACTGATTTTCCACACAAATTACCAGCTGAGCAGCTCGCATGATGATCTACTTCGCATTTACAGATTTTCTTTCAATTTGCGCAACGACGCTGTTCATTGGCGGCAGTATCGAGGGAAACTTTACTGATAGCATTATATAGGCAAGATTCAGAGCTGTCTGTTCATATAAAACAATCCGTGTTTTGTTTATGTAAACATTACTAAAGAACTGATTCAAACTCAGAGTTTCAAATGTTCTAACTTTGGGTGCTATTTTCTACCCAATATATAATATATAACCCCGGCAAAGTTGGTACCGAATTAAATTTAATTTCCTTTCCGAACGTTATTAACTGCGTGAATGCGAAACTACGGCGCACATGCGCAGAGCGATCTAGTACCAGCTCTGCATGAGCCGCTCAAGCAAAATGGCCGACTCAGAAGCAAGTCCAGATTTGTCAACAAGGCTGGAAGTTTTACTTTCTAACTACGGTAAGTCAATACTAAATGTGAAATGGACTAGATCAGTGCATAGCTGAATGAATGCTGATTCTAATTCATGTGAATCATATATCATTAAGTGTTAGAAATCCGGTATATTTGGACTGATTTGTTCTAATATTTTTTTCGCGGGAAAATGTTCCGAAGATTTCGTCGTTCGTGACCACGCTGATTCGATTCAAAGTTCAATTTTGCTTTCTATTGTTGGTTTCCCAGTATATGAGTAGGCATCAATAAATCAGAATTTGAATCAGGATTTATTTAATATCACTCTCGATTATAATCTCGATATATTTTAGGGTTGGTAGACCTCTGTAGTTGCAACATCATTTTGAAGTATTGACTAGGTATGTGACAAACGTGGCCGCCGTGCGGCTACCGCTTCAGTCGGTTTTTGTTTGTTTAAAAGCATTATAACTTTCTTATTAATGATCACACAAAGATGAATTTGGTGTCATCTCAATAGTCACTTTAAGACCTTTTCGATGGTTTCTGTTAATAGATAATTAATATATGGGAATCACGGATATGGATATCAGATGCATGGAGGCGATATAGATAACTTCTATGTAGGTTTTGCCTACAATCTAGCAAGCATCGGTCACTCTCAAATATTTCTATCCATATTCATTATTAGGCCCATACCAAATGATAAAATGATATTGATCACGTTTTAAAAATGTATTTTAATTTGATTATTACAGAAAATGACTGGTGTCGACAAGTCCAAGCCTATCTCAAGGCAAAAGGCAGAGGACGACCACCGTCTCTTCCACATACAGATCCAGATGCACCAACACACCTCCAGCTAATCCAAGTAGACCAAATTAGAATTAGGCTAAACAAATCATGGAAGTCCATATCGGTTGCCATGGGGAAGATGTTCAACTATCCAGAAAATAGGTTTCGGCATATGGTTGAGCGCACTGTCATTCAGTTGGGAAAACTTGACTTAGAAGTAATAGAACTCGTAGCTGATTTCCTGAAAGGAAGGGTAGATTTATCTTCTATAGGCCCGTGGTGTGATGCACTTTTTATTACACGCCCTCAACTTCTGAACTGTATTCTCATTGAACATCGTGATTGTTTTTCACAGAGTCTCTCCAGAACGGACTACTGCTAGAGTTGGACAGTTTTCGCACTGTCGAGAAACTCCAGCATGGTCATTTGGTTGATTGGGTAAAAACAATAGGCAACTTGGATGTTACTCCTTTAGAACATGAAATTGTTTCGAAGTTAAAGCAGGTTAAAAATGAATACTAGGTGCTAAACAAAAGCAAAATAAGGAACAAGGACAAAATAGAGATTTTTTTGAAAGAACACTTTTCTATAGCAGTTGCTGCCCCAACGGGAGTGGAAGTTGGGCCTGCCCAATGCCCATCTACTGAGGGTGACAAGATCTCAGAATCTGAAGGACATGTCAGTGTACTGAATGCCAGTATCCAATTGCATGCCGTGGCTGATCTTCAAGAGCCGATAACACCTGATGTTGAGGATCAGAATACACCTAGTCTGGAACTGAGGAGATCACAAACATTAGGGATGGAGAACAAAAAACTGACTGGTGATTTGACCCTTCGAGATGCAGAAATCGTTGCTCTTAAGGACAAACTAGCAGTGGTGCAGGAAGTGTCAAAATGCCTGCAATGTGATAAACTTAGCTTAGAAAGACAGTTGACTAAAACCAAAAAGGAACTAGATACTTCAGAGGTTACAAGAAATAATGTGTGTGAAAAAGTCAAGAAATTGACCAGTGATTTGTGTGAAAAAGTCCAGGAACTAGATGATTGCAAAACCAAACTACAAAATGTGAAAGGAGGTGGGCTGTACCAACGCAACAGACGAAAAGAACATGCCTTAAAAAAAAAAGCGACTAGCCTAAATACAAAACCAAAGAGTGTGCAAAATGCTATTATCATGCAATTGCATCAGCAAATCCGTGGATTGCAGACGCAAGTGGCTAATTTAAAAGTGACTTCAGGTGACTACAGGTCAGAAGAGACTGCTTTAAGGAAGGAGGTGAAAGCATTAAAAGAACAGTGTACAGTTCTTGATGCCACCATCTTGAGTGTTAATGATGAGGAACTTCCCACCAGGGATGGGTTTCAGTTTCTCGAGTCGATTGAGAAAACAACAATGCAGTTAATGGGGGAATGTGAAGTGCCATCCAAAAATGTGCCTAAGGTTATTCAGACAGTGTCCAAATGGGTGTTCAACAAAAATCTTACTTCAGGTGATCTTCCATGCCCAAGCTCTGCTGTCAACATGATGGACAGAGCCCACATCCTGAGCAAATACCAAGTCGCTGAAGAAATTTGTGGTGAAGACCACTTTGATTTCCATTCTGATGGAACATCACGTGACCAAAAGCATGTTTTAGGCCGCCAGGTTACTCTTGCCTCTGGTAAACAGTTATCCCTTGGATACCAGGCAGTATGTGATGAGGATAGTGCAACATTGTTAGACAATGTAATTGCCATGATTGATGAGTTGAGTGACATATATTCAGTTGATGAAGAGCGGGATCAGGTTTCTAGGTCAATTTTAGAAAAGATGTTTGGTGTCATGTCAGACAGGTGCAGTGTAAACAAGTTGTTTAATAAACATCTTGACCAGTACAAAAAGAGTGTTCTTGGTAATGAGTATGACACCCATTTCCTGTTCTGCAATGCCCATTTTCTATTAGGCTTGTCAACTGCATGTGAAAAAAAACTCAAAGAAATTGAATCCCATTTTTGCTCAGAAAGTGGGAAAAAGTTAGGCAGGGATGAATTGCCTAAGTTTAAACATTGGAAGTCAGGTTCGGAGTCTGCAGCTTGCCGGTTTGCAAGGACTGCATGTGATGTACTAGGACCTAGGGGTGATGCCAAAAATGGATGCAAACAATATTGGGATGCATTTTGCAGAGAAAAATTAGGCAAAAGGTCAAAAGTGTCTTCTTTCAGAATGAATAGGTTCAATAATTTTTTTCTTGGAGCAGCTACACTTTTTTATCACAGCAGTGAGATTGAGCTTTTCTTCACTGATTATAAAGCAGATCTCAACTTAAAACTGCAAAGTGTGCTGGCTGATTGTCAATGCCCAACTATTATAAACCTGATCAAGGCACTTGGTGTCGTGTATTACAAAATAACAGGGCCATTTTGGGAGATGTTGAGAGGTGGAGTTCAGTACTTGGACCAATACAAGTACATTCAGGAAATGCTGGGAAAGTTCCAAGTCTGGGCCAATGACGCCTCATTGTTATTATCAAAAGAGGAACATGGCATTTTTGACGAATTTGGTGTCCCGAAGGATGAGGTTTTTGCTCAATTGTTGGTAGACGAGATTGATTTTCAGTGCAAGAGTATTTTAGAAAATCTAATGCATTCCTTCATTGAAGTAACTGAAAGGCAGTTGGTTGACTTTCTTCCAGATGGAAAGTATGGAAAAGAACCAGATAATGATCTCAAAGAAAAAATGAAGCATTCAAAACTCACAAATTTACTGAGTGAAAATGAGTTTGGTGATTTAGATTTTAGCTATTACAAAAGGTGAAATGCATCTTTGTTCTACCACTCTGGTGTTCAAATGGTGAAACGAAACAAGCCATTGTCTGTTTGGTTAAATTCCAAGTCACCGTCTGTTCAAACTAGTCTGCTCAAAATGGCGAGGGCAAAGAGCACAGAAATTAGAATGAAACACAGAAACAAGGAAATGGTAGTAAGAAAGCAGTATCTTGAAAGGTTGGAGAAATCTCATGCAACTAAAAAACAAAAAGCAGCAGCAGGCCAAGCACTGAAAGAAAAATGTGGTGCTAGTGTAAAAATACATGGTGGCCCCAGAAGATGTTCTCAATGTTTTGTCTGGTTTAAGATTGAAGAAAGACATGAAAGCAATTCTCCATGCTGAATTGGGCTACTGCACTAAGGTACTTGGCCACAAGGATCCAAGATTAGTTGTTGGTTCCAAAACGATAGACAAATTGAAAGATGATTTCATGTGTTTTTTGTCTGAGAAGTCTGGTCTGCCTGTGCCCCCTCATCTAGTAGAACTTACTCCTAACTCAAGCTCCACCTCTCGCCCAAATAAAAGAAAAAGGCTAAACAGTGACAGTGATTCTAGTGAATCAAATAGTGTCAGTGAAAAAAGTGAGGGAATAAATCTAGATGATGTCTGCTCGAATGACATGGAATGGGTGGGTGATTCTGATGCAGAGAGCAACACTGAAGTTGATTTAAATTTCAAATTTTCAAACCAAGGTGTGTGGGTTGCTGTGGCTTATGATGAAGAATTCTTCATAGGTCAGGTGATTGAAGTCAAGAGTGAGCTATCTGGTTGTATACAGTTCATGAAGATGGGATACAACCAGACATTCAAATGGTCTGGCAGTGAAGATATTGGTGAGGACATTGAATCAATGTTTGTGTTCCATCATGGATTTGATGTTCTGCCACAAGGAAGTAGTGGAAGGTTGTGGTCAGTTCCCAATTTGACTCATATAGAGAAGATGTACTGCAAGTACAAAAGACAGTTCATGCAGGGCTTGTAAAGATGTCAGAGGCATTGGTGCGGTGTGTTGAACCCACAGGAGATATAAAATTATTTTGCAAAATTTGTAAAATACAAAAACCTAAATAGTGTTAGTAAAACACTTAAAAGGGGGCACTAATCAACTAAACTGATAAAGAAGAAGGATACATGAAAGTTTCATGCAATTCTGTTGAAGGGTTTTTTTCCTGCGATTTTTCAAACTCAACATTTTTCATGATTTTGGTAAAATGTGCATTCCTTCTCCTCACTTATAAAATATTTAGCTGTTTTGTAATGTATGTTGTTATGGATGTATTGAAGTATCTGATAAAGATGAATAGCACCTGAAAATTTCATCCAATTCCATTGTACAGTTTTTGTTCTGTGATTTTTCAAACTTTTCCAAAAAGCCAGATTTTTCACCAAATTTTATCACCTGCCAAAACTGACTCTCGGGTGTTTTCAGCCTATTTATTTTAATTGTTCCCAATGGTTTGGGGCCTTGACAAAAAATAGAGTTACTAGCACTAACCCATAGGCCCAGGATAATTAAAAAAGAATCAATTTGGGTGGCAATTTTTACCACCAGCACACTCGAAAAAGTGCTCTGGGGCCTATTTTCACAAATCGTGAATTCAAGGAAAATGCTATTTTTACCAAGTTTGTAGGTCTATATTTTTTAAACTAGCCACCCCATGCCCCTGTAACTGTATATACACTGTGTACAGACCAGGGACTCTTAGCCTCTGCCTTGTGAAGCAAGCTGGGTGATCCCTTTAAATTTTGGAGACCATCAAAAATGCTATCTTTTAGACTTTGCAGCGTGACCGATTTCAAGTAGGGTTAGTAAAATTTTAAAAGGCTGTATTTGCCTTAATACTTGACTGATTTGGACAAATGAAGTATCATTGTGTTTCGAATTGCATATACTAACAGATGGAATCATTTACATCAAACTCCGAACACATACAAAATTTCACTTGGGATACCTACTACAATACATTCACGCCTAGCCCTAGATAAAAGATTCATCCCGTACTTATATTAGCAATGTGGACAAAATTGTTCAAACCACACCAATCTGAAAACGGATTGCATTGCTGGAAAGAGCTTTGAAAACCATACAAGAAAATCCAACAATCATGTCAATCGGTTTATTATTAAGGGTGCTAGAGCTATTTCAATGTTGGTAATGAGGGGTAACTTTCTGCCTTTGTTTTAATGCAAGTGTGTGACCAAAAACCTATATATTTAATAATTTGGTCATTTTTTGTTCCAACTTCCTAAATAATCGAGATATCTGAATGAAATTTTCAGTGTAAGTAGATGCCTATCTGCTTTGTCGATAATTAAAATATAAATGCACACATTAGTGACATATTTGTGGATTTTCGGTCATCATTGATATTATAACACTGAAACTTTGGGGACCTAGCAAAGTACCTTTTCGACCTTACACCATCATGAAACTTCACACAATGGTCAATTAATAACAGATTTAAATGTCTGCCTACCTTTTAAAGCTGGAGTTTGAGTGTTGAAATCAAGTCAAATCTTCTGAATGTGCAGACACAGAAAACGTGAACGGATTTGAAAATTGTAAACACGAGGCTGTAGATGGACATTTTATCTACATCATAGGCTGAAATTCATGGGGATAGCCCCTAAGAGCCAATGAAAAGCAAGCATTTTGGGGCACCCCTCTGCTATTAGAACGTTTTTTTCATATAATGATATAGACGGAGTGCATATGACATCATCACTCAGCAGTTAGCCATCTTGGATTACACTTAATACCACCTATGGCGCCCCCTGTCTTATACCAAGAACACAACGTCCACCACTGGGCCTACCTGTAGTCAGGGCTGCCGAAGTATGTGGCGCCACCTAGTGGGTACTGCCTGAACCTGTCTAATTCTTTGACAGAGCATTCAAAGTGTCAACATACTGCTCTTTAGCAAAGATATGAGGCTACATGATTAATCAAATACTTCCCCTCCATCAAAAAACCCTTTTCCCCCAGCCTTTGAGGGAAAACTGCTCAAAACAGTGGCAAATAAACCAACAAATGAGTAAATAAACACAATGTAAGCACTTCCAAGCCTTTCATATGTAATCCAATATGGCCACCGGAAGTTGTCTCGTGACGTCATTACACCCCCTCTATATAATATACTAATATAGAGGGAGTGCACGTGACGTCATCACTGGGAAGTTAGCCATCTTGGAGTACACTTAATACCACCTATGGCGCCCCCTATCTTATAACAAGAACACTATGGCCACCACTGGGCCTACCTATAATCAGTGCTGTTGAAGTATGTGGCACCACCTAGTGGGTACTGCCCGAACCCCTCTAATTCTTTGACAGAGCATCCAAAGTGTCAACATACTGCACTTTAGCCATGATATGAGGCTACATGATTTTTAAAATGCTTTCCCTCCATCAAAAAACCCCTTTCCCCCAACTTTTGAGGCCAAACTGCTCAAAACAGTGACAAATAAACCAACAAATCAGTAAATAAACACAATGTAAGCACTTCCAAGCCTTGCATATGTAATCCAATATGGCCACCGGAAGTTGCCTCGTGACGTCATTACACCCCCTCTATAAGTAATATAGTACTGGATGTACGGGGTGAATCCTTTAATTATCTAATTCACGCCACGCCCTATAATCATGAATTGATACTGATAGGCAGATAGCATGTGCACAGTGTGGATAAAGAAAATAGGTATATTGCCATGTTGGGCAGCTTTACCGTTTATCTCGCTGCTGAATTGAAGATGTTTCAATCTCAAACACAACTATTGAACTAAAACTTGCCAAAGACGAAGTTGTGCCGTGTGCTATTGAGCGATAATAAGTCAAAATGAACAGAAAGTGTAAACAAGCCATCAATATCCCAACAAAATTCCCCCTATTTTATATGATATCAAGCGTATAAATCTGATGAACTAAGGATATAATTATCAGTTAAAAATACATACCTAGAGTCAGAGTGATGTAATTTGGTCTATTTTGTAAACAACGAACATGTCCCTCGATAATGACACCAATTACCCACAAGGTGGCGCCACAGGTTTTGTCCACAGCGCCAACTTGTGTTGTGGCAGGTGCGTGAGTAAAGATGGCGGACAATTAGAGCGAAGGGTGTTGTTTAAGCTAAGGAATTCGTCTGTTTTCACCATATAAGAGCTGACGCTTATTCAATTCTGTTTCACCAAATCATATCAAGATGGCTTTCGATACAAAGGACGGAACAGTCATTTCTCGATTAGAATTAGTTCTGCCTAAAAATGTGCTGCAAACTTGTATCTCGCTGCAGAAGGGGTTCGCCACTGAGTTTCTGTCCACAAACTTTCAGAAAAGGACGACAAGCAGAATCAAAGTAACCAAAGAAATAGACGAATCTGTCAGGCTGACTGTGTCTGGTAAGGATGATGCGCAGCTTTCAGTTTCCCTGATGTAGTTATTTATTTCACATTCAAGCGATGCATTAAACTTCATATTTAACGAGCCTGCAAATTACACCGTCAGCTATCTGCGGCCACGTAATGGGCACATATGAATGATTTTGACATTACTCCCGTAGCGGCGTAGGCCATAGCAATGCGACTGTCTGGAGGAGCTACTAACTAGTACTACTGTGAGTTGGAGTGGATAGTTTTTCTACCCAAATATATAGGCAGAGGTTAGGTACCTTTCCCATTTATTATCTGACATTCCGTAGGTCAGTTGTGTGCAGGAATTGAATAAATAATTCTAATCATGATTAGGCCTACAGCTTATTTATATATATATATATATATATATATATATATATATATATATATATATATATATATATATATATATATATATATATATAGATTTTACCTCGGTACTAAGCCTTAGGCTACTCGTAGCTGAGGGAGAAGGAAAGCACATCCGGGTCCAGCAATGACCATAATCAACTCACAACGGGAGGACGTTTGTTGAGTTGCTCTGGCAGTTTTCTACCTATAACGACATACTAGCGAGTAAGTATTGGTTTTGGACGGTATTTATGATGAAATGTATGTTACTGCTGCTTATTGGAAAGTTATGAAACTTTTTGTTGAGTTTTAAAGGTTTTGTACGTGTTTTACGATTCTTAAAACATCGATAGAACAATGCCGCCATTGTTCTCTGTTACAGTTTTTTGCCACCCATTGCCGAACGGAGAGATGTATGGTTGGAGCCATACATCGTGAGGATTTTTTCCTGGGTCTCTTTAGATTCCCCGAATTGTGTTTTTAGGCGTACCTCCGAATCTCGTAGCATTTTCTCCAACTTGTTGGCACATTGCTCCACAGGAGGGAGAAGTGTATGGGATAGAGACTGTGGGAGGATACCACTACACTGGTCCCTACCCCTCGTATGGTTTTGATTTCGTTACCATTAACCTAGGACACTCACAAATTTCACTCACGCCCGTGTTGAACCGTTTTTCAACACCAGTTATGCACAATTTGGGCTATGTTGTTACCCTTTGTGATGTTTTGGTTGAGCATTCCCTAACTTTCGTTTTTCGATCATTTCAGGGTTCCAATGGCTACAAAGCGTAATAAGACGGAGGCTCCTAGTCGGATTACGGATAATGAAGACCCGTCACTTCAGACGAGGGTCCAAGGCTCGTCTGAGCAGGCGGCCTCTGATGACTTGAGCGGGCCAGAACTGGGCCCGCCCGACCTGGATGCGTGCTTGACGCGCTTGCTCCAGACTAAACCAGAGGCAATGCTCCCAGCGAGATCACATCACAGCGAAAAAAGGAGGATCCAGGAATCCGAGGATTCCGAATGGGAAGATTTCTCTGGGGAGGATTCTTCAGATGAAGACTCCTCACAGGAAAGGATCCCTGTGTGGAAAAGGAAACACACAAAGGAAGGAGTGAGTTCGTCGGATGGGGACGAGTACACTAGGCACGGAAGAAGCCCGTGGTGAAGAGGAAGAAGAAGAGTAAGAAAGACTCTTCTGGGACACCCAGCGTACAGGGAAGTAAGTAAGATCGGAGGGAAGGTCCGCAAGAAATGCAGACAAGAGAAGGCGAAGAAGGTCCTCACTACCACCATGATGCGAGAGACAATCAAAGGGCATTTTAATACGTTTAGGCCAGCAGAGGTCATTACTAAGCTGGGTGAGAACTTCATGGACTCGGTTGTCAAAGCGATGGACAGTGATGTCAAACTCAGTGAGGATCGAAAGAAGTTTGAGGGGGTGCTCCACACCATTCACAATGCGGTGTTGGGAGCGTTGACAGCAATTGCACCCATTGCTAATCGGATGCAGGCTGGGAACAATTTCGCCTCGCTATGCAGCCAGATGGATGGGGGAATTGCTATGTTGACAGCAGCAAACAATTTCCTATCATACAGACGGTTTGAGAACGTCTTTAAGGCGGTCTGCACGGATGCAGGAAAGGAGGTGGCCAGGTCCAAGAAGGTCGTGGACAATGATGGGAAGGAGTATGTATACCTTGTTTCTTCCTCCCAAGCCCATTAAGGGTAAGCCACTGGATAAGTCCAAGATGTTTGGTGGACACCTCCAGTACCTGTTCAAACAGGTGGAGACAGGCAGCAAGTGTGGCAAGCACATGGATGCTGACAAAAAGAAGGCTGGTAATGGGAATCCTGCACGCTTTAGGAAAGCCAGACAGGATTTTCTAAACTGTCGAACCGGTTGAGGAGGCCGGTCGGGGGATGGGGTACGGCTACCAGTCCAGAGGATGAGGACATCGACAATCCTTCGAGTGGAACAACGGGAACAGACCCTTCAAGAGGGAGTTCACTCCACAGAAGCCGTTCCCTCACCCAGGGAACAAATAGAAGTTTCCACGCAAACTCCCACCTCCACACAAACTCCTGTAAGCAAATTTGAGGCAGGAAATATTGAGAATTATTTGAATGATTGGAGAGAAATTACGGATAATTTGACGATACTTAGTATTGTTGAGGGAGTAAGAATTACGTTTATGGAAGAGCTAGTACAGAAAAGAATTCCTTTTCCGTATCGCTTTGATATAACAGAGAGAGAAGCCTTAAATGAACAGGTTCTGAAGTTTTGTGACAAACGAATAATTGAGCCATTCCTTCATGTAGCAGGCAAATTTATTTCTAATATTTTTTCGAGAACCAAGTCAAATGGGGATATTAGAATGATTTTGGACTTATCCAGGTTAAACAATTTAGTCTCATAGGGACCACCAAGCAACTGGGGGATGTTGAACTTAGAGTGATTTACTTAGGTTTATGCAGCTTAGTGCGCATACTTAAATTTCATGTTAGAGTGTTAACAGATAACACTACAGCAGTGGCTTACATTCCTAATATGGTGGGGTCTCGGTCCAAGCCTTGTAACCAGGTGGCCAAATTAATTTGGAACTGAGCCCAAAACCATGGGATATGGCTAACAGTGGTGCATATTCCAGGTAGTCAGAATACGTTAGTGGATAGGAAAAGTCACCATTTAAATGATCATTTGGATTGATTGATTGGTGGTTGCTTTACGCCATGTCGGCAGCATAGGCCATATTCATGGCGAGAAATTTTAGTTTTTTTGTTCAAACTATCGCTTTTACATGTAAAAGCAGACAATCAATTATGTGCCAATAGACACTCATTAAATTAGAAACCTCACAATCATATATTTGTGGTCAAGCGAAACAAATTCCCATAGAAAAAGAAAAGTTTTATTAATAATTGATATAATATATTTAGTAAACTATATGAGGTGGTACAGTCCAGCTGCCCTCAAAAAGGCTAAGATGTTTTCCTGTTTTACCTTAGTAAAAAGGTCATGCATACTGTCTGCAGTGTAGAACTGTTAGCGCAGGGCCAAACAAATCAACGCAACTTAGTAAAATGTGTTTGAGTGTCAGCTGGGACTGACATCCAATACATTCAGGGGGAGGTTCCCCCTTGAGCAGAAAAGCATGTGTAAGCCACGAGTGGCCAATACGGCAGCGGCTAAGGACCACTTGGTCCCGCCAACCTCCCGCATGAGTCTGTGGTGGCTTTCCCACAGATGGTTCAATTTTGTTAAGTTTATTAATGTTTTCATCCCACTCATGTTGCCATTTGGATTTTATGTGGGTGGCTAATAGTGGTTTCAGATCAGAGTGAGGGATCAGACACGGTTCAAGATCACAGTTCAGGGCCTTCTTCGCAGCCCGATCAGCTCGTTTGTTTCCTTGTATGCCAGCATGGCCAGGCACCCAGTACAGGTGGATGTCATACCCATCCATTGTTAGTTGGTTCATTTTATAAATGACCGTTGCTAGAATAGGGTGATTCGTTTTCAGTCCAGCAACAGCCAGGAGGCAAGAGAACGAATCACTGTATATAACATAGTTAGTGTGGTTGGATACCTTGAAACACTCCAACGCGTGAAGTGATGGTTCATTGGCTTCGACGTAGAGGCTCTGAACCGGTGAGGTACGGAAGGCCCCAAGGGCCAGACGCAGTCCCTGGTGGTGGATCGTGTCCAGCAGTCCAACAACCGTATACTATGCTGCCGTAATCCACTTGTGACTGAATCAAGGTTCTGTACACGGAGAGCAGAACATCTCTGTCCGCTCCCCACTCTGAGCTGGAGAGCACCCTCAGAATATCTAGCGCTTTCAGGCATCTTGTTTTCAGGTACTTTATATGTGGCACAAAAGACAGTTTTGGATCGAGAATGAGGCCCAGAAATTTGGTTTTCTCAACGACTTTAATGGGATCCCCATCCAGGGTCAGCTCCTGTTCCGCATGCATTCTACGCAGCAGGCAGAAGTGCATATAGACTGTTTTTGTCTTGGAAAATTTGAAACTGTTCAGAACTGACCATCGATGGATCCCATTTATGCTTGGTTGTAGCATTCATGTTAGCACCACTGTAATACAAAGTCGTCCACGAAAAGACTACAGGAGACCCCGCCCCCGCTTTACAGCAGCAGCAATACCATTGACATTGACCCCAAAAAGGGTCACGGCCAGTATGCTGCCTTGAGTTACTCCTATTTCCTGTGAGGGTAGGCTGGAATAGGTAGTCTTGACACGGACGCGGAAATGCCTGAAGGCTAGAAAGTTCCTGATGAAAATTGGCATGTGGCCACAAAGGCTAATCGCATGAAGATCCTCCATGATGCCATGCTGCCACGTTGTGTCATAGGCTTTTTCGAGGTTAAAAAAAAGACAGCCACAACGTGCTCCTTCTTAAGGAAAGCATCTCTTATGAAGGTCTCCATGCACACCAAATGGTCGAGGGTGCTGCAGCCCCCTCTGAAGCCACATTGAAGGTTGGGATCATTTGGAATTGTCATTGAGTGACAGTATTTTTTAACAAATTTGACTTAAATGGGGAACACCACAAGTGGACTTGTTTGCATCACGAAACAACAAGAAGATATCAAAATATGTATCTTGGCATCCAGAACCACATGCTTGGTGAGTGGATGCTTTTTCTTTGGTTTGGAATAATGAATTCTATTATATATTCCCACCATTCAGCATTATCAGCAGAGTGGCCAGGAAGATCAGAATGGATCGCTCACACACAATTCTGATAGTACCGGAATGGGACACACAGCCATGGCTGGCAGCAGTGGCATTGGGAGCGAGAGACATGCTCAGATTCCCAACAGCAAGGACAAATTTACAGCATCAAGGGCCGCTCACAACACACGGAGATGTTTCAACGACACCCCTATTGGCATTCCTTTTTTGAGCAAACATTTAGAGCAATATGGCCTGGACAAAATTACACAACAAAGGTTAATTTCACACGCCTGGAGAAAAGGAACAGTTAAATTGTATACTAGTTATTTGAAGAAGTGGGGTCTTCATTGTCTGATTAAGAAAGTTAAGCCATTAAGGCCTACAATAGCCCAGGTTGTCACATTTTTAAGAATGCTGGAAGATGAAGGATTAGGATTTGGGGCAATTAATGCAGCAAGATGTGCATTGTCAATTATTCTACCAAGAATAGAGGGACACACAGTTGGAAAACACCAGGTGGTACACTGGTTTTTAAGATCGGTTTATGAAAGAAACCCACCAAAGCCAAAATATAACAGATTTTCGGATGTTTCAGTAGTATTCAAACTTTTTAAGTCATGGCCTAATAATAAGCATTTATCTATTAAAGAACTAGGATTTAAGTTAGCAGTCCTTTTACTGCTAGTGACGGGCCATAGAGGGCAGACAATAGTGGCTTTGTCTCTAAATGGACTGGAGATAGACAGCAAGGAGCCAACGTTTGATTTAGATCAATTGCTAAAATCAAACCGTACATGGGACCCAGTTTTCCTGATGATCGACAACTTTGTGTAGTGTCAGCCATTAAGGCCCATATATCCAAGACAAAAGAAATGCGGAATTCCAGACAGCTTTTGATTAGCTTTATTAAACCGCATAAGGCTATCTCGAGAGACACACTCGCAAGATGGACCATTAAGGTACTTAAGGAGGCA
Organism: Branchipolynoe longqiensis; assembly: GCA_030323885.1. Lineage (NCBI taxonomy): Eukaryota > Metazoa > Annelida > Polychaeta > Phyllodocida > Polynoidae > Branchipolynoe > Branchipolynoe longqiensis. The sequence goes on from CM059187.1 coordinate 129,985,968, forward strand.
TGCGTCAATACTGGATGTTATCCATCCCATTCAGTAAAGAGAATCCTGGCCCATGCAGGCTGGAAGACGGCTAGATCGTTTGCAAAACATTACAACAAATGACGAGAAAAGTCAAGTGGCCTAGCGACAAGCTTACTCACCAATTAACAAGACAGGCGATAAATAAAAAGTATATTTTGTTTGATACTAATGTGTATTGGAATAAGAATGATTAAGGATAAAGATGAGGTGTCGTAAAAGTCTCCCTCGGCTACGAGTAGTGGCTATGGCTCTAAATGGACTGGAGATAGACAGCAAGGAGGCAACGTTTGATTTAGATCAATTGCTAAAATCAAACCGTACATGGGTCCCACTGTCCTCGGTGCATGTGAATAGTTTTCCTGATGATCGACAAATTTGTGTAGTGTCGGCCATTAGGGCCTATATATCCAAGACAAAAGAAATGCGGAATTCCAGACAGCTTTTGATTAGCTTTATTAAACCGCATAAGGCTGTCTCGAGAGACACACTCGCAAGATGGACCATTAAGGTACTTAAGGAGGCATGCGTCAATACTGGATGTTATGCATCCCATTCAGTAAAGAGAATCCTGGCCCATGCAGGCTGGAAGACGGCTAGATCATTTACAAAACATTACAACAAATGACTAGAAAAGTCAAGTGGCCTAGTGACAAGCTTACTCACCAATTAACAAGACAGGCGATAAGTAAAAAGTATATTTTGTTTGATACTAATGTGTATTGGAATAAGAATGATTAAGGATAAAGATGAGGTGCCATAAAAGTCTCCCTCGGCTATGAGTAGTCTGAGGCTTAGTACCGAGGTAATATAGTATAGTTGTACGAATCTTACCTGGGTGCAGATGATGGATAACTGTTGTTTTCCCGAGGTACAAGCCTCGGATAGTCGTGGGCTAGGGCCCGCCCACCCAACCATACCACGACTATTATGTTTGTTTGTGCCAAGACGAAAACATTGAAGTATCCATATAAGTTTAAGATCATTTTTATCCTGAATAAGTAGGTAAAGATTGCTGGACCCGGATGTGCTTCCTTCTCCCTAGGCCATGACTATCCGAGGCTTGTACCTCGGGAAAACAACAGTTATCCATCATCTGTACCTGGGTAAGATTTGTATAACTATATATATATATATATATTCATAAACATTGCGTATCCGCGCGCAGCTTGGCTGCAGAAAGAAGGCACACTGCCATTGAGTTTGCCGGTACATGCAGTGCAAACCGTTTATTTAATTCAAAATTAACAGAAATTCAGAACGCTAACCCTATAAATTTAATATAATCTGTTCGTTGAATATGTTTACTATATGTGTTCCAAGCGGTTTGTTTCTAGGTGGTGTGGTTTTAGAGATATTTAACTTTTCCTGAATGAAAATTGCTCACAGCCATTGACAATGATTCAGTATGCCGGTTTGCGCAGTGCACAACATCAATTTTATTCAAAATTAATAGAAATACAGAACCCTAACCATATAAATTTAATATAATCTGTTCATTTAATATGTTTTCTATATGTGTTCCAATCAGTTTGGTTCTAGGTGGTGTGGTTTTAGAGATATTTCACTTTTTCTGTATGAAGATTGCTCATAGCCATTGAGTTTGCAGTGTGACAGTGTGTCCCGTAGCCAAGCAGCGTGCACACTGACCTAAATACCTATGCAGACGTCATATGAAATAGGTCTACAGGCATACCATTTTAATGTTTAGCTTTAGGCATGTTCTTATGTAATACCCTGAATAATTCTAGCATCCCATGTTTGTATTTGTTTGTGCTAATTGAAAATATTAGTTATAGAACAATCTACAGTTGCAAATGTCACAACTATCACAAATAAACCAGTTGTAAACTTTAGCACAAACAAGTAATGCAGTTATAAATCATTTATTTCAGTTTCAAGGCTGCAACCGGAGGATCCAGCTAGGCCAGAACACATACTGATACATGGCTTAAAAGAGAAAGCTCCTGAAAAGACACCGTCACAAACACAATACTTAAGTAATTTACATAATAATGCCGTAAACAAAAAATCCCAATATATTAATGAAGATTCAAATTCTGAGGAAATAAATACCATTGATCCTCATTCAATATCTGAAGACACGACAATTACCGATTTGATTTCAAATCCAATCGATGAACAACAGTTATCAAAAAGACACATAGAAGAGGAATCCCAGACTCACCCGTCAATTGCAGCTGATAAACCCCACACTATATTAGAACATAGTAAAAATGAACAATTGGATAAGTGCGACAATGCATCTGTGCTCCCGGGGTGTGAGGGAGACAACAATAACCTTTCTCCTTTGTGTCCTATGGGGGGAAACGTTGACAACATTCTAACATCTTTTTGTGTCACCGAATTAAGAAAATCTGCTGAACAATTGCAGAAGGAAGATGAAGCCAGAAAGGCTGGTTGTGCTAATATAACATTATCGGATGAAAATGAATTCAATAACAAATCAGCCATTATAGAATCTGAACCCCCTCGTGATAATAAAGTTATATTAGATAAATCTGCTTCTTCATCTATTCAAACTCGCAGTATGAGATTCCAAAGACAGTCTACGGCGTTAAGCGATACCAATGCAATACATGAAGAGGGTGAAAATAGCAGTGAATGTGATGGATGTATTTCTAAAGAAGGTCAGGACAAACCTACAGTTCTAAAGATCAAGGACACTACGTTGAGGCAAATGGGAATCGCGAAGAAGAATCCAAATGTTGACCGGTCCAAAATGAAAAGGCCGCATTACAAGCGTGAACAGAATGTCCAATGCAGTTTCTGTCCGGTGAAGCTCAAGGATTTGGACAGTTTATTTGACCACGCGAAACTGAAACATGCCCACATGAAAGACTACAAGCAGCTGGTGGCTAAGCTGAGGGAGACGATGAAGGTGACGTGTGACGTTTGTAACAAGGTGTACAGTCGTCGGGACCAGTTGACGGTCCACATGAACCTAGTCCACACGACGCCCAAAGCTGTCGACTGCCCCAAGTGCCGGGTCCGCGTCAAGAGCGAGCGCCATCTGAAGGACCACGTGAGGCGTATCCATAGCAACACGGAACGCATCAACCTGTGCCACCTGTGCCCGGCGTCCTTCAAGGTGCCCGCATACCTCTCGGCGCACCTGAAGTATGTGCACACCAGTAACAGGGAGGACGCCTTCCCATGTGACGAGTGTGAGAAGACTTACAGTAGTGAGAAGTACCTGCGCAACCACAAGATGAGGGTGCACATGTCGAAGCGCTACGCGTGCGGGGTGTGTGGAAAGGCCTTCTCAACTCACCCGAACCTCCGACGGCACATCATGCTCCTGCATGAGAAGAAAGGTGACAAGCCGTTCCAGTGTGAGGTCTGTGGGCGAAGGTTCACACTCAAAGCCAACTGGAAGGACCACGTCAACACCCTCCACCTCAACTCCTACTCCTTGCAGTGCTCCGTCTGCGAGCTGGGCTTCCGCCGCAAGAAGGATCTGAGGTCCCACGAGGCGAATGCACACGGGTCTCTTGGGCGCCCCATTATGGGCTTGCGACAACTGTCGCTTAGTGCAGATGGACATATCACTGTCATCCCCGCATGCTCAACTCCTTGTTCAGGTGGCAGCGTGGAGCTGAGACCACACAAGACTGATATGAATGTGCAGTATATCATGGCCACGCCTGAGATTCTGCAGACCTTTGGTATCCAACACGGAGATATTGAGTCAGACACTCAGAAACTGTCAACGCCATCTGAAACGCCGGTATTGACTTTTCAACAGTCACCTGTAGACCTACAAGAAAATGTGGTTGTAGAGACAGTGACTGTAGAAACCGTAGAAGAGAGGACCGACGTAGAAGACTCCTCAGATACATTAACAATAGTCACTGATATGGACATAGCAGTTTAGCATAATTAAATAATGGAAATTAATAACGATATAAATACGGTTTTATTTTTGTTAATGCTGTAATGCTCATCAAATATAAATAATATCCCTCCGATCCAAACCTAATTTTCTTGTTAATAACTATGATACTGTTGGTCAAACTGATGCATATGTGCAAAAGTGATTATTCATGTCCAATGGTCTGACATTTAAGTGATGTAGTTTTCATTGTTAGATAATTCGCATTCATGTCACGAGTGATGCAGAGCCCTACACTTTAATGGATGACCTAGAATGGTCAGGTGACACCACTCACATTTCTACAAAGGCATCATTTTCTTTTAAAACATAATATATTTAATTATTCTCTAGCTGTGTTAAAATTAGTGGCAAATGGTTCCACAGTAATCTCGTCATATATATATTTTTTAAATCAAGTATGTTGCATTAGCCATTTATTTTTCTAGATAATTCTGTAATTGACCTCGTGAGTTTTATCCTCCAGAGGTTTAACCATAAATTGACAAATATTCATGTTTTGAATAGTGCTATTCAATTGTGTTACTTGTGAATATGTAGAAGTCTTGGTCATACTAGTCCGTTCATTGAGTAATGAGTACAATTCATTAAAGAAATAACCTTCATTAATAACAAAAAGTTATGAAAATATACCAATACCGTTATCCTATTTTAAATTTATTACGTGTACGGTTTAGAGTAAATTATTAATAATTTACCAAGGAATTACGTCCAGGTTACCTAATTGAATCATGGTTTAATATTGCATTTTGTATAAAGCAGAATTCCATTAAAAACCCATCATCAAATGTCTCTTGTACAACTATATAATATTTATTCAACAAAAATAAACAATTATTCATTTACAGTCAATTCAATCAAGGTAGACCGACAAATGAAACTAACCGATTTCTTTTGCTCGTAGAATACACATGAAGTAAACATTCCAGACGATGTCTCACGTGCTACATTTCTAGCCCAAAAGCTCTGTTATAAAAGTAAAACGTTTGTGACATGATTCAGTGGATCGGTTTGTGACACAGTTCCATTGACCCTTTTATACCTATTCACAAATGTAATCATAAACAGCAACCATGATGCTATTTCACAAATGAAGTTGCTACTGATTATTTCTGCACTCATCACAGAAATATCTGCCTGGCAAGATACCCGTTCACAAATATTTATTTGAACCGTACTCACGTTACGTGGTAAAATTACACTCCTGATTAAGTCTTAACTATCTTCCAATGGAGAGGATTCTGCCCGAGGCATCATTTTTGATACCACTGCGTCCATTGGTAAATATTTTTGCACACAACAACGATTACTAAATTCTGAAAATGTCTATCCATAATAGTGGTGTGTATATTTTGGAGTACACATGCACTTTGCCCATGAAACGCGTTAACGACTTGTTTTTAAAGAAGGGGATAAACCCGTTAAAAGAAATAGGAAAGAAAGGGTACAATATATAATATACTTAATTCTTCATTTTTGTAACTGGGATAACATCAAAGGTATGATACAAATTACAATAGTTCTTTTAAAAGTCGATTTAGAAATTCTGAGGTTTAAATTCCAGTGAAAAAGAAAACAAGCATATCAAAACATGGCCGCGTTCAGGGCGTGCCTCCGAGACGTCTCGGGGGGGAAATCACTGACGTCATGCTAGTCTAAACGGCAAAAGCAGTTTGTCGCCTCGAAAATGGCCGCCCCCATAGGTGGCAGCCATTTGCAATGGAAAAGCTACACCGTGATTGGCTGAAACCACTGAATACGGCGGCCATTTTCGAGGTGCTTTTTGTCTCCTATCTAAAAAGGGAGACAGACCCTGAACGGAAATAAGCCAAAAAGCATCTCGGAGATGGACCCTAAACGCGGCCCAGGACCACATACACATATACCAATAATACCCCCATTTAAACGCATATAAGCAGAGTATAACCAATTAAATAACACATGCCTACTCACATTACATAATATGAATAAGCAATGCTTAGGACCGACCCACCGATATAACTACAGCAAAGTATTTTATGATTTTTTTTTACTCGACTCGCGGTGTTCGATTTGAAATTCTATCAACCACATGGGACTGCTTTCAGTGGTGCCCATTCAGTGCTGCAGATTTGCAGCCTTCAGCGCACCAATGCGACTGAAAACTCCCCAAAACAACAACTCGGGTGACCCGAATACGGCCGTCGTTTCCGCGAAGTAAACTATTAATATTTCATTTGTGCACCCGTGTTTATGCAAAATCTAAGTTTTGAACTGCACATATCGGCAAATTCTATGGCAGCGGGCATTTGTTTTGATATATTATTAACCAATAGCTGACCCCGATACCGTCTATGGGCTTAATGCCTTGACAGGGCCGCTGCAGAGTATCACGGAGGAACACATACACTGGTCCCAGTGACGTCATCACACCATATATGGAAGGTCTGTGGGGAGGGACCAGTGTACTTGTCTGTATTTCTATGGATATAACTACAGCAAAGTATTTTATGATTTTTTTTTACTCCACTCGCGGTGTTCGATTTGAAATTCTATCAACTCGGATGACACGAATACGGCCGTCGTTTCCGCGAAGTAAACTATTAATATTTCATTTATGCACCCATGTGTACTTGTTCTTCGATTTGACGTGTGCTACTCTGCGGCGGCGCATCATTAAGGCATTAGGCCAATTGCTGTAGTCCATCCTGCTTGCTCCGTACCAAAGTTTGACGAGCGATTTCCGTTTCCGTTTGCTGGATTTGGATTATTCCGTCATTCAACACGAGTTTACAAATGGCGGCGCCCATAGAGGCCTATTTCCGTTTCCGTTTCTTGGATTTTGACGAAATCCTCCTTGGGTATTGTTTACTTTATGTATATCTATCTATAGACTATACGCGTGTTAGTCATTAGCCTCCCCGTGGGTGGGTCGGTATAACACGGTTTATGGACATTTTAACCCACATTCCCGGGCGATGATCAAACACACCATTGACCCCTTCGTCTTCATGGAAGTGATGGCACTGATATAGCACCAAGGCAGCCATTTTTTTGGAGGTGCATCTAAAGGGTCTGGCATGATGCTTGGGTTAACACCCGCAGTGGACGTATATGTTGATGAATATTTAGTTCAAATTTTCTGATAGTTGACCAAATCAAATAGTCTAATTTGTGTGGTTACAGATAGGGACACGTAGTAGCTAGACATTTGTGCATTTCTCAGGGATGAAAGTGGTGTCCGGGGAAAAAATCGGAAATGCTGATATTCTCCCATAGGCTTAGCATTGTCAGGGAATCCCTGAAAATTCCTGGAAGTCGGGTTTCATACATATTGGTATACACTGATAGTGCTGCGGTGTTTGAAGCACGTATTAGTAGTATACGCTGATAGTGCTGCGCCATTTGAAGCACATATTAGTAGTATACGCTGACCCTGCTGTGGCGTTTGCACTACATATTAGTATACACTGATGGTGCTGCAGCGTGAAACAACGTGTTGGTTGGTTGGTTGTTGGAGTTTTACGCCCTGGAAACATCTAAGGTCATAGCAGGACGGCTGCAACATATTAGTATACAATTATAGCTACAGGAAAAATGGGGAATGAGTGTGGATTTAGCGCCTCACATGGTGAACGCTCCGACAAGAAGGCACACCTGTGTGCATGGTGTGCCAATAAGTATCACCGCGCTAACCATCACAAGGAGAAAGACTGTATGAATAAAAAACGGTTCCAGGAGAAGAAGGCTGGCCAGACTAGTGCACCGAGCCAACAGTCAGGAGAGGGTTTTTGAGGTGCGGCTCCATAGTAGAGGACGGAGAACCTGACATGGAGCCCCTTAATAAACCACCCTCCTATAGCCGCGACAACCAGGACCCACAAGAACCGTTCACAGTGAGTAAACTCCCAGCCGATAATCTCATTGAGAACTGCGCATCCCCTGCACAGGTTACCGCCTGTGTGAGGGAGATAATCAGGAGAACACGTATTGCATCCCTTGCCAAAATAATTGTGAATAATAATCATGATGTCACACTTGGCACAGAGCGCCGGAAGTGATCGGTTATTGACAAAGGAAGGACGAAGCCACCCCCAAAATTCACGGAATGGTGGCAAGGTCTGCTGCGTAGAATCCTCGACTACACGTAATGTTGACACCATGAGCAGCGAGACACGCCACGTTCAAAACGGCGCCACTTCAAGACGCCCGATCGCTGGTGAACGGGATGCTTCCGCCACCACCAACAACCATCCAAGATGGCCGACTGATGGAGACGACGGGCCTCCCGCCAACACCAACCGCCATCCAAGATGGCCGACTGACACGGATAGCGGCCTTCCCGCCAATCCCTATCCACAGTCAAGATGGCCGTCGGGCAAGGACGCCAAAGTTCTGGCCCAAACCGCAAAAGCCCTAGGCTGCAATCAAGATAGCCGCCGTGCCCACACGCTAATCGGCACAGGACCTATAAAAACAATGACCGCCGGAGTGACAGCTGACAGTAAACAACAACACGCCCACCTTGCGAGACATGTTCCCACTGGAGTGAGTGCACGGTGTTGGGACATACACAACAGCGGTCAAGCACCCGGATCACGACTCGGTGAAGCGATCGTGAGCGAGACTCAACTACGTGAACAATTTAATGACCATGCTGATATTTCCTTCGATGTTGTTGCATCTGGTGGGGAAGTTGAGCCACGACCACCCCCATCCCCCATGGCCTACAGGCCGACACTACACAGGATATGGCCATACCCAACCTGTGGACTATGGGACAAATACCCAGACTATCTTGACACTTATGTGAAGGTGAGACTGACAGCTCTCCCTAACTACCTGAAGGCGAGGATACCAGTACCTTCCGGCCTCAACATCAGCGCCTGGAGGCGCCTCCTGGTGGGATACCACGATAGACAGGTCGTCGAGTTCCTGGAGTTTGGGTGGCCGGTAGATTATACCGCAGACACGCCCCCCACCTCCACCACCGGCAACCACAATGAAGACCCCGCCCACGTAGTACACATTGAGAACTACGTGTCTACGGAGCTCCAACACGGTGCCCTACTGGGCCCCTTCCCGGGACCACCCTTCGCACCCTGGTCACAGACGAGTCCGATGATGACGCGCCCCAAAAAGAACACCACCAACAGACGCGTCATCATCGACCTTAGCTGGCCAAGAAATGCCAGCGTCAACACCGGGATAAGAAGGGGATTCTACCAAGGAAGGCAGACCTCCTACAGCCTTCCCAACGTGATGGATGCAGCGGATGAGGTGGCGCGCCTGGGCTCGGACTGCTACCTGTGGTGCGCGGACCTTGCCCGTGCTTACAGGCAGCTTCGCACGTGCCCCTTGTCTACCCCTCTGCTTGGCATCACACTCAACGGCAGCCATTACATCGACATAGCTCCTGCCTTCGGATGTAGAACGTCCTCACTGGCATGCGCCAGGACGACCAATGCCCTGGTCTACCTACTACGGAAGAAGGGGCATCACGTGCACTGCTACCTGGATGACTTTGTGGGCGTGGCCCAAGACCACAGCGGGGCCCAGGCAGCATACGATGGCTTCACCGAGCTAGCAGCGACTCTTGGGCTCACCCTCTCGCCAGGCAAGTGTGTGCCGCCCACAAAGACACTCACGTGGCTTGGATTTATGATATCCTCAGAGACCATGACAGTGACCATCCCCACTGACAAGCTCAACGAAACGCTGACCGAGTGTCAGAACTGGACGAACAAAAAGAAGGCCTCAAGGAGGGATCTCCAGACACTGGTAGGCAGGCTCCAACACATAGCAAAGTGTGTGGAGCCCGCCAGGAGGTTCATGTCACGAATCCTCTCTGCACTCCGGGCCGCCCCACATAACGGCAAACACGATGTACCCAAGGACCTCCTCAACGACGTTGAATGGTTCCTTCGGTTCGCCGAACGATCGAATGGGATAGTGCTACTCAAGCCTGTTGAGAAGGAAACCTGGGTGATAGAGTGTGATTCTTCGCTTGTCGCCGGGGGTGCCTTCTCGAAAGAATACTTCTACTCCCAAACCTACCCGGACCACATGATACGCAGACATACAAACATCGCGCACCTGGAGGCTATAAACCTCCTCGTGGCAATGAGGACTCTCGCCCCCAGCAGCCCTGAAGACTACAAAATCATTATCAACACCGATAACTCAGCAAGCCAGCAAGTCCTTTCATCCGGCGCTGGTAAAGATCGGGTCCTTACGGCATGCGCCAGGGAAATCTGGCTATTTGCTGCCACAAACTGTTGCCAAATCGAGATACTTCATAAGCCGGGCAAAGACCTGGTCCTTGCAGATGCCCTAAGTCGGAGAACCACAGACGCTGCACTTAACGCTAGGGCTGTATGCATGACACGTAGCCTCAACTTAACCGAACGGGTAGTTAAATTTGATGATGTCTTCACTGTAGGATTGTAGGATAGCCTGGGTACATCGCATTTACTTGGCTCTCTATCCCCAGGTTACCCTCCCCGCCTGCACGAACGACTGCTCGAGGTCTACACTGCTGGCCTGGCTCTGGGGACTTGGAAGAACAAATCTGTGCAGACGAAGAAATACATCCAGTTCGCAGACAGGCAAAACTTCGACCCCCTGGCGCCGGCGCAGTATGATCTATTAGCATACATCCTTCACCTCAACGATACCCTAAACGCACCAGGCACCGTGCTCAACTACCTGAGTGGGGCCAGGACTTGGGTCCTCCTCTTTGGTGGTGTCACCTCTGGTTTTGATTCATACCCTGTCACCTTGATGAAGAGGGGTGTACTCAGGCTCTCCACTCATGTCACCTCACAAGCACCCCCTCTGACACCGAACAGCATTAAACGGGTGGTGAGGCACCTTGCAACTATAGGACCCAACGCGGCCGTTATAGTGGCCGCAATACTGATAGGATACAATACCCTACTCAGACAAGGGAACCTCGTCACCAGCCACGCCCACTCCGACCAGGGCCACACGCTCAAACGCAGCGACATCACCACTACGTCGGAAGGACTCATTGTTACGGTCCGCTCCACTAAGACTCGCTGGAGGCCCGGAGAAGCATACACAGTGCTACTCCCTCCTCTCCCTCGGTCAGCCTGCTGCCCAGTGGCAGCCTGGACCAGCTACGTGAGGTTACAAAGGCCCCCACTAGAAGGGCCGGCCTTTCTCCTCCGAGAAGGATCACCACTGACGGCCTACACCTTGCTCGCCACACTGCGCCTGTCCCTGGCGGCGACCGGCCATGCACACCCCCAGGCATACACTCTCCACAGCCTCAGGCGGGGAGGGGCACAGGCTTGTGCCGCGGCAGGCGGGTCACTACGAGAGATTATGGAGCTTGGCTCATGGTCATCAGCTGCGGTACATACCTATGTCCCTAAGGCCCAGATACGCTCCCGTCCCGCCCCCTCCTTGTAATTGGCTGAGGGTTCGAGTCCGGGAGCTCACCATCAGAGCTGACCCGAGATGACGAGAGAGACTGATCTGGCTTCTTACTGACCAAAACTGTATAACGTTCATTGAGTTCTTCCGTGTAATAAAGACCCACTATATACATATACTTCTGTCTCGGCCTTAATTGAATTGTACATGTTATTGTTAACATGGATAATTCTTGGGCGAGACGGGACATTATTGAACCCACTGACCCGCCGGCAACACCATCTGTATAAAACTCCCCCACACTATGCATTGCCACTAACATAGTGGCCGCCGAACTGCACTGGCGCCCCCTTATGGATCTTGCCTGAACTAATGCCTGTAAGCGAGTTTGGCACCAGGAGGCGACACTGGGAGTTTTCCCACAAACCCTAGAGCCTCAGTTCAGACCAGGACACAACTGCTGCAGCCATCGCCATTGAACCACCAACAACATTTCTTTGCCCACCCACCCACACCGAAAAAAAAAGGAAAACAGGGAGGGCTGAGGGTTCGAGTCCGGAGCTCACCATCAGAGCTGACCCGAGATGACGAGAGAGACTGATCTGGCTTCTTACTGACCAAAACTGTATAACGTTCATTGAGTTCTTCCGTGTAATAAAGACCCACTATATACATATACTTCTGTCTCGGCCTTAATTGAATTATAGCTACAGGAAAAATCCCTCGAGATCTTTCATCCCTGATTTCTGTAGTGAATTATAGTTGTCACGGAAAATAGACCTTACTTGATGTTCCCAGTCTCCTACCACTACTGATGGTTATTTTGTTTGTCTATTTCAATATTAAAGAATGGTAGTTGGATTTGCAGACTGACGACACCGCATTTAATAATGTATGTCACATCTACATCTAATTCATATTCAAATAAATCATTTGAACAAAACATTTATCATTCATACATTGATGTTGATGTCGAAATATATTTGTGCTATTACACTGAAACATCCAGATCCCACGATAAAAAGTGTATCAAAATACCATATTAAAAGAATATAGATATGAAGTGGAATATTCAGTAACCATACTTCAAACCGGCAATGCTTCTTAATAATATCATGAATAACTTCACATTTAAATATTTCATAACTTCTCCAACAAGTTACAAAGATGAACACCTGACACGGCAACTTGCAAATTTATGTACAAATTCCTATAAATGCAGAATACAATTTTTCAATAAATTCTGAAAACCATTGGATCCTAATTTAGGGATTATGAATAAAGATGTTATAGCATTATACCTCAAATTAAGACTGGTGAGTATTTTGCGAACGAGAATAAATAGCTCCCGCAATGTGAATTCTGTTTTATGGCACTTGAAAGGTGATAGATACTGACAATGGCCCAGATCCTTTTGGGGGGTGTTCCGTTAAGTGCCTGCCAGTGAGCCAGAATTATGGACCTCGTACGCAAGTTATACATTTTACTTTCAATTCAGAACATTGCAGGAAACCTCAAAACCTGTAATTCTTACTACTAGAAACCAGTTAAACAACAATGAACACGGGACAGATTCTGTATCATGTGCAGCCACCCACTGTGCTAGTCTTGTACTATTTGTAGAGCAGAAAATCATCATCAGCGCCCTATGCATTATTTCCTGAGGATTTCGAATACATAATCAACTGAATCGTGTGAAAAATATCAGGACGTGTTATCAAACTGGAATAGACAAACCACTAGGGCAACAGAATTCCTCAGACAGTCTAAGTGGGTGATAACATGAGCATATTATATTGCTTACACCTCCAAGCGGCCTCGTTTTCTGAGGATGTGAAGCATGGCCATGGCTGACATTTCAGTATAAGGTCTTTTGACGAGGCATATAACTCCTTATTCGCTTCGGCTATTAAAAACAATAACACAATACTAAAATAGTACAACTCAGTTCATCCTGGGTAATAATTCAGGGGCGTCTTATATCGGAGGGGTCTCCTTTTGGTATCAGTCTCTCGACGTTTAGAAAAGGCTCCAGGCGAATTAGGCGCCAACTCCATGCGATACAACCTTCTGAACAATGGACTCCCGCTGCACTGGCAGACGACGGGAGCCGGGTCCGTTTTGGTGAAGCCCATTTTGGTGAAGAATCCCACGGCTCCCTGCGCACTCTCGACGCGCACCGGACGCCGGATGTGCTGCATCATGGCCGCCGTCGCTTTGCGCAGCATCGCGCTGCCGCAGCCACTGGCCTGGTTGTAGCCGGTTACAAACAAATAGGACACCACGTGGAAGTACTGGCAGACGAAGTCAGCAGATGGGGCCTCTTTCAGTTTGTCCGCCAGCCGATAGCTCGCCGCGCCGACAAGCTTCTCGCAGCCCAGTATGTCCTTCGTGTAACACAGGATTATCTTCTCCTCTGGCGGAGGTTCGTAAACTCCGCCGGTTGTGTCACGCGCCACCTGGCGAAATAGTTTCCTGTTTGAGCCATTGTTCGCGACTTCTTTCAATCGCATTACGAATGGATACGCTCTGGACTGATTTGTCTGAAATTAAAAGATTTTAGGTTATAAAATATTATGCAAATAAAATCAAACTACCAAAATTGGCACGACCATTTTATTGAGAATAAATGCAGGCGTAGTGCTATGCACATGGCTTTCACGCCATCACATCTGAAGTTGATTTATTAATTAAACTAGGTTTCATTTATCAAACAACCATTTCTAATGAAATAAAATGCACAAACATAAAAGTCTGACTTGGATATGTATTTTTGGATTTTGATGATCACAAAATGAAAATGGATACATGTATATGGATAAAAAAAGATTATAATGTCAACGATTATCTGCATGCTATAAATAATAAGTTACTATCATTTATACTATTAGAAACCTTTTACACATCGTATATATTCAACAATATTTTGATGTTTGAAAAGTGAATTCGAGAAATTCAATTAGTCCAAACAAACACTTCCAAACCAACTTCATCCTAATTTACCGTTAACACATAAAACTATGTTTGTTGTTTTACGTCCTAGCAACATCTAAGGTCATATCAGGAAGGGTACCGACTTGTGACAGTGCGCACTCATGGCGGCTTTGTAGTGCTGTCCCACTGGGAAACCAGGCCGCCGGCACCATGACCTGGTATCCCACTCAGTCACATTATCCTGACACTGAGCACACCAGTCCTTGCCATGTCCTAATAATGCTGAGCGCCTGGATAGGAAGCGACAAGTATCAATTTTTAAGTCATTGGTTTGACTCGACCAGGGTTCGACGGCAGACGGGTGCTCTAACTCATTCGGCCATCCCATCCGGTCCCTAAAACTATGAACAAACGAAATAACTAGCAATACACAAGCGAACATTAGGCCTAACAAAAGAAAAAGTGGTTCCGGTTGTGCGATTGACTCTGCAAAAAGTCCCCCCACAATATTTTATCTTTTTAGAAATAAACCCTTTTAGACCACCAGAGATACCTGGTGACAGAGAGTTCCTGGCTTTAGTGAATTTCTGGGGACAAATTACATGGGTTGACCTTTTTTTATGTACGTCAAATCACATCAGGCAGGGGATTCCTGGTAAACAATTTCTTTTAAAATCCCGACCTACAATACCATACTCTCGATTGGCTTGCATACAACCGGAAACACAACCTTTTAATAGGGCCATATTAATGTCACAATACTCTTAACATATTCAAGGCATTAATTGTTAGTCTGAGGATGTGAACGCCAACTTGTCGCAACAGTCCCATAAGGTTCTAACATATTTTCCCAAACAAGATCCAAATACATGGTCACGTGATTTTACCATGTATTACTTACATGAATAGTCAATGAATGTTAACACAATATTCATATTCCACAAAGACTTGCACTTAGGTTGGGATATATGAGCTCAAACCAAGTAGGTAGGGATTGATCTGTCCAATACCACTAGCATGAGTACACCATGGCTATCTGTTACGTCACACATGAAAAGGAAGGGTGGCATTACATGGGTTACACTCAAAGGAATACAATTTGCTTGTAATAACAAGAGGGTTTGTATGGCTTTCTAAGTGTGCAAGTATTCCTGGTCTATATCAATCTAATAGCTGAGGAGTGTAATTAGGGCTGAATTACACTAATAGTCACAATTCAACCACAGATACCATCAGCTCATGATTGTTCCTTAAAGTTGCATAGTCCGAAGATTTAGAGTTTCTGACATTTTCTGAGATAACTACATTAGGTTGATCGTTATAGTGTACCTTACTTTAGCTTGAAGTAACTTTTATTTTAAGTGGCTAACTTTTGAGATATTTGAAGTGCAACCATGGAAAATTAATTTTGGCAAGCACACCAAAACTCTGATACCAATTACCATAGGCTTCTGCAGTAATGGGTTCTATTAAATTGCCCCAGTATTCCCTTCTGTGTGGCGATAAATGCTTAATAAGTGCCTCAGTATCTAAGTTAGATATGTAGAATTAAATCTAGGTGAGTTTTTGTTTTGTTTTGAAAATTTGATGTTTCATCGGACTATGCAACTTTAAATATTCCAAGAGAATAGATTGATTCGAGCTATGCAAATCATGACTAGTCACAGCTGATCACAATAATTTTAAATAAGTAAATTTGTGTTGGTCATGTTACTGCCTCGTTAAACCTTTGGGGCCAGGAACACCCGGGTCCGCCTGCAGGTTGGGTGCGCTTACAGTTCGGGTGCACCTGAATGCACCTGCAATTGGGTCGCACTGTATTTCTGATATGATCTACAAATTATCAGGAAAACCTGTCTAGAAAAGCAGTTCAACTGCAGGCGCACCAGGACTGTAAGCATGTGTAACTTCGGGCGCACTTGGCCCCAAAGGGTTAATGTGTCAGATACAACCTTGTTCAAATGAGGGATTCTACTGCTGTGAAATAACAAATATGTAGAACTAGGTATCAAATAAATTGGACTGGGAAAACAAGAGATAGCACTTCTGAACTAACTAAATTTGAGATATGGAACACAAAACTCTAAAGACCCTTGATTTTGTTGAAGCAGACACGTCACACTATTTATGAACGGATGCAACCAACTACAGTACAACCCCATTAAACCAAGCTCGGTTAATCCAAACTTTTTTCGGCGGCCCGGCAAAATACTACCATTTATCATATAAAAAAGTTGGTTAATCTAAACTATCGGTTAATCCAAACTATCGGTTAATCCAAACAAAATTGTCAGACCTCAGGCCACTTCCGGTACGGTTAAACCAAACTTGCACGTGGTTATAAGGTCATCTGAGACCATACCGAATTTTGTATATGATAAATGACAGTATTTTGAAGGAACCATAGAAATTTGTTTGGATTACCCGATCGTTTGGTTTAACCGAGCTTGGTTTAACGGGGTTATACTGTATGTACATAAAAAAAGAATCAAAGTGTCACCATACATTGTATATTACATGTGTAATACACTCTTACTCAAAGTCAAAGCCAAAGCCAAAGCTCGGTTAAACCAATGATAGGTTAATCCAAACAAATTTCTAGGCTCCCTTCAAGTTTGGTTTAACAGGGTTATACTGTACTAGGTACTCCAAACTGAATTTTTCTTTTCATTAAGTTAATTTGCAGATGGTACAATTGGAAAGCTCTTATCATTCTGATTACAAATATATATAATAATGGAAAACTTGGTCTATTAGTCCCTGAGTTATTTATTTTTTAATATTTAATTGTTGCCCTTAATTTTACACACATTTTCATGATTCTGCAATTGCTTAAATCCTGATGTTTGAGGCTACCTGCTGAAGGCAAATTACATTTTAATCACATCATTATTCTTTTAACTTATTATTTCTAGTACAAATTCTAATCTCAATTCTTTTCAGATCGTACAAATAAATATTTGTTGAGCAATTTGATATCAAACATGGCAATACGTGTGATTTTCACTAACCGTCCTTGATAAAATCTTTAGAAAATTAATATCTCTGGTTCTATTTGAGATATTGACTTGATATCAAAACGATCAGAATGCAAATATTTATAATGTGATTACATTGTCTTTAAGCTATATCCACATGTACAAAATCTAATAATTTGATTGCTCTAATCAGCATACCCATCCTATGGTTAAGTATAAACTGCTGAGAGTGAGTGCTAAAGAGCAATCTACAAAGATTTGTAAAGAAAGAATTTTTCTATGTAAAATTAAATTTTTCATAAAAAATATTTGGTAAAATCAGGTTTTACGATTGTTCCAAAGTTTTCAAACCTCTTTTAAACAAAAAGTTCCCACCCAAAGTCGGTCGTAATGGATACAAAACTAAAGCTAGTGATCTCTACTTTACTGTGAAAGTAGTTTTTTTAAAGTTTTTTTTTTTTAAAAGCTCTGACGCACTCACTCGCAGAGAACAACATTCAAAGAGGAGTGTGCTGAGAGCAAGTCTCCTATTTTTCCCAATGGCCAGTCAGCATAAGCAACCAGTCCTATGTTTGGAGTACCTATAACTACTGTTACGGAAACAACCATCTTAAAACAATGATTAGTAGAATAACCCCACAAATTCGTCCCTTATGCATAATTTCCAACTTCACCTAAGGTCCCACAGAAGGATGCATTAGATACATGACAAAGGAAGATGGCATTTCCAACTCCGTAACCCGCTGGATGGGCACGCCAATTTTGTTCAGATATCTCCAGAGGAAAGTGCGGACTTGCTGCTTTAGTGTCACAGGAGTGCGTGAAACCTCCAACAGCATGCACAAATATCTGCTTTCCTCTTCCAGCAAGATTAGCGGCGTCCAAGCTAGAGCTTCTTTCGTTGTCGGAAAGATAAAGCCTTCCAGACTGAGATTATAACCACACTTCACCAACAGTTCCGACATCCCGAATGATCTCTTCATCAGGGCTGCTCTCATTGGAGTGAAAAGTGGATCATATCTGCGAGCATCCATTGATGCACCAGCAGAGATGAGAATCTCCGCCAGTTTCACATTGTTCAACATGGAGCATACAACAAGGGGTCGATGAGGTCCAGGACTCCCATCTAGATCACGTCTACTGTCACAGCGATGGCCCTTCGCACCTCGTGCAACCAATAACTGAACGCAGTCTATTTGGCAGTGCTGTATGGCCGTGTCCAATATTTCATAGCCTAGCAAGTTGCAGTGGTTTACATCTGCACCCATTTCAACTAGGCTTGTCACGATGTCAATGTTTTCTGGCATAGCAAGAGTCATAGCATGTCCTAGGATAGTCTCACCACAGTAAAATGGGATCTCTGTGTTGATATCATCCTTGAAAACGTCAAGAATTAGCCGAACATCATCGAGTTCACCATACTTGACTTTATCAGTCAGTACGTGTTCAACACTGTAGTTTATTCTGATTTGGACACTTTCTCTGAGCAGGCGATGGATTTCCCGATAGAAAACCAAAGCATCCCGCAACTTTTCCTTGCTCCACTGCATAACAGCAGCTAGGGTGAAGATGAATGAGAATGACAGTGGGCCAGACATTTTATCAAGCTCTTGAAATTTAAAGCTAGATATTACATTTCCATTTCTCATCAGTGAAACCTGTATTTCATCTTGTCCATCTGATTTTGACCCAATAGCAACTCGTTTTAATGATTCATCGAAGGAGTCCATGTCAGGTTCCATTGTTCATTCCCTGCAACAAAGGAAGTACGATGGCTAAGGGGATGTGCACAAATTACGTCACCTTATGGGGCTGTAGGCGTTTGGCTGGTCATACTGCGAGTTACATTTCAACAGGATGGCTATTTGGACGTAACTACCACAGCTACACACAAACCTGCTAATGTCATTGTGGCCCTACGATGGCAAGTGTGTTCCGATGTTCTTGGAAGGAAAGGGTAAAACTACAAGTGATGGGGTGAGGGGCCTGATATTAGTAGGAACAGAAGAGTATGGGCAGAAGGAAGGTGTCATACTAAGCATGACATGGGGATTTTGAAAAAGGCTAACAGTGTGACATAGGTTATGCACGCTCCCTGCCTGAAATATGGTTACAACAAATTGAAGATTTTAAAGTAAAGTTGCCCTCCCTTTCCACGCCCTCATTTTAAAAATCATTATTAAATTCTGCGCCGACTACAGAGGGCATTAGCGACATTATCACCACTAAAACTTGTCTAACAAATGCCTGTCTACCGTGTGCCACTTATGACATATGACTAAAATGCAAGCTGAGTTTTGTAGTACAGAACAGAAAAACGTCTATATTTACACCTTAATTGGGTTAATTAAGTTTTAGAGCAAATAATTAACTAGTACATATCTCGAAAAAACAAGGAGAGAATGACGACCCCTTGTTATATCATTGTTCTTTCTAGCGCTATATAATGTAGTCTACTGTCCATTACTAATGACCTCCGTACTGTGGTATGAATGCATCATGTTTACAAATGACTGGGGGTAGTTGGTATCTGAACTGACCTGCGTTAGATTGTTTTGATTGAAATTATACTTCTAGTTTTATGTAGGTCTACATATTGACCACCATAGGTTTCAGAAATGGCAGGTTGCATAAAAATGACACCATTTCTTCTATACAACAATTAAATGTTGAATTAATGAAGTAATATCTAAATTTGATATGTAGATTAAAATCTAGGTATGTGTTTAGAAAAATTAATGCTTTTACCAGTCTATGAAGCTTCAATATACAGGTATGGAGACGGCTAATTATCAATGTATCCGGAGAGGTGGGACACTGACCAATTGGATTTGCAATCCCAGCGGGACTATCAGACCGCTACCATGGTTTTGAATCATGGATTGGTATCAAGCTAAACTCAACACATCCCGTTTTCGTCTAGTTAGTCCTCACCAGTAGGTGCATCATGATCATGCACCTAGTTAGAACAAATATCCACCCCCACTCACATTAGGGTGAATGATGACCATGCCTAAATCCGATCAAAAACTGATTTGGTATAAATCATTTAATAGTTATACTAGACTTACCTGTATGTTGACGTATTACTAAGATTCTTACGAATCTACGGATACGAAGATAAGGATCAGGGGAGAGAGGACAAGCTTGCGCATGCCGGAAGTAGCCTCAGTATTCGTAGTTGGAGGGAAGCAAAAAACCTAAAACAAGGATCAGCACCCCTACCTCCCTGAAATATTCCTATAACTTTTATTTTTATACTCGAGTTATTGGGTTGTCCCCTCTCTTCTTTATAGGCGTGGGAGGGTGGGCCCCTGATTCTTTTCTTTGTATTCGTAGATTTGTAAGAATCTTAGTAATACATCAACTTACAGGTAAGTCTAGTATAACTATTAAATTCTTACTTCATCTTCCGAACACCGGAAGTTAAGTATCAGGGGAGAGTCTTTGAAGCATTTTTTTTTTTGTGTACCGACCTTCTCTTTGACTCTTCTTTTCCCCTCTACTTTCTTCCCTTTTCTCTTTTTTCCCTCGCACCACTGTCCACTCTGTCAGCCTTCTGTAATATTATAATTACCATGCTTTAACAGCTTTATTATCATTTGTCAGTTCTTTAATAAACATTTATATACCTTTTGTTTACCTTTTGTATCTAGTCCATATTTAATCAGTGGCTGGATTAAATGTTCATTCACCGCCTCAATCAGTAGAGCGCAGGCCTCTCTCCCCTTGATTCATACCAAGCCAGTTTTTGCTCGGATTTAGACTAGGTTTCCATTCACTCCTACTCTGGGTAGAGGGGGGGGGGGTCGATCTTTTAAAAGGATCGTATCTAGTCCACGAAACAGTGCTGCGGGAGTCCCATAAATAAACGGAAAATCATGACCATGTTAAAGCTGAACTGTCACTACTCCACTGACATACTTTTAAACAGAAAACACTTTTCATTCCTCAGTTATTGTCATTTGTCCCAACTGGGCCGTTTTTATTTGTTTTTCCTTTAGTGAATACATGTTTCCCACTAACTGTACGTGGTAGTTTTCTATTAGTAATTATTCCTTATTTTATGTATTATGCCTGATTTTATCGCTAACAGTTGTTCTGCCGTATTCAAAGAACCGATTGAATTGTTCTCATCTTCATCCCAATATTGTGGTTCTTGTTCTTCTTCATCTGGCTCGTAATCCGCCCACTCGCAGTCACCGCCTCCATCTTGACCCACATGTGCCTTGCGACCATCATCGTGACCCACATATGCCTCGCGACCACCATCTTGACCCACATAGGTCTCGCATTCATAACGCCACTCGTCCCGAGCGTTATCACGTAGACGTTCTGACTCCATGCGGAAAGACTTTGCTTCTTCTCTCGACACCAGCATTTCATTGTACATCTTTTTGAAATCCAACCTTTCAGGTTCTGTTGATTTCTCAGGTAATTCAGCCCCGCTACACACAGTGTTAGCTTGACCTACTTCAGCGTGCTTTGTACGCGTCTTAGACTTTGCTTCTGCCGCCATCTTTTTTCACGGTTTTGTTTTGGCTAGCCTATGCGGTTCCGCCATTCATTTTCCAATTCGCTTAAGCAGTGTAGTGATATCAGTGGCTGGTCTTCAGTAGACATCATTTTTGCCATATATGGTGAGTTCTCAACCAAGATTCTTCAGTAATGCGACCACTCAGTCAATGATAGCCTAGAAGCTTCTATTGTATGGCCGAGATGATGTCCATGCACCTGATCTCGCAGTCTTACTGGTTGTTCTGAAACGACAACATGCAGGGCATTTAGCAGCATTTCTTTCACATAGGCATTCAGATTGTAGTATCTATAATCGTAATTAAGTCCAAACTCCTCCTTTTAAACTTACCATTAGTAGCCTCCTCCAACTCGCTGTTGCCACTTTGCTGCCGAGTTTCAAACTGAGGCTACTTCCGGCCTGCGCAAGCTTGTCCTCTCTCCCCTGATACTTAACTTCCAGTGTTCGGAAGATGAAGTAAGAACTATAAACAAGCTGTTTAGTGCACAGTAATTATCTATGTTGGCGAAGAGTTGACAAACTAAGCAAGAATGAATAAACAACCGAAGTCACTGGATGTTCCCAATTCAACATTTTAAGTCTATTAATCTGCATGATTTAATACATTTTACATTCCAAAAGTAGCAGGCTATGATATATACCCGTACATGAACAATATATTTAGCATATTAGATTGCAAATGCATGTTGTTATGTCCGTGACATAGCCTTCTGACACCTTATGCTATATGGTTGTTTAGCACTAGCAGACTTGTACAAAATGCAGGGCTGCCAGCTTACGAGAGTAACTAATAACTAACACCTGGATTAAATGTTCACCCATACCCATGAATAAAAGATTCACCCCATCCCAGAGCAGGGGTGAATAACAACCCATTAGAAAAAATTGTGAAAGGCTGGGTAAATGAAATGAGCACATAAATTCTAATCTTAATTTAAGAAGCAAAATATATTTTTCACATACATCTTTATATTTACCCGCTACTTACGGAGGAATAATTGATTAAATAACATTTATTGATAATACTTTAAAACTTGAATCAAGAGCATGTAGTGACCGTCATCTTGGTTGTTTTGCATTCCTCCAATTCCATCAACTCTGTGCCAATATAGATAAGCACTGGATGAGGGAAGTAAGAGCTTCTGGTTGTCTTCTCTGATTGTTCTTTTTCTACTAGGTTGTTATTCACCCCGACTGTAGGGACTGGTGAATCTTTTATCTACCTTACCCACAGCATGGGTGAATGACAGCCGTGTCTAAATCCTAGCAAAAACTGCTTTCGTATAAAAAAAAAAAAGAGAAGATGATTGGAGTTATACACTTTTAAAGTCAAATCAAGAGAATTCTAGGGCAGCCATCTTGTGCGCTGGAACCAGCAACACTCAAGTTGTGGTACAACTTGATTCATACCAAGCCAGTTTTTGCTCGGATTTAGACTAGGTTTCCATTCACTCCTACTCTGGGTAGAGGGGGGGGGTCGATCTTTTAAAAGGATCGTATCTAGTCCACGAAACAGTGCTGCGGGAGTCCCATAAATAAACGGAAAATCATGACCATGTTAAAGCTGAACTGTCACTACTCCACTGACATACTTTTAAACCGAAAACCGGATGCGGTGCCCGAATCAGTAGAGCGCAGGCCTCCGGTGCGGACGGTTGGGAGTTCAATTCCCGGTCGAGTCAAACCAATGACTTATAAAATTTATGCTTGTCATTTCTTAGCCAGGCACTCACCATTATTAGGAGGGCAAGGACTGGTTAGCTCAGTGTCGGGATATTCAAAATGTGACTGAGTGGGATATCGGGTCATGGACATGGTGCTGGCGGCCTGATTTCCCAGTGCGGCACCACTATAAAGTCGCCATGAGCATGACATGAGTGTCCACTGACACTGTCACAAGTCGGTACCCATTCTAAGATTATATGACCCTAGGCCTAGTCCTAGATGTTGCCAATCTAAACCGAAAATTCATTAGAATATGCAAAAATAAATTGCTGTTAGAACAGAGACGTTACTGTAAGATGCACGTTAACTATAAATAAATATATATACCCCAGCTATCTCGGTGCAGCAACATTGACTGAGCTAGAGCTAATGAGAGTGAGATCGCCCAACTTTTACCGCACTGAATACTTCCATTATCGCTCACCTTTATTGTTTTCTTTACTTTTAAAGATTTAAAAGTAATTGTATATGTCAATTTTCATATTAAAAGACAGCTATGTATGATATTTCTCATTGCAATGTGATATATACTCACATGTAATATATGTTTCGCTATATTATACCGGAATGTGTAACCATCGATTTTTCGTAGCATTAACTTCGGGAGTTCCCGTATTTTCCCGTACAGCTTCCGACGTCTGCCGATCTCGTAACCATACCAACTACACATAAATGCTCATATATTGCAACGTCACTAAATTGTGTGTAGATGAACCACATACCGACTATATTATTACGCATGTTGTCTAATGTACAAAACATAAGGAGTATACATGTTATGTTTACAATAACAAATACTTAGTTATTATAATTTACATCAGCCTGGAGTTGATGGGTGACTTATTGCAATTTAACCAAAGGGAACTCGGATCTATATACTACTGCGCCATTACCAAACAAGACGTGCTACGGTCAATACCTTTTGGAATGAGCTGACCAAGTTGAATAATTTCGAAATGAATGGGGAAATAGAGGATCATATTACGAAACGATATGAAATCAAGAAGCGGTTAGGAAAGGGGGTAAGTTTTAATTCTACCAATGACAAATTTTGGCTATAATCACTTTGTGTTTAAATACGCCCAATACCACCCGATCTTTAGTTATCCAGTGGAATGTTATGGTCGGTGCGCGAAGTGACGGGTCGGCGCCAAGCCCGGCCCAGAACCTGGTTAAAGCTGCCACAACGTCATAGTACTGGTGGCTATGGGTGGTACCAAACCAGGCCTACTTTCAAAGTAGGGATCGAAAACTGTATCTTGCATCCATGAATGTACATTTCAGCATTTACTTATGATTGGAGTTATTTCTGTTCTATTTGGCTAAGATGTATTAGATTAGTATTACTCTTTTGCAATACAGTATACACTGATGTTGAATACTCATAGTTTACTGGCAATAGGCTGAATAGCAATATTCAATAATTATAATGCGTTCTCTATGGCGGAGTGGTTAGAGTGTCTGACATTTTTCTAGGTCAGACTCCTAATCTGAGGGTAGGCGGTTCGATTCCCCGTGCCCCCAGCTCTGCCAATTTGGATTAACACCGCTGTGTATAACTTACAGCGTCATCAAAGGCCGGTTGCTCTCATACATTGTCTACAGCCGTGTTCACACGGGCAAAATCTAAAGCGATTCAGCCAAGGCGAATACTAGGAATTGAATTAGCGGCCCGTTCACACGGGCAGTACTTGGGGCCGGAAATCGATATCTGCGCATGAGCAAGTCCAGTCTGACCAGCGCCAGTTTTCGGTTAGGCGACGTCACCACGAGAGAGTGGGTTCGACCTAGATATGTATGTACTGAATCGTATTGGTTTGGAACTGGGCAGTGAAAACCTATAAATAAATGATGAAAAAAACATCTGTGCACCTCTATCCGGTTCATAGACCAAATTATATAATATGCGCTTTTGATCGACCGGAAAGTCAACAAACTAAGGTCTCAATTGCGCATGCGTGTCACGTCCTTAAACCGCCTCAGTCGCATTCACACGGGCAAAATAAATCGATTCACAGAAATCGACTCACGTAAACTACCTCGACAAGTGGTTTACAGTATGCGCATCACAGGAATCGATTCAGCCCTAAACCGCCTCAGGCGCCCGTTCACACGCGAAATGTGAGCCGAACTAGGCAAGTCGAATCCTAGGAATCGATTTACATTCCCCGTGTGAACACAGCTTATGTGGTGTGGGAGGTTAAAAACCCCTTGGGTCGGTAAAAGTGTAGGCTCGGGCTTTCTATCGACCAGCAGTGGAGTGGGGAAGACCAGTCGTCTGTGACTGGGATTTCCCTTGCTTGTGACAACTAATGTACCAAAAAAAAAAAAGAGAGACAAATAAGTGTTCACACTTCCTGTCTACCTTGCGCTATATCGCTATAATAGTAATCAATAGTCAACTCGATCTCTTGCACTCAAATATGTTTGTCAGTATAACACTGGCAAACTTATTTGTTGAAAGCTACGTACGTCGTATTGGTATTGCTGATGATAAAGCTAAAGTCTAGTTTTTGTTTATATTTATATCAACAAAAACTAGCCTTCTGCTTTATCATTGCACTAGCATCCGCACTTTCAAATAACTGATTCGATGTGTTGATTGCCATCAATAACCAAACTAACGCTGCATAATTATTCCACTTTACAGCGAATCCGGGTGTAGGATAATACATAAACCTTTTACAAGCCCACCCACCCTTCCACACTGTTAATATTAATATGTATTATCTTCGCTAAGCGCGTAAACAAATACAGGAACTACAACTTGCATGTCTACTAGTACTACCTGCGTGATTAGATTACCATATTTAATCTTAGGCCAACACAAAAAGAAAGATCGCCCACCCCTTATTAAAAAAGATTTTAATTAAAAAAAGAAAACCTGTTAAAAATGTGTCGGGCTAAGCCGCAATTCAGCTTTTGCATTAATTTTAAAGTAATTGCTTTGACTCTTCCATGGTTCGAACCCAGGAGTTAGAATCACATGACCTACCAGAACGGGAGGAGGATGCTCAACTCATTCAGCCATAACGTCTGGTTACATATTACATCTATGTCATATGCCAGAAAAAAAACAAAGAAAAAAACCAAAAACCGCCTTCCAAACCCTGATTTGTGTGATCAAAACGACGATCACCAATTTTTATTTGTTATTTGGCCGTATCTCTTTTTTTCCTCTTTTCTTTTTAATCACCAGACAGAACAATACAAATTTAGCACAATTCAAAACATCATATGTAAATATACAATAGACCCCCCCCAGTTAAGCTGGAAAGTACCCGACTAGAGTAGTTCCAGATTTTGCCAACAGATATCACTAGCTTAACTGGAGGGGTGTAATACACGAAGAGAGTGGTGGTGAAATTCCAGAAGAAAAATACAATATAGTTGTTTAAATATAAAGATATATTACAAGGATAAGAGCTTGAATCCTGTTGAGATATGAATATCTGAATATAATCAAGCATTTCATTATTTTTCCGAACATTCTTTACGGATATATAGCATGTGAAACCATATGTACAAGATTCACCCCGTACTGCTGCAGTAGGGGTGCAAACCAGCCTTATGTAAAAGCTGGCGAAAATGCGGGTAAAAGAATTGAGGGCCTAATTTAACAATCTAAGAAGCAACATTTATTCTTTACATGTGTTTTATTATTTACCCGCTACCTTTGAGTTGAAAAATATAATATAATATCTAGTTTAATAAGATTTAAAAGTGAAATCGACGGCGTTCTGCGGCGGCCATCTTGTCTTTTTTGCATTCTCTCCCATTTCACCAACTCTGTGCCTATATGCATAATATTGGTAGCCAGTTGATACTGGGGCTACATACTGGAGCCTCACTTCCATACTAACGCTATTTTCGCCCGTATTTATATAAGGCTGGTCTTCACCCGTGTACTACAAGTACCGGGTGAATCTTTTATCTAGTGAAACCATAGACAGTCAGGGAAACGACCCGACTAGAGTTCCAGATTCTGCCGATAGATGTCACTAGCTTAACTGGTGGAGGTCTATTGAAAAACTCAACTTGGATGAGAAAATTGTGCATGGCTAGTAGTCCCCGAAATATGTTGAATAAAATTTAGATTATCAATAAGTTTACATTAAACGAAGATGACCAACAACAAAATAGCCAAGCTGTTTAAGGATTTTGTATGGCTCTGTATTTAAAAAGAAGAAAAAGGAAGAAAATTCATCCATCATGTCTCCGGTTATCAGTTTGAAACTTATGTTACTTTCACAAGGTAATATTGTCATAGCACCTCCCAATATTCAGTTGAATTAGGTTATGGTATTGTTGGAGTGCACCAATCCTGAACTGCACCTATGTCAGAAAACGTCTGTTTTTACAGGGGATGGGCCCAGGGGAGCGTTGATTTGTGTGACAATTAAATATATAGGATAGAGAACATTTCCATAATAATTATTATTCATATTATTACTATTGCTGGTATTTCTCCTTTCACTTTTCCTTGCCTTATTATTGGCATGCCGCTCGCTAGGCAAGGTAGCGACAAGTATGCATTTAGTTATACTGATATTTATCCTCTTTGGTTGATATATTTCTAAAGGCATAATAGCCCGTTAACAGATTCGGCCTGTCTATGAATTCATACCTGTCATAATTATAGTGGTCATCTGGCGACGACTGACTCTGTTTTGACTTTGCCTAGACTCGAACCTACACCCCACTCGTCCACATGGGAAGTGACCATCCTACCTATTCAGCCGTCGCTTTTAAACATTTTTATCTGCAGGCATATGGGATAGTATGGAAAGCAATAGATAAACGGTCGGGTGAAGTGGTCGCCGTCAAAAAGATATTCGATGCATTCCGAAATCAAACGGACGCTCAGGTAAGTGTATTTTAAAATAGCTAATGATTGCATGTATGAATTTTATGGCTTCTCAAATTTAAAGATGCATAATCCAATGAAAACATAAAATTGTCCAAACCAAAGCAATTATCTAGATTTGATTATAGATATCTAACTTAGATACTGGTGCACTTTTTAAACATTAGTGGCCACATAGAAAGGAGTACTGAGGTAATTTAATAGAACCTG
This sequence comes from Branchipolynoe longqiensis, assembly GCA_030323885.1. Classification (NCBI taxonomy): domain Eukaryota; kingdom Metazoa; phylum Annelida; class Polychaeta; order Phyllodocida; family Polynoidae; genus Branchipolynoe; species Branchipolynoe longqiensis. The sequence goes on from CM059187.1 coordinate 130,014,533, forward strand.
TTACTGCAGAAGCCTATATGGTGTCAGAGTTTTGGCATGTGTGCTAAAAGTAATTTTGCATGTTTGCACTTCAAATATCTCAAAAGTTAGCAATTTAAAATAAAAGTTACTTCAAACTACAGTAAGGTAGATTGTAATTATCAACCTAATATGTTCAGGGATGAAAGTCGTCGAAAAAGAGCGGAAATGCGAATATTCCCCCATAAGTTTAGCATTGTCAGGGAATCACAGAAGATTTCCGGAAGTGGGGTTTCATATATATATATTGGTATATGCTGATAGTGCTGCGCCATTTGAAGCATGTATTACTATTAGTAGTATACGCTGAGTGATAGTGCTGCTCCGTTTGGAGCATTTATTAGTATTATACGCTGATAGTGCTGCGGCGTCCGCACCACATAGTATTTATACGCTGATGGTGCTGTGGGATTGAAAAATCCCGGAAATCCGCGAAATCGCGGAGATCTTTCATCCTTGTATGTTATGTCAGAAAATGACAGAAGCTCAAGACCTTCGGACTTTAATATACCAGGTGTTTACAAATTGTATTATTCTAGGCCAATTGATTGACTCAATTATCCGTTTTTGATTTTACCAGTGCAATGAAACTATAACATTTTAATCGATTACGTATTTAAGGAAATCAGTCTACGCGTAAGGCTGATCATAAGGTAAAGAAGAACAAAACCCCCCTACCGTCAGCTCACCCCGACAACCACAAACATATCATAGAGCAAAACCACAGTAAGCTATTGATATGAAATATGATAATAAGAAGGGTAGTTCCTAGTCCCTATGGCTGTCTGGATACACATTGCTTACAAATATTTGTTCAGTGTCAACCTTTACCTGTCCATTGAAATCATTGCACTTGATATAGCTGGACTTAATAAATATACCACCAGCCAGACAAAATTGAACTGCGTAATTTGGTTCATAATATTTAAGTAAAGTATAATGGCTAATCATATCTTATCGAGAAAAGATAACCCTGACTAAATATGTGAGACGTTGGTGATCCTAATTAAAATGGTATTTGCATTAGGGGGCAACAAATATGCCAATAAAATATACCAATAATATATGTGCAAAATTGATACGTCTACCCATTAAGGTAGCTATGTTCAGGTGATAATATCCCACTGACCATTAGCAGGTGTCAAAGCAATGACACATTACTGGTGATATATTATGTCACCAACGCTTAGCTTTCACACGGTATTTGCACCTATTACTGTGACTTTGGACACGTGATGTTATTGCACCTATTACTATTACTTTGACACGTGATGTTATTAGTTACTAGAAGACAAGGTTGGGCTCCCAACAGACTAGTACAGTCTGTAATGTTCATCCGAGCATTTAACTAATATAACTAATACATAAACTGGACATGGTCATAGGACCTACAAACTACAGGACTTACCTGTCACAGATTAAGATAAAACTAGGTCAAGCTGCATGACATATGAGTCTAATTTGATATCTCTCCATGGCAAGTGAGTCCTATAAGGGTAACCTTAATGGTGGAAGTTAGAAATGACGACTTCATAAAATTTATTTATGATTAATTGTCTATCTTGAAATAAACAGGGACTATTTTGTTCGCCATTTCTAACATGAATGATCACAGAGGAGTCCTCTTTGAAGTAGTTCGTACTCAGAGACTGCCATGGTAGATTAGTTTGATTAAAATAAGGTTTAAGAAGTAACATTTGTTTTGATTTATATCTAACTCATTACTTTGATCGTGTTATAGTTATTTGCAAGACTGTACAAAGCTGAATTGATGAATTGTTATTGTTTCTTGTCCAAACTATATCCATAGATTATTGCATATTCGACTAGTTCAGTCAGAACTTGCGCCTAAATTGAATGTATTACATGTAAAACAGTATGATTACCTTTAGAGAACTTAATTTACCATTTCAAATAACACCTGTTAAGCGTCTATGGTGTAATAAAGAAAGACACTACTGCGTCACTACTCGTTCCTCATGTTTATGCATCCAATTTACTGTACTTTGAAGGGACAACAAAGTTTTTTTTTATATCCATACACAATACCTCATATTTATAGATGAACAATGAAACTTCAAATAGAACTTGGATTTTCCAGGAATCCGTCAATGACTTCCAAAATATGTCTTAGAAACTGGGCCCATTTAACAAGGGTGGACCACGAATTAGACTGAGTATGCTGGTTGGTTGGTTGTTGGTGTTTTATGTCCTGGTAACATCTAAGGTAATATGGGTACCCACTTGTGACAGTCCACACCCAGGGTGACTTTATAGTGCTGCTCCACTGAGAGATCAGGCTGTCAGCACCATGACCCGATATCCCACTCATTCACATTATCTTGACACTGAGCTAACCAGTCCTTGCCCTATCCTATTCTTGCTGAGCACCAATTAAGGAAGCGAGAAGTATCAATTTTGTAAGTCATTGGTTTGACTCGACCGGGAATTAAATCCCCGATCTCCCGCACGGGAGGCCTGCACTCTACCGATTCGGCCACAGCACCCGGTGTCTGAGAATGCGGATATATGCTAATTGGCCGGTTTCCGATTGCATGTTTGTTAGGTAATCGCATCGATATCATTGTATTCACACAATGTGGTTCATTATGAATTGTTATGTAGCATTAATATTAGTCGCACCCGTACTGATTATGTCTATCAGTACAGGTGCAAATTAGCTTACCATACGTCTACATGTATACATATTGGACTAGCCGATGAACGATAACATCAAATTGACTTATTTAGCTATTGATATTCATGGATAAATAGTATTCTTGTAAAAAAAATTTCGACAGAAACTATTTCTATATATTGTTTTGAATATATTCATTTTTCAAACTTAACATTGTCAGGTGATAATGCTTGCTTTGGACTTACTATGAGCAATGTTGCCCTTAAAGCTGCATAGTCCAATGAAGCATCAAATTTTCAAAACCAAAACAGTTATCTAGAATTGATTCTAAACATCTAACAGAGGTACTGATGCATTTATTAAGTATTTACTGCCTCATATAAGGGAATATAGAAGCAATTTAATAGAACCTGTTAATGCTAAAGCTGACAGTGTCAGAATTTGATATGTTTGCACTTCAAAGATCTCAAAACGTAGTCATTTACAATAAACAGTACTTTAAGCTAAGGTGCGGTAAATTATAAGTATAACCATCAGTTTAATATATTTATCTCGGGGAAAATGACAGAAACACAAAACCATCGAACTATGTAACTTTAAGTTACCAGAAAGAATGTAGCAGAAACAGAAGCCCGACAAACAACAATGCGCTGTTAAGTTTCACTGTTACTAAGCCTTCGGTACGTAGAAAGCTCTCATACTTTCCTTTCTCCGCGGTGCTATTTTTGCCCTAGTGGTCCTGTGGCTATTATTGGGCGTTCGGAATCGATGGGGGCGAACCTCAAAGAAGCACTAGCGGCGGGCAAGGGGGTAGGTAATCCAGTTGTTTATACCAGTAGGCACCGAACGCCTCTGCTGTGACCTTGTCGAATCAAACCAATGACATACAAAATTGATACTTGTCGCTACCTAGCCTGGCTCTCGGCTTTACTAGGATGGGGCAAAGACTAGTTAGCTGAGTGTCAGGATAATGTGACTGAGTGGGATATCAGGTCATGGTGCTCGCAACCTGGCGTCCCAGTGGGACAATAGTATAAGGTCGCCATGAGTGTACACTGTCCTGATATGACCTTAGATGTTGCCAGGACGTAAAGCTCCAACAAACAAAGAGAGGTGTGACCGTGTGTGTCCTGGCAGCACACAGTTACACAAAGGGTCTAAGGGGTCATCCAAAGTTTTCATCATTTTCACCATCAGTACCAGAGTACTGTATGGGGGGGGGGGGGCAGTTATGTAGGACTTTTATGATTTAATAGAATGTCGATGTAATATTATATACTACTGTCATTTTCCATGAGAAAATATTTCTGTGTACTATTTCATGGGAGAGGATGGAGATGGGGCTGGAGGGGGGGGGTCTGGAAATGTAACTAGATCCCCATTTGCCCAACCCAATTATGTTTCATTGTAATTTAGCATGTAACTGGCAATACCTTTATCAGGTCCTATCAGAGAGAGAGAATACATACATACATACATACATACATACATACATACATACATACATACATACATACATACATACATACATACATACATACATACATACATACGTACATACATTCATACATACATACATACATACATCAAGGATGAAAGATCTCCGCGATTTCGCGGATTTCCGGGATTTTCCCTGTAGCTATAAGTGTATACTAATACGTTCTTCAAATGCCGCAGCACTATAAGGGCATACTAATATGTTGTTTTACGCTGCAGCACCATCAGCGTATACTAGTGATATGCGGTGCAGCCACCAAAGCACCATCAGCGTATACTAATATGTTGTTTTACACTGCAGCACCATCAGCGTATACTATTATGTGGTGCAGCCACCGCAGCACCATCAGCGTATACCAATATGTATGAAACCCGACTTCCGGGAATTTTCAGCGATTCCCTGACAATGCTAAACCTATGGGAGAATATCCGCATTTCCGCTTTTCTTCCCGGAGACCACTTTCATCCCTGATACATACATACATACATACATACATACATACATACATACATACATACATACATACATACATACATACATACATACATACATACATACATACATACATACATACATACATACATACATACATGCATGCATGCATGCATGCATGCATGCATGCATGCATACATACATACATACATACATACATACATACATACATACATACATACATACATACATACATATCCCCCCGGACTAAACCGGCGCTCTATACACCTAGGTTCTGCCATCACATGATGCGCGAGAAGGAAGAACAGAGGCGGATGTGGGAAACTGAGGCGTTTATTGTGACGCCTCGGGCAACATACAGAGAAACAGTGAGAATAACAAGCAATGAGAAAGTAAGGTACAACAGGGTAACTGAGGAGGTAAACAGGCTGAGGAGGCACAGAGCAATACAAGGGGCTCATGAGGAGCAGGGGGCTCGCGAGGAGCAGAGAGTCAGGGGCTCATGAGGAGCAGAGGATAAAATAGTGAGGGGCTCATAAGGAGCAGTGTCAGAGTTGGTAGAGGCTGAGTGCTGAGGGAGGCCGGCGGGCGGCCTTATAAGGGGGGAAGTGAGCAGAGGCAGGAGGGGGGGGGGAGTCGCTCAGGGCCGGGGGGGAGTGAGCAGTGGCGGGGGTGAGTCGCTCAGGGCCGGGGGGGAAGTGAGGAGTGGCAGGAGGGGGGGGGTGAGTCGCTCAAGGCCGGGGGAGGGCGAGGTGAGCAGCGGGCGTCGCGCGAGGCGCGAGTGCTGGGTGAACGGGTAGAGGGGGTGAGTCGTTCTCCCTCCCCTCGCATCAAACGAAATGCTTCGCATTACGACCAATGTGAACCTTGACCTGAATGACCGAGTTTAATCCCGGTCATTTTCCCCTGCCGTACTCTCTCTCACATTCTCTCTTTCTCTAATTATGTTGAAATCAATGTTACTACGATTTACGAAATGGCTAAAAACTTGAGATTCTTTCCTCTAGTTCAAGCCCCCTCGAAACTGTAGCATTATGAATCTACTTTGCAACTCACTTTCACTTCTAAGACAAATAATTGCACATTCGCGTATTTTCTTCTTCTTTTCAGCCACAGGGCTACGCACACATGGGACGCAGGTGGTATGTCCATGTGTCTGGCGGGGGAGGGGGGGTAGGTGATCTAGGCCACATCCAAGCAGCCTAACCACTATTTATAAATCATTCCGCTTCTGCCATGCTCAGTACCAATCATGTTATCGATCGATATCTGATCGACAGTGCTGTGTTTTCCCCACAGACCGTGTCCGTGTGGCTAGATCTATAGCAACACTGCTAAGCAAACTAAAGCTACATTACAAGGAAGGAACTATATTTCAAATTTAACACGCTTTCCTGCTTCATGCCCACTTGTAATACTTTATTTCTGGGTGATTACTTTTCTAAAAAAAAGAAAGATTATTTAGCCATGACCGGGTGCGGTAGTATACCGCTGGTCTCGCATGCGGAAGGTCGGGAGCTCGGTTTTCGGTCGAGTCAAACTATTGACTTATATAATTGATACTTGTTGCTTCCTAGCCTGGCACTCAGCATTAATAGGATAGGGAAAGGACTGGTTAGCTCAGTGTGAGGATAACATGACTGAGTGGGATATCAGGTCATGGGGCTGGTGGCTTGGTTTCCCAGTGGAGCACCACTATAAAGTGACCATGAGTGCGCACTGTCACGAGTCGGTACCCGTCCTGATACGACCTGAGATGTTACCAGGATGTAAAGCTCCAACAACCAACCAACATGGCTCTCTTAAAACATAAATCCACTATCTATCGTGGATTTCAGAGCACGTTTTCATTGGTTATTTCTTTGTCTACATGTGCTTTAAGGAAATTCTTGCCATATTCGGTAAATATATTTCGTCAGGTCATGAAGACTTATTTTCCAGGTCAAGTCACTTGTGGCTAATGCTCTTAATCTCACCGAGCCTATGGGGAATTGGGAGGTGCGAGTCTTTGTAGTTTTTATTTCCTGTCACACCTACTCTCCGAAAATCGTTGATTTACCTTTTTACACAGTTAAACGAGGGACATCACGTACTGAGGCAGTTGTCATTCACACCTAAGTAATTGACCCCCGCCAACACTCGTGCATCTCATCTGAAACTAATTGGAATCGAACCTTTAATATTCTTTTATTTAAAAAAGATTTATGTTGTAACGGTCAGAAGACCAGTGCCCGGCTGCTGACCCCCACCCCCCAAAAAGACCCACCCCACAAACAACAATAACCAAAAAAACTAAGCACACGAAAAAACCCACAAAAAAACAACAACAACCCCCCTCCCAAAAACAACCAACAAACCTGATGCTATTCGATTGGAATGCATTAGAAAATATAGTTGTCTTGAATAGACATCTGTACATTAAGACCAACATGGTGTTGTCCTAACATAGCAGTTGGCCTGTCATTGAAGGAATAATCGATTGAAACAACGACAGTTTATCTATTGAAAATCGGTTTGCATACGGTTTGCCGATGACAACGTTCGCTGAAGACAGGTACGACTGTATATTATAAACATGTTAATTAATTCCATTGTTGTAAGTGGCTAATAGCCTCATACTTATATTTTCAGCGTACATTTCGGGAGATTATGTTCCTACAAGAGTTTGGCGACCACCCCAACATCGTCAAGCTCCACAACGTCCTCAAAGCGGATAACGACAAGGACATATATCTCGTCTTCGAATTCATGGGTACGTGATTCCTCTGGTCATGCATGCACCAAACCGCATAATTTAGGAGAAATATTCTAGGTTTACAATTAAAATTCGCAAATCTTAATACCCTACATGTATTATCTTTACATACGCGTAAATATATATGTAATACTCAGGCAGGGTAGAACAATAAAGGTTGCCCGGGGCACCTAGTTTACTCGGTCGGGCAGGTGTAGTTCTCGGTGACCTTCCCGAACGGACAAATCTTTATTGTTCTGATCTGCAGTAGAAGATTTCAATTTTAATTGGCTGACTTGGGCTTGGCCAAGTAGTTTTGTCACTCGGGAAAAAAGAATGTTCAGTCAGCCAATTGGGCAAGTGGGAAAAAAAGTTACTGTCCTATCCTGAATAATTTGAGTGGATGGGCAGGATGATTTAAAATGGGGCGACGTAGCCAAAGGCTGAAGCCCATTTGAAAACATCTCATCCATCCACATGAATTATTAAATATTATGATGCCTGCAAGTATGCACAATCATGTTTTTCCTGGTTCTTATTTGATTTAATTAAATTTCACAAATATAGAGCTACTGTTCTTTTATGAAACTATATTTTAGTGAAATCAAATAGTACTTGTATCATTCAGCTGAACAGAAGGCCCCATTATATCAAAGGAACAAATATCAAATGACCAAAAGAACAATCAACTAAATATACGATGCAGACAATTGTTTTCTGCACCTACACCTCAGCATAGTGCTCTTCATGTAGACTAGATGTACCACGTGATCCACCCCCCCTCCCCCCATCTCAGAGATCATGGATCAATATATAATTAGCGAAACTAAGAGTATGCAGGGGCTGTCTGCTACTGCTAGCCTTTTAAAGCTGCATAGTCTGATCAAAGCATCACTTAAAAACAAAGAAACCCCTTAACTAGATTGGATTCTATATAGCAATAGCCATATATACAGGTAATTAAGCATTTCTGTCTGCATAGAAGAGAAAAGTAAGTACATTTAATATAACCTATTACTGCTAAAGACTAGCGCTGTCAGAGTTTTAGCATGCAAGCCAAACTTATTTTTACATGTTTTTACTTCAAATATCTCCAAAGTTAATCATTTAAAATATAAGTCGCTTTAAAGTAAAGTAAGGTAGATTATAATGATCAACCTAATATATTTATCTCAACGCAGGACATAAACTTAAAACCATCGAACTATGCAACTTTAAGGTAACATTTGTATACACCATAGCTCTTCAGAATAAAGAATCGTATTATTCAAACAACATTTAATCTTGGTAGTTTGTAGAACGCGGTGACATGCTCCTGGTTATTCTAATCTAGATATATCAACGTTATATTTGTGGGGTGGATGACTGTGGTCCACGGATAAAATGTACTGAATCTGACCCCTGGTTACCGACATGATGTCTATTACTTACACTGTCGGTCACTCACTCACTCACTCACTCACTCACTCACTCACCTACTCACCCACTCACTCACCCACTACACTACACTACGCTACATTGATCTCAATGCACCAGTACCGAGTGTGGTGGCCGAATCGGTAGAACGCGGGCCGCACGTGTGGAATGTCGGGATTATAAAATGACTTATAAAATTTATACTTGTCGCTTCCTAGCCTGACGCTTGGGATTAATAGGATATGGCACGGACTGGTTAGCTCAGTGTCAAGATAATGTGAATGAGTGGGATATCAGGTCAGGGTGCTGGTGGCCTGATTTCCCAGTGAGGCAGCACTATATAGTCGCCACGAGTGCACACTGTCACAAGTCGGTACCCATCCTGATATGACCATAGATGTTGCCAGGATGTAAAACTCCAACAACTAACCAACCAATGCACCAGTAAAAAGCAGCAGCAGCTATAAATCCAGAAGTCTGACTGAGAGGCATTATTTAAGTACTTCACGTAAAATTTACTGTTATAAGCACCCGCACATGCACACCACCAGCCCATGTACACACACGCGCACGCACGCGCGCGCGCACACACACACACACACACACACACACACACACACACACACACACACACACACACACACACACACACACACACACAGGAAGTGTTTGAGATCAACTTAACAAGATGAAAATCTGTTATTGTGAAAATGTTGATTATGAGAATTTGTTAGATAAACAATGCCATAATGGAAGAAACAAATCTAAGTAATAATTCAAGGAAGAATATAGTCAAGATGGAGATAAACGCTCAATATTTAGGGTTGCATAGTCCGATGGTTTTGAGTTTCTATCATTTTCTGAGATAAATATATTAGGTTGATTGTTATACTTTACCCTACATTAGCTTGAAGTGATTTGATTTAAAATGGCTAACTTTTGATATATCTGAAGTGCAAATATGCTGAATTAGTTTTGGCAAGCTTACCAACACTCTGCAGTAACAGGTTGTATTAAATTGACTCAGTGTTCCCTTCTATGTGGCCAGACATGTTTATTAAGTTCACAAGTATCTAAAGTAGATGCACAATCAAATCTAGACGACTGTTTTGGTTTTGAAAATTTGATGTTTTCATCAGGCTATGCAGCTTAAAAAAACACCTTAATTAACGGGCAGTAGCATGAGGCCTTTTTGTATTGTCACTTACAGTCCTTGACAGGTCCTGACTTGTCTCCAGATATCACGTGTATTACCAACTTTTCACCGACAAGCTTTAACAGAGCTGCAGAATTATCACACTGTAAATGTAAAAAAATATGGTCACATAAACGAACAAAAGGGCCAGGATTTGATAATGCGAATTAAAAATTATCAAGTTTAGCGGAACCTGTTTTTGTGAAAATATATGGTGATTCGGAAATAAATGAACTCCTAGAAAGAAAGGGTCACACTTGGAAACTTTTGATTTTGCAACATTCATATGACTTATATTAGCAAAGATGCTTCCATACAATGGTTCTTTAACGAGACCTTTTGTTAAAGAAGAATGCGCATTGCTGTTGCTGACCTAAAAAAAAAAGCAACATTTAATCTTGTTAGTTTGTTGAATTCAGTAAACGGCTCCTGTTTATTCTAAACTGTGACATCGTTGTATCAACGTCATGTTTTGGGAAGGGTGGGGGTAATCTAAAACCACATACGTTACTCGATATCAATAATTTGCTTCACAATAGTAACATTTCTCTCGCCATCAAGCAAAAAAAACAAACCGCGCACCTCCAAAACACAAAAGCACCTTTACTAAATTACTTTTAAAAATGTATTATTATTATTATTATTATTATTATTATTATTATTATTATTATTATTATGTGTCGTTATATACGTTGGGACTTTTGGAAACCATTCTGAAACTTCCACTTTATTATTCACTCACACGAGGCTGAGAAGTGGCCGATGGAGTATTAGTGACATGGACCAGGGTTGCCTACTAATGTAGTACATAAAGCCGTCGGTACACACTGGCCTCTTTGAGAGGTACCTAGGCTGTCAATTGTGTAAACTTAACTATAGAGTGTAAGCGTGCTTTGGTTTTGTAGTCGGGTTGGTACTTGGCATTATTAACACCGGGCAACGAATGATTTGCCTAGTATCAGGATAATGTGACTGAATAGGATGTCGGATCATGGTGCTGGTGGCCTTGTCTCCCAGTAGGGCAACACTATAAAGTTGCAATGAGTGCGCACAGTTACAAGTCGGTACCCGTCCTGATATGACCGTAGATGTTGACAGGACGTAACACTTCAACAATCAACCAACCTATTTAAATGGAGTTTATCCTATGTGCCCTGTGTTAATCCTATGTGTTCGCTCCCCCCAGACACTGACCTGCACAATGTGATAAAGCGTGGGAACATATTGAAGGATGTTCACAAGCGGTACATAATGTACCAATTACTGAAGGCTACCAAGTACCTACATTCCGGAAACGTCATCCACCGTGACCAGAAGGTAATCAGTAGTTACAACTCACCTGTTACAGTACAGTAGTGTCCTGATATGACCTTAGATGTTGTCACGACGTAAAACTCCAACAACCAACAAACCATTACAGTAGTAGCCATCCTCAGTGACCCCTGTCATTGGACAACCCTGTATAAAGTTGCCATGAGTGCACACTGTCACAAGTCGGTACCCGTCCTGATATGACCTTAGACGTTGCCAGGATGTAAAACTCCAACAACCAACCAACCATATGCAATGTCCAAACCAAGGTTCACATGCATCGCTGAAAGACTTGAATGTTCTTGAATTTGGATATTTGGTTTGAGTACCCTCAACATGTCCTCGGATTTAATTCGCAGCACTCGGAAGAAGAACAGAACAAGTGTTTATAAACGTAAATTTATTGAAATGATAATCAGTAATTAATCAGATTGAATCAGAATTGTTCAGACTCGATCAGTCTAATCAGAGTCATGAGTAAGGTAATCAGAATCAATGTCAGTGCCCAGAGTCGGTAAAGGCTGGCTCTGCGTGCAGGTGGCTGTCACCGTGCAATTGCGGAAGTCTTGCTTCCGGGAGGTCATCAAGTTCAGGTGAGCTCAGGATAATCCGGAATGCAGGGTGGCGCTTCAGAGTCAGTAGTGATTGCTCAGATGAGATCAGGATAATGATAATCGGTTATGGCTTCTGGAGCGAAGTAAAGTTGACATGGTGAAGATCAATAACAATAAACAGTCAGAGTGTCAGAAATCAGCACTTCACCCCATTAAGAAAAGGGTTGGAAGGGTGGGTAATTTTGAGGTTGCTCCGACGAGAGACAAGACCGAAGTGGAGAGGAGTGGGCGGGGAGGGTCACGTGCTTGGGTTCGACTACCCTCGTTCGCGAATTAACTATGTTGAACATACGTAATTATATGTTCTTTAATGTTTTTGAATCTGGTAGCCAACTTTTTGTATGAACTCTGATTATAACATCTCACATGATATTTGAGATGCATTTGTTTTGTACACATTTCTGTCAGTTACTTTTGTGGAAATGTTTTCTCAACATTACACACTTTTGGGTGGATTGTAAAAAAATCAATCTAGGAAAATGCTCTTCAATGTTCTTGAATCGGGTGTCCAACTTTTAGTATGAACCCTGGTACAAACTCTTTTTGTCTCATTCGACTGTTTAATGAAAGGACACCTGCCATGTCTGGACAACATTGGTCTGAATGCAGAGTTGTCTTCTGAACACAAGTACATGGTATACATCCTCTGAACTCCAGTGCGCCCTTAGTCGCTGCCGTGTTGGCCACTCGTGGCTTACACATGCTTTTCTGCTCAAGGGGGAACCTCCCCCTGAATGTATTGGGTGTCAGTCCCCACTGACACTCAAACACATTTTACTAAGTTGCGTTGATTTTTTGGCCCTGCGCCAACGGTTCTACACTGCAGGCAGTATGCATGACCTTTTTACTAAGGTAAAACAGGAAAACATTTTAGCCTTTTTGAGGGCAGCTGGACTGTACCACCTTATATAGTTTACTAAATGGATTCTATTAATTATTAATGAAACTTTTCTTTTTCTATGGGAATTTGTTTCCCTTGACCACAGATATATGATTGTGAGCTTTCTAATTTAATTAGTGTCTATTGGCACATAATTGATTGTCTGCTTTTACATGTAAAAGCGATGGTTTGAACAAAAAACAAACATTTCTCGCCGTGAATATGGCCTATGCTGCCGACACGGCGTAAAGCAACCACCAATCAATCAATCAATCTATTGTATAGAGAGTCCCTTTTATATATTTCCTGCAAATCATCTTAGGTTTCAACAAGTAGTATCTAAGGTGAATATATATATATATAGACTCAAATCTATTTCATCGGACTATGCAGCTTTAAGAAAGAGAGAAGTGTGGATGTAGGGGGGAGGGGAGGGGCGGGGCTCGACGGGGTATATCCCCACATGAAGGAAACCCGGAAGTAGAACTGTGTTGCACAGTTCTGAACACATCCGTTATACACTGGTAGTGAGTGGTAACAGAGGTTGCATTGTGAGCAGAGCGGGTGTTGTGATGGGTGTTGACAGGTGTTGTCATGCTTACAGCTGTTGTGAGAGGGGCTGTGGCTGTGTGTTGTTGGCAACCCGGACCTATTCCCGACTCAGTGGCCGCCCCATGAAATCGATATAGGTTCGATTGGACTGAAATGTACATGCTTACCTCACCTCACTGCCGTCGTCACGCATGCGCACACGCAGCGAGCTGTGCTTGGTTACCATAAGCATACACCAAGACACCCATTTTGCTGCTCAGCCTAAACACACATGTAATGAAAAATGACTGCCCAAGAAAAGTGTACATGGCTGTGCTTTGATGATGATGATGATGATGATGATGATGATGACGATGATGATGATGATTTTTGTTTGTTTTAATTTTGTTGTTGTACATTAGTTCATTAAGCAGGGGAAATTTCAATTTCAGACAATTGGTCTTCCTCCTTCCACTGCTCCTTGCCCTATCCTGCTAATGTCGAATACCAGGATAGGCAGCGACAATCATTAATTTTAAAGCTATTGCTTTGATTCGGCCAGGTTTCGAACCCGGGATTTCAAATCCCACGACGTCCGAAAAGGGGAGATGGGCGCTTTTGTAGGAAAATAGGATCTCCATTGACTTATTAATTAGATCATGTCAATTCACCTGCAATTCCAGATTGACTTATTCAATTATAGTTATCTTATTTTGAACTCGCAATGTTTATTTTAAAGGGAAGGGAAAGAAAATATTCAAAAACAATTCAGGACATTCCGATAGTAACATTTTGTTTCTGAATGAAAAATCACATCGCGATTTCTGTAGTATAATAATCACCCCCTCCCCTCGGATTAGGATACTACATAGCACACCGGGCACTATTTCACCCACAAGGTACTACATAGGACATATGGCACCATGTATGACACAGGTGCACTACATTCCACACAGAGCACTATGTTCCAGTCAGGGAACACACGGCACTGCGTTCTACACAGGTTACTAACACTAGGTATCACACAGTGCACTATGTTCCACATAGAGCTCTACGTTAGTAAGTGTTTTTAAAGGGCAACTCTGCATCATTCAAACCAACGTTACCTTGAATTAACAAGCGTCCTATCATCGGAAGCAGCTGATCAGAAGGACAGAAAAATAAGGCAAAATCGCTGAGAAAACTGTTCGTACAGGGTGTGATTACAAAGGGCAGTGGTTCATTGATTACAGAAGTCGCTGAAGATATCTACTTCTGCATATGTGATTCTAGCTGTAAACAACAGCAATGACCTTATTTAGTTTCCAAACGCTATCGACAAATGGATAGCTCTCGGCAGGTATGTGTAGCCACAAGTAGTCCACAGCTGGACCAAGGTAGCTTCCAGTGTTTGTTTGTTGTTGTTTTACTTCCTAGCAACATCTAAGGTAATATCAGGACGTGTACCGACTTATGACAGTGCGACTTTAGAGACAGGGAGACCAGGTGCCAGCACCATGACCTGATATCCCACTCAGTCACATTATCCTGACACTGAGCCAACCAGTCCTTGCCCTATCCTAATAATACTGAGCGCCTGGCTAGGAAGCGATAAGTATCAATTTTTAAGTCATTGGTTTGACTCGACCAGGGTTCGAATCCACGATCCCATGGGTTCGGATCCCCCGATCTCCCAAAACCCCCGATCTCCCAAAACAGGAGACGGACGCTCAACTCATTCGACCATCCCGTCTGGTAGCTTCCAGTGTGAACCACCAGGAGGGGCCACTGCTTAACCCCATGACGGAGTAGAGAAACTGAACTATATGCGTCAAAGTATTACTGTTATCGAGATATGGTTATTTTAGTGTGTATGTGTATGCGCATGTCATAGAGGGGTAGGCCGAGTCCGAGGCCACAGTCAGTCTGAGTTATTTCAAATGGTCCAAAACCAAATGGTCCAAAACCTTTCCGCCTACCTACAAGGTGTATGGTAAATTTGTGTCTTTTGTTTTTTTATTGCACCTCTACTGCAATGTTTCCTTATTTTATATGGAACTAAATACTCTCATAACTGACGTGGTATGGTATTAGTGTCATTCGATGTATTTGCTCTCATGACTTTGTATTGAACTTGTCATTCGATATATATATTCTCTTGTGACTTTGTATGGAACCAGTGTCATTCGATGTATGTGCTCTCATGACTATATGGCACCAGTGTCATTTGATGTATATACTGTCGTGACTTTTGTCTGGTACTAGTTTTATTTGATGTATGCACTGTCGTGACTTTGTATGGTATCAGTGTTATTTAATGTATATATTTTCGGGACTTTGTATGGCAGTAGATTCATTTGATATATATTTTCATGACTTTGTATAGCACGAGTGTCGTTCGATTCTCTCGTGACTTTGTATGATTTCAGACTCTTCTGACTTAGTATGGCGCCAGTGACAGTGTCATTCGATGCATATACTCTCATGACTTTGTATGGCACTAGTGTCATTCGATATATATATATATACTCTTGTGACTTAGTATTGTGCCAGTGTCATTCGATGCATATAGTCTCATGACTTTGTATTTCACTAGTGTCATTCAATATATACTCTTGTGACTTAGTATGGCGCCAGTGACAGTGTCATTCGATGTATATACTTTAATGACTTTGTATGGCACTAGTGTCATTCGATATATTTACTTTTGTGACTTAGTATTGTGCCAGTGTCATTCGGTGCATATAGTCTCATGACTTTGTATTGCACTAGTGTCATTCAATATATACTCTTGTAACATAGTATGGCTCCAGTGTCATTCGACGGAGCAGAAAACACTCCAGTCTCAAAGTAAAATACATATACGCAGTAGACAATCTTACACCAGTGTATTTAATTAACGCGCCCACAGCCTTCGAACATCCTGCTGGACGGGGAGTGCTTTGTGAAGATGTGTGACTTCGGCCTGGCTCGGTCACTGTCACAAATCACCTTGGACGAGCAAGGCGACCCCAGTCTCACCGAATACGTGGCTACACGCTGGTACCGGGCGCCCGAGATCCTCCTAGCGTCAAATCGGTAATTGAATTCAAGTTTTATGCAGCTAATTAGTAGAGTAGCATATGTGGGTTCGCCCTATTCAAAGCCCAATAAATACCTCCACACGTAGTATTGTTGTCATTTTTCTTTTTTTATATCCCTCCAAAATTAAACCTTATTGGTGGGCTATAACCCTGGGTGGTTATTAGCATTAAATTGACCAAGTCTGGGAGGTGCATCTTAATTAAGCCATGGGCTATTTGGTTCCAGGAATTGGCCTTTTCCCACATATCAATTATTGTAGCGAATTGTATGATGACACAGGAATTGACTCAAGCCTGAAAGTTTAATTTTCACTATTGTTGAACTGCATGCTAATGGTTCTGATGACTTTGATGTGTTTTCAGCTATACAAAAGGCGTGGACATGTGGAGCATGGGTTGTATCCTCGGAGAAATGTTACTGGGCAAACCCGTGTTTCCAGGATCCTCTACGTTAAACCAAATAGAAAGGATCATGTCTACAATAGACCTGCCCACACCCGAAGGTTAGCCACATAGCTAATACGGGTGTTCCCAGTTCCGCTGGTCCCCCACCAGCAAGGACTGAGTCTGCGACCCAGCACGCCGGGTCGCAGCTTCAGCTTATACACAAGAGTTGGGGTTGGTCACCTTACCAGCGCTTTCCTTCGCTATAGACCCTATATGCTTTGCATATATAACCTCAGCCTTCCTGATTGCCAACTTTGGTAAGGTTTTAGCCATACATTTGTTTTGAAAGTTGCATTGTCTGATGGTTTTGCATTTCTGTCATTTTCTGAGATAATTCTATTAGGTTGATCATTATAATCTACCTTAGTTTACTTTGAAATTACTTTGATTTGTGACTAACTTGAGAAGTATTTGAAGTGTAAAAATGACAAATTAATGTTGGCGTGCTTGTCAAGACTCTGACCTCATAGACTTCAACAGTAACAGATTCTATCAAATTGACTTAATATACCCTTCTGTGCAGAAAAACATACTTAATAATAGATATGTAGGTTCAAATACTTTCGAAAATTGGATGTTTTCAGCGGACTGTGCAGCTTTAATAGAGATTGCAGTGAAATTATCCTGGCATATATTTTACATTGGATAAAATGACATTGTGTGTTTGTGTATTCACCACCTCCCCCCAGGTTCCAGTGTGTAAGCTGACGCTACGACATTCTGGGTCGCATCTTAAGTTTTTCCTCAATTCAGGGACCAATGGACACAAACTCATAATACTAGTATTTAACAGCAACACGCCATCTTGTATATACATATTCAACAGCTAAAGCCTTACCTGATATAGTAAACTAGAAAAACACAATTAGCATTAAATGTAACTATCACATGGCTATATTAAAGTTCCATAGTCCGATGGTTTTCAGTTTCTATATTTTTATCAATGATAAATATATTAGGTTGATCATTATAATATACTTTGTTTTAATTTAAACTAAATTTGACTTTACGGGTTATCTTTGGAGATATTTGAAGTGAAAATGTGTTAAATTAATGTTGGTGTGCATGTCAAAATTCTGAAATCATAGGCTTCAACAGTAACATATTCTATTAAATTGACCTGTCATTTCCTTCTATGCAGCACTGAATGCTTACTAATTGCACCGATATCTAAGTTTGTTATGTAGAATCAAATCGAGGTAAGTTTTTGGTTGTGTAAATTTGATGCTTTCATCGGACTATGCAGCTTTACTCCTTTAGCAAATATGTGTGTCAGTAACTGTCAATATCAACGGGTGGAAGGCCAGTGCTCCGCCATTAATAAATGATACATTCAGACCGATCAATATTCACTCCACAGAGCAATGTATATATATTCTCCTTTTTATATTTATATAACATTTAAAGCTGCATAGTCCGATGAAGCATCACATTTTCAAAACCAAAATAATTATTCAGATTTGATTCTACATATCAAACTGAACCAACCGGGAAAGATTGACAATCTTATTCAGGAGGCAAACACCATGGATATCGATATAATGGGAGTATGTGAAACCAGATGGACGGACTCCGGTTACATCGAGAAAGACAACCACATTTTCATTTACTCTGCAGGAGAACAACATGCTCACGGAGTTGGCGTTCTAATGAAACAACAATATGGAAAGTATATAATGGGCTATTGGACCATCAATAACAGAATGATGTTGGTTAAACTAAGAGCCAAACCGTTTAATATGGCCATCATGGTAGTGTATTCACCAACACAAAGCTACGAGGATTGGGAAGTTGAGTCCTTCTATGAGGATGTGGAAGCTGGTTTAAAACAAACAAAGCCAAGTGATATCCTTGTAGTGCTTGGCGACCTAAATGCAAAGGTTGGACAGGAACAATATCCGAAGGTGACTGGACACTATGGACTGGGAACCCGAAAAGACAGAGGAGAACGCCTGTTACAATTCTGCGTAAAAAACAAACTGGTCATAACTAATACCTTCTTCCAACAGCCAAATAGAAGACTATACACATGGAAGAGCCCAGGAGATGTCTGCAGGAACCAGATCGATTACATCATGATTAAAGATAGATTTAAAAACAGTATAAATAGAATAAAAACATACCCAGGTGCAGATATAGGTTCGGATCATAACCCACTCATTGCCACCATAGAAGTCAAACTGAGGAAGTCGAAATCCTCACAGATAAAGAGGCCATACTATGACATCACAGCACTTAAACAACCAGAACTGAGGAAAACCTATGCAGTGGAGGTGAACAACAAATATGAATCTTTACTCATGGAACTAAGCGAACAAAATGAAAATAAAGAATCAAAAATGGAGAATAACTGGAAGTGTTTCAAGGAAAGCCTAAAACAAACAAATGAAATATTGCTCCCACTGAAAAAAAGGGTAACACAGAAGGCATGGATGACAGATGAAATCCTACAACTAATGAAAGAGAGGAAGATACATAAGAATACAATGAAATACCATGGAATGGACAGGGAAGTAAAGAACAAGTGCTCCCAAGAAAAAGAAAGATGGCTGAGATCGAAATGTGAGGAAATAGAAACCCTTGAAAACAATCATCAGACAAGGGATATGTACGAAAGGGTCAGAGAAATGACAAATAATAAGCAGTCTTCGAAACAAAGAGGATGTATCAAGAATAAGAAAGGACAACTAGTTTTTGATGAAGAAGTCTCTCATAGATGGTCTGAATATATCGAAGAACTTTTTGACGGGCAGAGAGAGGAAATACCTGAGATGAGGAATACTGATGGGCTTCCTATTCTCGAGAGCGAAGTAATAAGAGCCATTGGGAAACTTCGGAATGGGAAAGCAGTAGGAACAGACGATATCTCTTCTGAAATGTTAAAAGCTTTGGAGGGAGCTAGCATCACAAGGATAACTGCTCTTTTTAATGACATATATAACACCGGATATATTCCATCAGACTTAAGAAAATCTATATTTATTGCCCTTCCTAAGAAACCAAAAGCGGTGGAATGCTCGGATTTCAGAACAATAAGCCTCATGAGCCATGTTATTAAAGCTTTACTCAAAATACTACTAGAAAGGATTAAACAAAAATTTAATCGAGAGGTATCAGAAGAGCAATTTGGATTCAGACCAAACAGTGGAACAAGGGAAGCCATTTTTAACATGAGAACAATAATTGAGAGACACCTAGAAGTAGATAAGGATATATACATATGTTATATAGACTACGCTAAAGCATTTGACAAAGTACATCATAAGAAACTCATAGAAGCTCTACAAAAAATCGGACTAGACGGTAAGGACGTTCGGCTTGTGGCCAACATCTACTAGGAACAGTATGCTGCTGTAAGAATTGGAGACTCATTGACACCAGAAGTGAAGATCAAATGTGGAGTGCGACAAGGATGTGTTCTATCACCTAGTCTTTTCAACATTTATACGGAAATGATTTTCAGAGAAATAGATGACATCATAGGAATAAATGTTGGAGGTGGAAATATCAATAACACAAGATACGCAGACTATACAGCACTGCTAGCCTTAACGTCAAATCGACTACAAGATATAGTGAATGAAGTAAAAGAAAAAAGTGAGAGCTGTGGCCTCAAAATGAATGTAAAGAAGACAAAATCCATGGTTGTCAGCAGAAAGGAATACAAACCAAGAGCAGAGATAAAAGTTAATGGTGTAATCTTGGAGCAGGTAGAGTCATTTGTGTATCTGGGCCATTTAATAACTAGTGATGGCGGATGTGAAAGAGAGATTAAACGGAGAATAAACATTGCCAAAACAACATTTCTAAAGATGCAGAAAGTACTAACATCTAGAGACATAAATATAAAAACAAGACTCCGACTGCTAAAATGCTATGCGTGGTCTACACTTTTATATTGCTGCGAGACATGGACTTTGAAGAAAGCAATAACAACAAAGCTTGAGGGATTTGAAATGTGGCAATACAGAAGAATGTTAAAAATTCCATGGACAGCAATGATAAGCAACGTGGAGGTCCTAACAAGAATGAAAATAAAGAGACAGATAATACAAACGATCAAAAACAGAAAAATTAAATACTTTGGCCACATGATACGACACCAGGAATCACAGAGAAGAATACTGGAAGGGAAGATAGAAGGGAAAAGACCAAGAGGGAGAAGGAGAACAACATGGATGGACAACATCACTGAGTGGACAGCAATGAGCTATGCGGAATGCGTGAGAGGAACGAATGACAGGAAGAGATGGAGGTCCATTTCAGCCAACCTTCTTCGAGAAGACGGCACCCATTGATTGATCAAACTGAAATACTGATGTATGTTTTAAGCAATTTATAAAACATCTGAGAACCGGCCGTCTGGAACCCACATGTTTTACAAACACTCCTCAGGTGGGGCCTGACAACTGACTGTCAGTCCTCACCTCCAGTGTTACTCTCAACAACTCATTAAGAATGAAAGGGAGACAAATCACACAAGATTGACAGTGAAGGGTTTTGCTTTATTGGCATCAACTCCTGTTCACCTACTAGCGACCTATCACCCTGACTCCTTACCAGCTGTACACACACACTCACATACTCCTGTCCCAGCTCATCCACAATCAGTGCCTACAGCCCATTGAACCTGAGTCCAATGGGTGTTACACACAGCTCAGCCTCTTTGGAGTGTATATGCTCTAGTTGAAGTGTAGAGAGTGGAGTGGTCTCAAAGAGTGCCTAGTATGGGGTGTGCATGGCAGCTATAAGGAACCCAGGTGACTGGACTCACACAGCTCAGCCAATCAGACACCCTCTACAGCCTGGGTGGGCGACACCCTAATAGGGGGCAGCTGTCACTCAACCCCAGCTGCAGGTGGTGTGCATAATGTATGCAGGATGGCTGGGTGTGCTTGTCCATCGGCCCCATGGTAACAGGTAATTGCAGAGAGTTACAATAAACATATATTGAAATGCTCTTCCCCTCCACTTGCATTCTTTTTGATGCATGGAGGGAATATTTCCATAATAATTAACTGTCTCTTAAATATGAACATCACAGCACAATCTTGGTCGCTATGCGTTAATACATTTTCACATGGGTGCTTATGTCACAGCTAGTGGGGCACCCATTGCTTCTCTGTTACATAATCATGGTCCCCACTCCGTCATCCCAGAATAATAATGTTCTTTGCCAATATATAAATCCGACCCGAAAATCTGTATATTATTTTACAAATTGTTGCCACATAGAAGGGAATACTCAGCCAATTTAATAGAACCTCTTTCTGCAGAAGCCAATGTCAGAGTTTTAGCATGCTTGATGTCATACTCCACTGACTACGAATTTCACCAACCTAGAAACTACAATAAAGCGGCTAGAGGTAATTTTCTAATAACAAAGTCTGGGGGGTCATCTGATGTAGTCTGTGCGCACTCATGACCGTCATTCAAGACCTAACTCCTAACAATTCTTCAAATGACCTCATACCCTGACCTCACAAAGTCACAGTGTAAACTGAGCATCCCTACTAACACTCGCACATAGGCTAGGTATATCCCAAAATGGTGCAAATGTAGCACCACAAAAAACTAGCATAATTACTAACAGCTAAGATGACAAGGAAACTACCGTGGTGTTCTCTGTGGCAGAGTGGTTAGAGTGTCTGACTTTTTTCTAGGCCTGGCTCCTAATCTGAAGGTTGGTGGTTCTATTCCCCGTGCCCCTTCATCTCTGCCAATTTGGAATTCCACCGCGGTGTGTAACTTACAGTGTCATCAAAGGCTGGTTGCTCTCATACCTTGTCTATGTGTCTTGGAAGGTTAAAAATCCCCTGGGCCGGTAAATGTGTAGTCCCGGGTTTTCTATCGACAAACTGTCTCATGGTGAAACAAAGTCTATTCAGACTTATCCATGATAGTATATATCTTCAAGAAAATAAATTGAGACTATTGCTGTTCAGCGATGAAAACAAGCCGTGATGCGAATTACTCATTATGGGCAAGGTAAAACAACCATGAAAATTAATTTGTTTAAATTGCTTGCCAAAGTTAATTTGACATGTTTGCACTTCAAATATCATAGAAAGTTACCCATTGAAAATCAAACTTATTTCAAACTAAAGTAAGGTAGATTATAACAATCAGTTCATCTCAGAAAAATGACAGAAACTCAAAATCATCGGACTATGCAATTTTAAGAGTAAAATAAAAACGTGCAATTCTATAACAGTATAATGTTAGGGACGGTACATAAATGTGGTTTTAACAATCCTAACAATGTTAGGATTAGGTTTGACCCCTCCCATCCCTTCAACCTCCCATAATCCTAACCTAAAAACATTGATGAAATTGACCAATGTTATAGCCTGAAAAGCAAATCAGAACGTGGCTTTTACCTCCCCCGACCCTATTTCGATCATTGTTCAGATTGTGAAGGACATAAATAATTAAGGACCTTTCCTTAAAGTTGCATAGTCCGATGGTTTTGAATTTCTGTATTTTTTCCGAGATAAATATATTAGATTGATTACTAGTATCTACTTTACAAAGGTACTTTTATTTTAAATGGTAAACCTTTTAGATATTTTGAGTGCAAACATGGAAAATTAGTTTTGGCAAGCTTGCAAAAACTCTGACACCATAGACTTCTGCAGTAACAGGTTCTGTTAATTTGACTCAGTATTGCCTTATACACAGAAACAAATGCTTAATAAGTGCATCAGTATCAAAGTTAGATATGTAAAACCAAATATAGATAATTGGTTTGGTTTTGAAAATTTGATATTTCATCGGACTATGCAGCTTTAAGTACTTGTGTCCTGTTGTAAAATACTGAAAATTGACTTATTGTTTGACTTCTGTCTTTTTCAGATGTTGACAGTATTGGTTCAACCTACGGTTCGTCAGTATTAGAAAAAGCGTCAAGCAAGTGTGTATATTCATTAGATTGTTAGTTAACTGTTCATCTCAATCTTTTACTGCATTTGTGTAGGAGGTGATTAGGCAACAATAAAAACTAAAGTAATAAAAAGATTATTCAAGCACATAAACCTCTAAGTAGGGCCTACTGTGTTTAATTTCTTAGACGATTTGATTGTATGTCCAACTTATATCTAAAAGAATTTAGTAAGCAAATATTAGAACTTGACCTCAGAGCGTTTTTCATTATTATTTTCGCTCAAGGTTGATTTTGCCCAGTCGCAGCATAGTTTTGTACAAATAGAACTATGAAAGAACACCTAATCGAATTGGATATTAAGTAACACTTCGAACAAAATGAGTTATACACCTATTTATATTCCTTGGTTAATAAGCTCCACTTTGATACCAGGATTCCACATTTTTAGCTTTTAATAACTCAGCCTGGAAAGTCTTGAAAAGTCTTGACCATCATTTGCCCCATTTCAAGGCCACGAAATGCCTTGAATTCCATTAAACTGTCCCCACTGATCTACACTAGTATGAAATCGCAAATGTTGATTTTGGACTAAATCCAAATGAAAATAGTCTTGAATTCCTCTCAAATGAAGACTTGAAACAGCCTTAAATTCCATATCTTCACATGTGTACAGACCCTGATAACTAAATCGCTATTGTGATTCATTGTTAAGTACTAGGCCTTGCGACGTAATTAACACCTTATTTAATATAAAAGATCACACATGTTCTTTTCCTCCTTGTTATTCGTTATCTCCTGCCAATAATTGTATTTTAGGCCGCGGAAGTCCTTAGAAGAGTTGATACCGAATGCGCCTGTGGACGGCATCGACCTTCTCCGGAAACTGCTCCCATTTAACCCCGATAAGCGACTGACTGCTGACCAAGCCCTCAAGCACCCATATGTTAGAAGGTACATATTAATGCCTAGCATACACATCCAGGCATATGCTGCCCGCCATGCAATGCCTGGTGTATGTTGCTATGCATGCAATCCCTGGTGTATGTTGTCCGGCATGCAATGCCTGGTGTATGCTGCCCGGCATGCAATGTCTGGTATATGCTGCCCGGCATACACTGCCTGGTACATGCTGCCTTGTATATCATGCCTGGCATATGCTGTATGGCATGCAATGTCTGATATGTGGCCTGGTAGCGCAATGCCTGATAACCAGGCCTGGTGTACGCTGTTCAGCTAGCAATGCCTGGTGATTGCTACCTGGCATGCAATGCCTGGTGTATGCTGCCTGGCATGCAATGCCTGGTGTTCTATTAGCAGAACAGGCTTTGCTATTTGTGAACTGAAGGGACCCGTTGTGTTTTGCTGTTGTTACTGTTGTGTGTGTGGGAATGTGGGGATGTACTTTGTGTGCTTTTTAAATTTAGCTTTTCTATAAATTAATTTCGATCCGATTCCAGGAAATTTATATTATCCTTGCCACCATTCTATTGCAATTTATTTTATGTGAGATGACAAAAATACTACACAGCTATTGGCATACATTATATCACCTGACCAGAATACCGACTTATTATTGGCTTGTAAGTAGTTTAACCTTATCCTCAATGGAAGAAGGTTATTAATCTAAATAACGTTGTCCATCTACATACCTCGTCAGGAAGGTGCATCGCTATGAAATATCTGAAATTGTATAAATTCCCTCACTCTCGGAAAGCGTATTATTTAAAAGGGCAGTAACATGACCAACACAACTTTTTTCATAATTATTAGGATCGAATTTGATTACTCACAATTTGTAGATCTGAAACAACTTATTGGGAGTTATTCAGAACCCAATTTTGCTGAGGGGGTCGGCGGTCAAGCCATCGAATACGTACACATCTGGATAGGCTTTCTCTATTAAATAGAACTGAAAGATGTATAGTCATGGATCATTCATTACCGGCATTTGGGGAGGGATGAACGAGGAAGCAGAGCTGGGAATGACATAACTTTATTCTCATGACAATCTCATCCAACGGCAGTCTCGTTTACAGTGTTTCGCGTTTCGAACCTGCCCGCAGGCCAGGTCTTGCCATGAACATGAAGTTATGCAAGTAGATAAATGTAATCGTAAAGAACATAAGTACAATGGTTTTTATAAACGTAACATTTCATCATGTGAGGGAGGTATATGAGAATATATAAGGCAATATATCAGAATATATGAGAATATAGCAATACAGTATATATACACACAATATATGAGGGTAAATGAGTGGAGTGAGTGAGACGACTCATCCATGTTATAAGTATTGATCATATAGCTGAACGGGGTTTATTTAGGGTAGTTGATCAGGTTGGTGACCTGATGGAGAGATATATATTAGGATAGTGATGAGTGGCTAACATGAGAAGTTAACCTATTGATATTTTTTAGGATAATGACGTGGGGGTGGTTTTTGTATCATTACATGTTTTTTGTTTTAATTTGTCTCGTAGTGTTTTGATTTCTATCGAGACAAGTGCCAATGCCAAAGTTGTGGTTGTTGGTGGTTAGTTTATGGCAGCTATCAGGGTCTTGTTGACCTTGTTGGAATCTTTGGTGCTTATGTACGTTCGGTGAGCCTGTGAGGCCCATCCCCCGAACCTCTGCACCTCCAGTTCCGTGTTGCCTGATGCGTATGCCACCGTGGCCGCCGCCTTCCTGATGGCATGCAGGGTAATGGGGGTTTTGACCCCTACTGCCCTCTGGGTGTCTTTCCACACTTGGGCGATGTACGGTATCGTCATGGTCTCGCCGTCTCCTGGGTATACCAGCAGTGGTTGTGCCGGGTGTGTCGTCGGGTCCTCGTTCAGCATGCGTTTGTATGCCGTTACCGGGCACAGCACCGGGTTGGGCGCTGGGGCCAGGTTGAGTATCCTCGACTGTGTGTTGCCTTGTAGGTTCTTGGCCCACTTTTGGTCGATCCTGAGCTCCCCTCGTTGTATGGTGACGTCTGACCTCGTCTTGTGCCGAGTTTTGTCGAATGCATTCGCCGCCCTGGGAGCCACCTCGGATTGCCTCGCCCTGTGTAGTACATTATGAGTATGGCGAACGCCACTACCCTGTGCTTCTGGGTGTCTTGAAGGTACTCCACCACTGCTCTGATTGTGGCTATCGGGGCATGTGGTGTGGGGCGTGGCTTGTGGGTTTTCGACCTCTTGAGGGCGTCCATGGCCAGCTTGACCCTGATATCGTCCATCTGTTCTAGTGGTGCCTTGTTGAGCCTGAAGTGCATGCGGATGTGGGATACCGTATTGGCCACGGATGATGGGCACTGTCGGGCCGCTACTTCTTCGATCCAGCATCGTATCTCGTCGGCTGTGGGGTTCAGCTCTGCCACCCCGTACGTGGTGCAGTGGTGCCTGTACGCTTTCACCGCCGTTCTGTGGTTTGCCCAGGTGCCTGGGGCCCGGGCCTGGGCCTGTCTTGCCTCCGCTGCCACCTGCAGCCGTCTGTACTCTGGATCTGCAATGTGTGAGGCATTCGTGTTGTTTGTAAGCGAGCAAGCATGGTTGTACAGGGATTAGACAGTTTTGAGTACATAATCGAATGGCAGTGTTTTTATGTCGTTCACTTAGGTGGGCCCTGCTGAGTGCGTCAGCTAGCACGTTATCAACCCCTGGTATATGTTGGAATGTAACCTTGACCTGTAGTACTGCCTGTAGCATCCATGCTGAGCGGGCTGCTTCGAGCAGGCGTGCGTCATGGGTGCGGCCGGTGGTGAGGACCTGTACGGCGGCCTGGTTGTCGCACATGACTCTAATGTGGCCGCCTCGATCTCCTTCATGCACGAATGTGTGGAGGGCCACTATGACGTTTAGTGCCTCGAGGTGGTTTATGTTTGTGTTGGGGTCGTCTGAGACTGTGCCTTGTAGTTTGAGGGAGTATGCACTGGTGGAGTCGGCTCCTCCTATGCCCCCCATGCATGCATCCACCTCGATGATTCTGTGTGGTGTGGTTGGCGGTATGAGCGATATGCCGTTCCAGCCCCGTGCGAATTGTGGGAACCATGAGAGGTCATGGCGCATCTGGTCGGTGACGGTGGCTGTGCCCTCACCCATGGCGCGTAGTGTGTCGAGCAAGCGGCCGACAAATATGCGTGCCGGTTGTACGCATTTCGCGAGGTGGAAGAGCTTGCCGAGTATGGACTGTAGCTGCTTCCTTGTGATTGTAGTCCTCTTTATGGTTGAGTTGACCTGTCTAATAGTGGCATGTATTTTTTCCATTGGTATGGATAGCGTCATGTCGGGTGCGCTTATGTTTATACCGAGCCATCGGACCATGTGTGCTGGTGGCTGGGTCTTCTCGGTGGCCTCGGGTAGGCCGAGTTGGCGAAATAGCGCTCTGGTTATTGCGAAGTGCGTGTTACATGTATGTATGTCTGGGGCGATCACGATCAAGTCATCGAGATACATTATTGCGTTGACGCCCTGGTCTTTTAGCATGTATACGATGGCGTCGGCGACACGTTGCATATGACAGCTGGAGCCCCTTGCTCCGAATGGGACTGATATGTCGAGGTAGAACTGATCTGCCCAGTGGGCGCCGAGGAGTGGCCAGTCGAGCGGGCAGGTTACAAAGTTTTTATATGCGCGACTTATGTCCATAGTAAACATATAACTGCTGTCGCCCATGGACCTGAGTTCTCGTGTGAACTGGTCGACTGTAGGGAGGCTGTGTTGGCGTGCGTCGCCTAGTGCCATGTTTTTAATGATATATGCATTAATGGAAGTTCTTACCGGGTAGGACATGTCGGTGATTATCCTGCGTTTGGTAGGATCTGCCTTCTCCCTGGTCATTATGGGTGAGACGTGGTACCAGGGGGTGAATGGTGGGTCGCTATATGGTCCATATATAGCTCCTAGGCTCTTTTCTTTTGTTATGTATGCCTCGACCGCGTCGGGATGTTGCTTGGCGCTGGGATGGTTGGGGCAGCCTTTGCTGTCCGAGGTTGGGCCGAGGTATCCTAGTGGGAAGCCGTAGGTTATGAAGTCGAGCAGCTGTCTATGGTCGTCGTTTTTTCTGAGGCGGCGTCACCACTCGGGTAGGTTGAGGGCTGAAGGGACCGGTGTACGCGCCTCCATGGCGTTGGGGAGGCCGGTGGCCCTGACTGTGTGATATATCCTTGCTATATCGGGGTGTAGGTGTGGCGCTGCGGCTGGCCAGTTGCTCTTTCGGTGTTGAGTGAAGGCCCTCGGGCTGGGATCAATGCTGCTGTGGGGGAGGGTTGTTGTATCGGCGGTACAGTGTTCGCGTATCACATCAAAGTCTATGTTGTTGATTGTGCCGTCGCGGTTGCTGCTAGCTGTGCGCTCATTTGTGTGGGTGGCATGTTGGTCGGCGCGGTCGGCATGTGGGCGTGTATTTACGGCGACATCGTGGGCGGCGCGTTTATCGCTGCTGTGTCGGTCGGGTTGGCCGGTGTGTGCGGGGCGGTTGTTGGCTGACCCTTTGTTGCGGGGGTGTGTGGTGACAGCGGGGTTTGTGATGTCGTCGGTGTGGGTCGCTCGGGTGTGGTTGGTGTGGCTGCGAGTGGTGGCTGCCATGCGGGCGGTGTCGCCGTGTGTGTTTGTTTTGCGGTGCCCACTGTCTCCTGTGGCTGGGGTGGGGGCTTCGTTGCATCGTGCTGTGTTTGTGTAACCGTTGACGGTATTTCGGGCGTTTAGGTTGGTGGCCATCTTGGATTGGCCATCCTCACGACCATTGACGTTGGCACATAGATCAGGAATGTGAACTTTGATGAGGTTTTGATTGAGGTTTTTTGGTATAGTTGGGATTGCTTGTTGGGGTTGGTGTTCACGGTCGCGGTGGCGTGCTACGACTCCTTCCGATCCGCCCCCCATGTTTAGTTTTTTGCCCCGTTGCTCCTGGCCTTCTTTCTGCACTGCTGTTCCGTGTGCTCAAAATATGTTTGTGTTGTCCGGAAGCAGTAAGCGCAGGCGTGTACCACGTCCTGGGGGCCGTCCTGATGGTGCTGTGGCTTGTTGCACCTCCTGCCCGAGTTGTAGGTTTGGCACGGCCTCTCATGCGGCTCAGCCTCGAGCCTTGCCCGGCCTCCCTTATTGTCGTAGTAGTTGGTGTTTGTGCGGTCGTCCCTGCCGCTTGTGTCATTGTGGTATGTGTTGTTAAATGCAAATCTGGCCCTCTCATTGTGAATACCCTGCTCATTGCTCCACGAGAGCTTTCCCTTTTCTATTTTGTCAAAAACCTTCTGACTCCATGCCCTTATTGCATGCCATGGGCTATATATTGTGTCTTCTGCGATTATTCTGAGGTGGTCGAACATGCCTTCGAAGTCCTTTGGTTTGTACACCTCCTTGTCATCCAGCATTGTGAGGTATGCGGCTATGTACTCCCTCTCGGTCATGGTGTGCCTCGCCGCTATTTTTTGGGCGAGGGACACGCAGTTATGGCGGTCAAGGAACATGAATGGCTTAGCGATCGGGTGCTTTACAAACATATCATGCATTATGGCTTTCCTACCTTCGGTGCGCCTGTAAAGCGCCCTACACCTGTCCATCTCATCATCCAGAGTCTCGGCCTGGTCCTCGTGGTGGTGCTGTATGGGGACGTGCCTGGGGGGCGCGGCGGCCCCTTCCTGTGGGGGCTCCCTTCCCCGACGATGGTGGGTTGCCTGCTGTGGGGCGGGTTCGTCGTCGTCCTCCGAGGTTGATGGTGCCCTTCGTACGTGCCGCCGTCTCGGCGGCGGCGTTGCTGAGCGTGGCCGTCGTGGGGCCGGCGCCTGTGCCGGTGGGTGCGCCGCCGGGTGAGCTGGCTCCCGTGGGCCTGCCGGTGCTGGGACGTATGCAGGCACGGGCGGTGGGGGCCGTGCTGTCTGTATAACCAGCTGCTTGAGGGTGGCCTGTACTGTGGCCATCTGATCCTCCATGGCTGCCATCTTGTTGTGCATGTCGTCGTTGTTATGCCTGCTTGGTGGCTGTGCTGCCGGTGGATAGGAGATGTCGGTTTCCGATCCGCTCTGGATCGCAGTCGGGTCCCTGCGAGATTCGTCCGCCGACGAGGCCGGGTTCCTGGGGGTGCTGCTCCTGACGCCGGCGGCGTCCCCTCCCGGTATCGGGAGGGTCGCGGAGGCCCCTGCCGGGCGGGCATTGGTGGTCGGCCCCCTGGCTCTCTTCTTTGACGAGTTTGCGTGCCTGGGCATCTCTGTTTTTTGCGTGGAGGTGCCGAGCGTCGGTGGAGGAGTGAGGAGGTGTGTGCGACATGGAGTCGGCGGGAGAGTGAGGGAGGGGGGCCTGTGATTGGGTGAGAGGATTAGCCCATCAGGGCAGTGGTGGGCTTGTGACTGAGAGGTGGGCGTGGCTGCTTCACTGGCCTCCCCCTGCCCCCAGCAATGACAGCAAATGACCACCTCCGTGGTCATTTAACTCAATTATAGACATGGCCAAGTAGTACACTACACATTTAGAGTGTTAAAGGCCTGCCACACTATGACCTATGGCGTTAGCGTATGCCGGCGTATGCGGTTTTCGACCATATCCCATCATAGGTTACGTATAGGTTGGGCATAGGTTGTGTACGCTCTTCACAGGTCATCATAGGTCGGCGTAGGTCGAGCCGCTGAAAGATTTTTGTTCATGTTCAAAATTGTCAACCTATGCCAGCGTATGGCTCATAGGTTGCTCATACGTTAGACGTACGCCAGCATAGGTTAAGCATAGTTTAGGGGTAGGTCGGCATAGGTTAGCCGTATGTTGAGCCTGCGCCCTCCGCGTATCTCTGGCGTATGTAGCGTTCGCCTAGCATACGGGTAGTCCCTGGGGAAAATAGGGCACATCGCACTAGCATCAATAACACATTTAAAGTCCTTTGAGTATGCCTTATAGCCTATGTATTTCCAGCTTTTCTTCCCTATCTGACGTAACACAACTACTAAAGATACCCATGGGGTAATCAGTCTAATGGCGCTGGACAGATCAGTCCCTACTTAGCGGGTTGAAGCTCAAATAGATCAATTTAATTGCAATGTGGTTGATATTTCTGAAATATGAATAGTTGGTTAAAATATATCGGACATTCATGTATGCATGGCCACATAAGGTGATCGGATCTTTAATGCTGAATAGTCCAATGAGAGCATCAATTTGTCTAAACGAAGTACATTAGCTAGAATTGACTACACGTCCAAATTAGATAGTGGTGTAATTATTAAACTTGTGTTGCTGGATAGGGACAACTAAAACAATTTAATTGAACCTGCTACTGCTGAAGCATACGGTGCTAAACATCTCGGTGTGCACGACAAATGTAATTTTGCATGTTTTCACTTCAAATATCTCCAAAGTTAGCCGTTTATAATAAAGGTTACTTCAAGCTAAAGTAAAGTAGATTATAAAGGTCAACCTAGCATTTATATCTTTAAAAACACAAAACAAACATGGCACAAAACCATAGGATTATGCGACTTTAAGCTACCATAATTGATCCAAAGAACCTTTACCTCACAACATACCGAATGGAAAAAAACAACCCCTCCGATGGTTGGAAACCTATGTACCCCTACTGAAATAGCCTATTTTACCTCACAACATACCGAATGGAAAAAACAACCCCTCCGATGGTTGGAAACCTATGTACCCCTACTGCAATAGCCTATTTTACCTCACAACATACCGAATGGAAAAAAACAACCCCTCCGATGGTTGGAAACCTATGTACCCCTACTGAAATAGCCTATTTTACCTCACAACATACCGAATGGAAAGAAAAACACTCTCCGATGGTTGGAAACCTATGTACCCCTACTGAAATAGCCTATTTTACCTCACAACATACCGAATGGAAAGAAAAACACTCTCCGATGGTTGGAAACCTATGTACCTCTACTGAAATAGCCTATTTTACCTCACAACATACCGAATGGAAAAAACAACCCCTCCGATGGTTGGAAACCTATGTACCCCTACTGCAATAGCCTAAATTTGTTATCAACTTCTATTTAAATTCCAAGCACGCCAACCGCTACTGGTTACTTCTGAAACATCCATTCTGTGTACATTGTTGAACCTGATCCTTTACTAACTAGTCAATTTGTCGTCTGGCATCTGAAGTGATGGGTGAGTGACACTTGACCAACACACCCCATGAGCATCCCCTAGTTTGATCACTGTCTAAGCAAATGACGCATTCTGCACTTGTGTGTGTGCAAAACCCCCTTTGTAGCATTAGATGTACCGACACCACACATGCACTCACCGGAAACCATCACAGCGTTCAACTTGGTATGTGGTTTCATAGCGTAGGCGTCCAACAGAATGCTCGTACACTATTGAGGTTGTTGTTTGTTGTTGACAGAAAAAAAACACTTCTTAACAAATGTATTGGTCCGATCCAACCACTCTACTCACATGCTCACATCTATGTGGCTTTCACGTGGATAGTCTTTTTTTAAACGTGTTTTCTTTTATATGTACTTAAAAAAGTTCTGTTGTTGATGGAATGGCTTCTTTTCAGTTTGAATTTGATCTTAAATTTAAAGAATCATTTAAGAAAAAATAAAATGACCAATGCCATCTTGATTTCACTGATCTTATGCCTCAATCCCGAGATATTAACAGATTTTGCTACCACTGTCATGGTATATATAGTATTATATGAATATCTCATAGTCTATCATTGTTTGAAAGCTTAAGCCAAGTCAGCCATTTCAACTGCTGTACTCCTAAAGGCCCTGTCACATTACGGCGTATGGCGTTAGCGTATGCCGGCGTATGCGGTTTTCGACCCATACACCGTCATACGCCGTCATACGCACGAGGTCCCAGCGGCATCTGAAGCATACGCCGAGCCTATGCCTAACCTAGCCTATGGCGGCGTATTCAAAGCGTATCCCGACCTATGCGCGGCGTACTGTGATGAGGTTTGACAGTTGTGATTGACAAGTTCAGCGTATGCCCAACCTATGCGTAACCTATGTCGGCATACGCATAGCATATGTCAAGCGTATGAGCAGCGTATGAGCCATACGCCGCCATATGCCGAAAATTTTTGAGCATGCTCAAACAAAATTTGGACGGACGCGCGTATGAGGGCGTATGACGGCATATGCATAGCGTATGCGAAGCGTATGACGGCGTATGGGTCTAAAATCCATACGCTAACGCCATACACCGTAGTGTGACACCACTTTTACAGAATGTTGGGGGTATGCAAGAGACACCCGGCGGGTGTCAATCCAGCGTACGCCCAACCTATGCCGATGTACCCCTAACCTTTGCGTAACCTATGCCGGCGTATGCATAGTGTATGCCTAGCGTATGAGCAGCGTATGATCCATACGCTGCCATATGCTGAAAACTTTGAGCAAGGAAACAGGCTTGTTGGAGGATCGGCGTATGTGTAGCGTATGGTGGCGTATACCGACGTATATGATGTAATGCGCTCACGCCGCCGTACGCTCCCGCAAAAAAAACCTAATGTGACAGCCCCTTAAGTCTACATCATTAGCAACAGAGAATTTTAAGTATTATAAAAGGAGATCGAGAATGAATAGCATGGTTAATAAAACTAGCTTTAGCATTGTTACCGTGTACCTGTAAGTAGAGAATACACTTATATTCAAGGTAACAGCCACTCACAGAGCAAGTCTGTCACCACGCCTCGTTAATCACGCCACGAAAGCCAATCAATTATGAATGAACTGCACTATTGATCAACTATTTATATCCTATTGACAGAGCAACATGCGTAGCATCTTAAATTCTTTACTCTTTAGAAACTCTCTTGGTTAAAACTTATCCGTTTTGCTAATGTTACTGCTTATGATAATGACCTTTGAACCCGATCGGGACTTTGTATTTATGGTATTATAACTGAACACAAAGACACAACGCAATAGAAATGGTATTTGGAATAAGGTCAATTATCCTCTGTAAATACCGGACGCGGTGGCCGAATGGTTAGAGCGCGGACCTCCCGTGCGGGAGATCGTGAAGTCGGTTCCCGGTCAAGACATTTTTAGACATTAGACATTTTTATATCCACAATTTCCATACATTATTCCTCAAACATATATACTATTCTGTTAACAATAGAAATTGCAGGAACAGTAACCATTAATGGTTGTCTTCCCACTGCCCTTTATAAACAAAATAATCGCGTCAAACCAATGACTTATAAAATTGATACTTGTTGCTTCCTAGCCTGGCCCTTGGCATTAATAGGATAGGACAACAACTGATTAGCTCAGTGTCAGGATAATGTGACTGAGTGGGATATCACATCATGGTGCCAGCGACCTGATTTCGCAGTGGGGCAGCACTATAAAGTTGACATGAGTGTGCACTCTCACAAGTCGGTACCCGTCCTGATATGACCTTGAGGTGTTGCAAGGACGTAAAACTCCAACAACCAACCATCCGATCCTCTGTAAAGATATTGCCATTGCACTGCCGACGATTGACAGCCTCATATGGCGTTTGTCGAGAATGAGTGCAGCTCATCCAAAGCAGTTATAGATCTTGGGAGCTGAATGCGGAATTAAATAATTCATTCATATATTGTTATTTTCGCTGGATAATTCCTCACATACACATGCAGCGGTTCACGTATTGTTGTTTCTTTGTTATTTTGTGAATGATATTTAAAGGGACTCTTCGCTACAATCATTATACATATGCCATATAATCTACTTATGTTAAAGCTGCATAGTCCGATGAAAACATAAAATTTTCAAAACCAAAATAATTATCTAGATTTGATTCTACGTATCTAACTTAGATGCTGGTGCACTTATTAAACATTTGTCGTCACATATAAGGGGATAGTGAGTCAATTAATAGAACCTGTTACTGCAGAAGCCTATGGTGTCAGAGTTTTGGCAAGCTTGCCAAAATTAATTTAGCATATTTCCATTTCAAATATCTCAGAATTTAGTGATTTAAAATAAAAGTTACTTCAAACTAAAGTAAGGTAGATTATAATGAACAACCTAATATGTTTATCTCAGAAAATGTCAGAAACTCAAAACCATCGGACTATGCAACTTTAATATAAATATGGGCTCGCCGTGAATCTGGCCTTTGCTGCCGACCCGGTGTTAAACAACCACCAATCGATCGATCAATCAATCAAATCAAATAAATAGTGTAGTAGTCTAGACTGACCTCTCAGCCAAAGAGCCACATAGATAAGTGGGGGTGATTGCATCAGGGACTCTAGGTAGTGGAATCAGCCCCAGAATGGAAAGATGTCTGGGTTCGAATCCTGCTCTAAGCACAATATTTCCGATTGCCATCTCCCCTGCGACAATATCTTGCCATCACTTGTGATGTTATTATTTACAATTTATTTTAATTGATTGAATTGTGTTTATTATTAACAAGCTACACTTATGCAAACAAAGTAGCTGGTGCATATATGTAGGCCGACATGAGTGGTATCTAGTAGCATAATATCCAATCTAGTCACTCACACGTCTTAAACATTTCATCTACACTGCCTCACCGCCAACTCCCTGCACTCGCACCCATTTTTCAGTCTTGCACACATATATACTCAGGGAAGAAAGATCTCCGGGATTTCGCGGATTTCCGGGATTCTTGCAGTACCTACTGTAATCCTACAGCACGATCAACGTACAGGCACTACTAATACGTTGTTCTACGCTACAGCACCATCAGCGTATACTAATATGTGATGCAGATGCCACAGCACTATCAATACTACTAATAAATGCTTCAAATGCAGCGACAACATTTTCCGGGGGGTACGAAAGCATGGTGGAGAGATGAGTTTCTTTTACCGTGATCGTATAGTGGGACTCAGAGTAGCTATTACTCTGAGTCAGACTCTTCAGACTCAAAGCCAAGGAAATCTGAAGCACTGGTGGTGGCTACTGAAGCATTGCTGGTGGAAGGCTAGGGTTCAGAAAATAACTAGTTCTCTTAAAGTGCGCAAATGTTCAGATATTCACTCTAGCGGATTGTGTCCGTTGGATCAAGAATCCGTTGCATTGGTGTCCGTTGGATCGAGGTTCATCTGTATATATATTTCACTGTGTATAGTGTAAGACTGACTATATATGTACCATTCCCAATAGCCGATGTTTACTTTTTGTGCTGGAGGGTCGTTAAACAAACAGACTATATACACACCTAAATTACATATGACTATTATTTGTATATTAGTGTAATACTGGCTATGTCTATATATATAATATGTATATATATGTATATATATAATGAAGTTATGGGAATATAAACAGAGACACTCAACTATAAGGGTCTAGTTCACATTTCTGCCATGGCAGCACCACATGCAAGTAGAATTTCTCTCCAATTAACCGGCACCCACAGCCGGATTATGTATGTGTATAATTATTTTACAAGGCAATTAATTGCTTATTCTGGATCTATTGGTAGGCTTCTTCTTAAAATTATATTAAATCATGAGGTAAATTTTGCATTTCCTTGTGTTTAGATTTCACAACCCAGCTGAGGAAAAGTCAATAGGCCACGATGTTGTTCCACCTCTAAGTGATGATGTGCAACTGTCTGTGGAGGAGTACCGCAGTAAACTCTATGAGGCAAGTACCTTAACTCATGTATATTAGTGTCAGTAAGTCAGGTAAGTGCCGATCTCCTATAGATTACCACACTTCCACTGGGTGCGGTGGCCGAATCGGTAGAGGGCATGCCTCGCGTGCGAGAGATCGAGAGTTCAGTTCCCGGTCGAGTCAAATCAAATCAATGACTTATAAAATTGATACTTGTCGCTTCCTAGCCTGGCGCTCGGCATTAATAGAACAGGGCAAGGACTGGTTAGCTCAGTGTCAGGATAATGTGACTGAGTGGGATATTGGGTCATGATGCTGATGGCTTGATTTCCCAGGGTGGCAGCACTATAAAGGCACCATGAATGCACGCTGTCACAAGTCAGTACCTGATCTGTTATGACCTTAGATGTTGCCAGGACGTAAAACTCCAACAACCAACCAACACACACACTTCCCATCATGGAAGAGATATCGGTTCGAGTCCTAGCTTAGGCATGCATTTCCGTTGTCAAAACCTACAGGGTCTAAATCCTAGTTTAGACATGTCTTTCAATTATCCCAGAAATTCTGTATTCGAGTCCTGGTTTAGCGTGTATATCTATTGTTGCAACCCTACTCAGCACTATATTGATTATATTTATTCCAAATACGATTCACCTGACGCGGTGGCCGAATAGGTAGAGCGCAGACTTCCCGTGTGGAAGATCGGGAGTTCGAAAACCCGGTTGAGTCAATGACATACACAATTGATACTTGTGGCTACCTAGCCTGGAACCCGGCATTACTAGGATAGGGCAAGGGCTGGTTAGCTCAGTATCATGTTGTTTGTTGTTGTTTGTTTGTTGTTGTTACGTCCTAGCAACATCTAAGGTCATATCAGGACGGGTGCTACATCTAAGCTCAGTGTCAGGATAATGTGACTGAGTGGGATATCGGGTCATGATGTCAGCAGCCTGATCTCCCAGTGGGACCGCACTATAAAGTCGCCATGAGTGCACACTGTCACAAGTCGGTACCCGGACTAATATGCCCATAGATGTTGCTAGGATGTAACAAATCCAACAAACAAACAAAACATGCGATTCATATGCACAAACATCTAAGCATCATATAATCCATGAACGTGGTTTAATATATGTCAATTTCCTTCTACTGATAAGTAGCTTATGATAACTAGAAGTTCTAGTTATCATAAACTACTTATCAAAATTATACGAAATCCGGATTTTCTTATACGATTGCAATATACAAACTAAAGTATGTATTGTACACAAATTAATATTTATTTTTTAAGTGATATTGCAATAATAAAATTAAGCTTGTTTTTATTGTATTATTTACTAGTTAAATAGGCTTTCTTTGAGGAAATATGTGTTTACTTTAGACTGATAAATCAGTATATTGGTTTAGGTCGTGAAAATTAAAAAGCCAAGCAGAAGATCAAGGAATATGATGAAAGTGAGTGTAGC
This sequence comes from Branchipolynoe longqiensis, assembly GCA_030323885.1. Classification (NCBI taxonomy): domain Eukaryota; kingdom Metazoa; phylum Annelida; class Polychaeta; order Phyllodocida; family Polynoidae; genus Branchipolynoe; species Branchipolynoe longqiensis. Next base: position 130,053,220 of record CM059187.1, read on the forward strand.
TGTAAAGACGTTTGTTACCATTTGTGCACATGTTCTTCGTTTGTTTAATACATTTTGACCTGATATGTGCATGATACGATGGTTTCAGTGTTGGATTTATGCATTAAAAGTGCTATTTTTGAACTACTGCCCGATCCCTGACCGACTGCCTGCAACCCAAGCCCACTACCCCATCTTCACACAACCAACCGGCTCACCAGGCTGCTCCAACAACAAAGAACAATAAAACACATTATAAGACCCAGGGTCCAACACTACCCGTAACATATCATAATAATATTTGCATAAATATATTATTTATACTACACATAATTATTAAAGTGTAATAATAGATTTTTATTCAGAGGGCAATCGTAATGGTACATTTACACTCATGAACCAACACTGAACTTTTAGAAGGAAAGATAATGTTATCATGTTTGTGTTTAAACACTAAGAGATTTCACCCCAATAGGAAATCAAGGAACGTTGCCTTTTGTCCCGATAGAGAAAATAGCCAGAACTTAATAAGAAAATTAATTATGTTCACCCTTCAATTGTGTCAATATCAGAGGTCTGAAAATGTTAGCCTTTGTAATTGAATTTTCAAAATTCTCTCAACCCATTCTTGTTCCCTCTTCTGTTTTCCTTAATCTATTCATTATTTGAAACATGCAAATTTTTACTCATCCAGTCAGATATTATTCCAAGTTTCTGTGTCTAGAATCAAATCATATGGCAAACGTGCCCTCTGTAATATATATGGTGTGGGCGGTTAAAAATCCATTGGATCGGTCAAAATGTAGACTCAGGCTTTATATCGACCAATCGTCTAATGGTGAAAACAAGACTATTCAGACTTATCCATGATAGGCAGTATAAATATTCAATTAAAAAAAACGGAGAAAAAGAAAGGTGACAATAAGATAGTTTGTGTGTGGTTATTTTCAGATGATTATGCAAAAGAAGTTGGAGCGCCGTCGGCGCCGGCGAGGTGAGTCTGAAGAGCGGGGCGTGGAGCTGGGCAAGAACAGTAAGGAGGAAATATCGTCAACTGCCACCTCCCCGCAGGACAAGACCCCGTCCCCCTCCAGCAGTCCGAATCACGGGGAAGGGAAGCTGTCACCGGAGAAGGCCTCTCCACTCGGGCACAGACCAGCGTCGGAAAATAAGGAACAGACTCGATCAAGTATGTGCTTTTTAAATACATAGTTCTTATTCAAGCATTACCCGTACTTTGATTACAAAATACAGGGATGAAAGATTTCCGCGATTTCGCGGATTTCCGCGATTTTTGTTTTATAATCGCAGATTAACTTATTACAAAATGCCAGTGATACTATAGATGCAGTTGGTCAGTCAGAATGCGGGGGTAGAGCATCTTGATATGAGCTTGTATGTTACTAGGATGTAAAACTGAAGTAAACAAGTAAAAAAAAAAGTAAGGAGCAGATTTCCGCAAAAACGTGGAAAATATTCCATAGGCTTAGTTAGCACTGGCAGGGAATCGCGGGAAATTCCTGAAAGTTAGCTTTCAATTTCATGCAGTGCTCTCCAAGCATAGGTTTTGCACATTACGGGCTCTGCCTGGAGAGCATTCTGCTGTCATTAATGGGCCTGTTTTTCTATTGTCGCCCACCTCACCATCGATTTCCGCTTTTTTTCTTCCCATACCACTTTCATCCCTGAAAATGGCAGAATTCGATGAAACTGTAATCTTGTCTAAGCAAAAGCACTCGTCTACATTTGATCATACATTGCTACATACCCAAGTTAGATACTGGTGCACTCAATAAAGATTTATATAGAAGGAATATTAAGTTTATTTAATATAACCTGCCAATGCTGAAGGTTATGTTGTCCAACATTTCAGCGTGCAACCACAAATTATTTGTCATATTTTTATTTCAAATATTTCTTAAAGTCAATCAGTTTTAAACCGAGTTACTCCAAACTAAATAAAAGTTAAAATTATAGCTCAAACTAAATTAATGTTATAATTATAGCGATCAATGTTATATGGATTATGGAACTTTAATTGGGGATGGGGCGGACGTGACGAACTGAAATCAGCGACAACCAGTTGTAGTTGTGCCTGTGGTGCCTAGTTGCAGTGTGACCCCCCCCCCCCACACACACACACATTCTGACCCCCCCCCCCCTACTTAAGTGTACACATGGGCGGAGTCGGGTGTCTACCCAGCTCACCTTCATTGAGGCACGATTAGAGACACGCCCACCGCGCCTATCTTCCAATCACTGCCTTCATAGGTGATCCGCCTGTCGTCCACGTGACAGTACTCGTGGCCCATTCTCTTTGCCACGTGACTCAGTCTCACGACAACATTCTTCCGCCCTGTCCTCAACCCGGGGAGATGGTTGAGTGTGTAGGGCAGCCGCCGCTTCCCATGCGGTGGCTTGTGGGGTCAATTCTTGGCCGAGTTAAACCCAAAACCTTACAAAATGGACATTCGTTGCTACCTTGCTTAGTAGTGCTAATAGAGGGAGTGCATGTGATGTCATCACTTAGCAGTTAGCCATCTTGGAGTACACTTAATACCACCTATGGCGCCCCCTGTCATATACCAAGAACACTACAGCCACCATTGGGCCTACCTTATAGTTAGGGCTGCCCAAGTGTGTGGCGCCACCTAGTGGGTACTGCCTGAACCTATCTAATTCTTCAACAAAGCATTCAAAGTGTCAACATACTGCGCTTTTGCAACGATGTGAGGCTACATGATTTAAAAAATGCTTCCCCTCCATCAAAAAACCCTTTTCCCCCCAACTTTTGAGGCCAAACTGCTCAAAACAGTGACAAATAAACCAAGAAATCGGTAAATAAACACAATGTAAGCACTTCCAAGCCTTGCATATGTAATCCAATATGGCCACCGGAAGTTGCCTCGTGACGTCATTACACCCCCTCTATATGTCAGGGCACGGAATGGTTGGCTCGGTGACTAAGTCAGATATTAAGTGACTGGGTCAGATATTGGCTCATGGTGCTGGTAGCGCAGAATCCCAGTCAGGGCAGCTATACAAAGTTGCAATGAGTGCGGGCTGTAACAAGTCCTGATGTTACCTTTAATGTTGCTAGGGCGATACTGGTGCACTTATTATGCTTTCGTTGCTGAATATTAGGTAATAATACTAAGTCAATTTAATAGAACTTGTTACTGCTGAAGCCTATAACTGAGTTTTGACGTGCATACCAACATTAAATATAGCATATTTACACTTCAAATACCTCCAAAGTTAGCCATTAAAAATATCAGTTAGTTACTTCATTTCAGTTTGAAGTAAACTTTGGGGCTAACCTTTAAATCAATCTCTAAATCAATTTGAATGTGCACACCGAAATGCTGAGTTTTCTGTTGAAGCATTTTCAAGAACGAAGGGGTAGGTAGACCATCTTGATATGAGCTTAGATGTTACTAGGATGTAAAACTGAAATCAACAAATAAGAGTAAGGAGCAGATTTCCTCAAAAACGTGGAAATTATCCCATAGGCTTAGCATTGTCATTGAATCGCGGAAATTTCAGGGAAGTCATGTTTCATGCAGTACTCTCCAAGCATAGAACAGGAGTATTAAAGTCGCCCGGTATACCTTTCCGGGGAAAACAAACAAACGCGGAATCGTTCTAAGTTTGTTTCACATGGTGGTGCATGCTTAGTACTGAACTTTTCCACTTGGTGGTGTAGAGTGACGTAGATTGGTCATGTGACAGCTGTTCTTGTGAAAATGCCTGGTGGTGTAGAGTGACGTAGATTGGAGATGTGAAAACTGAGGTATTTTCAATTGTCTAACATATTTCACATTAAAGCAAATATATTTCCTGTTTGAACTACTCTAAAGAAAATTGAAAATACCTAAGTTTTTACTCTCCCATCCATTTTCAAAACAACAGCTGCCAGCTACAGGCCCAGCCTCAGCACTGACCCACTTCTCACCCAGCCTCAGCACTCTCCCTGACCCAGTTCAGGTGCAGTGAGTCTACAACTCTCCCCCCACATATCTAGTTATATATATACATAAAAACTAAGCAGAGTTGTGCTTGGAGAGCATTTGTCTGAGTACGGTTCCCGTCGCCACAAGATATACCGGGCCACTTTAAACTGCCACAAATTGTTTAATAAGTGCACCAATAGCTAAGTTGTATATTCAGTATCAAATCTAGGTATCTGTTTTGGATTAGAAAATTTGATGCTTTGATCGGATCATGCAACTTTACATGGATGTTTGTATGCGTATTTCTAGAAGTTGCATTTAGCCGGTCTGCACAAACCGCGACGTCTGGTGTCACACACCAAAACAAAGCAAAAACACAGTACCTAGTCAGGCAACGGAGTATGGAGAATATATCACATGCGGTAAGTTGTCATGGCTCTTCTCATTAAACACAACCTATTGTTTGTTATTCATGTGTGTATATATGAATATTCATATATATACAATTGTATATCTATGTATAATTATATATAATAATTATATGTGTGCTCTATAATCTATTATGGGGATATAAACCCACACACTACCACCTTCAATTATATATGTATCGTTAAATTGCGAACCACAGCTAGTGTATGTAATATGTAACTATATTATATGTAATACTATATATAATAATATTATATATAATTTTATATATAAAATTTATATAGAATTCCATTTTGCGATACAATGCATTCGATTTAATTGATATTTTCTTTTTCTTTTGAAAACGAAAGAGAACAAGTTCATGCGCTCTATGATCTAATAGCAAATTTAGCTAACTGGACGTTCAGATTTGGAGGCGAAAGAAAATATATTAAAATTGTATGCCCTTTACTTAGAAAAATCTGTGAATTGGATTAAGGGGGACATATGATATTATTTTACCAATTCTCGACTTTCAGACAAAGCAAAAGAAAAATGTGACCGAAAAGGTGGGATGTGATCTACTTAAAACTTTGAAGATTTTTTTTCACATCACAAGTATTAACACTGTGCATGGGTATTTCTACAGATTAAAGAGCATGAAACTCAGGCCTCACAGTCTTTATCATTAATTATATATTGTTCCACTTCCTCTACTTCACCTGGTGAGCCTAAATGTTTTTGTAATGTATTTGAACACTACCTATTGGACAATCTGAAAGTTTCTTTTAGAAATATCCCCGTTCACTCTAGTGGTATCCCCGCATCGCCTTTATGCACACAGGCTTTTATATACACACACCACGCAGCAAACAACGCACACACCACACACTTCCTCCACATACTTCCTTGACAAACAGACACAGACACATTTTCTTGTTGCTATTCGCACGACGAAATCACGAAACCGGATGTAAACAAATAGATTACAAAAGGCGACACTTGAGAATTATTTGGGATAATTATTTGATCTAACAAAGACTTCATGTTATTTTGGAGAATCTATTATTGAAAAATCCTTCAATATAATTAGAAACTGGCCTTGCCAATCAGTGATTGATGTGACCCGGTGAGTTCAAATAGACTGGAAAATATTACTCACATTTAAACGGCATTTAAGAAAAATGATATAGCAACTTATAGATAACTGACATAATCACAACATAACCTTTGTGATTAGTAGAAATCTCTTTCTGATCCCATAGCGGAGGTTATCCTTACTGTGGTGGTGGTGGTGGTGCTGGTGCTGGTGCTGGTGCTGGTGCTGCTGCTGCTGCTGCTGCTGGTGCTGCTGCTGCTGCTGTAGGTCGTCGTCGTGGTTGAAGGTGGTGGTGTAGGTTATGGGGATGGTGATAGTGGTGGTGCTGCTGCTGCTGCTGCTGCTGCTGCTGCTGCTGCTGCTGCTGCTGCTGCTGCTGTAGGTCGTCGTCGTGGTTGAAGGTGGTGGTGTAGGTTATGGGGATGGTGATAGTGGTGGTGGTGGTGGTGGTGCTTCTGCTGCTGCTGCTGCTGCTGCTGCTGCTGCTGCTGCTGCTGCTGCTGCTGCTGCTGCTGCTGCTGCTGTAGGTCGTCGTCGTGGTTGAAGGTGGTGGTGTAGGTTGTGTATGCCGTGGGGTGTGGGGGATTGAAGTGGGGTGGTGGAGGTGATAATAGTAGAGACGGGATGGTGATAGTGGTGGTGGTGGTGGTTGTGTATGCCGTGGGGTGTGGGGGATTGAAGTGGGGTGGTGGAGGTGATAATAGTAGAGACGGGATGGAAACTGATGGTGGTGGTGGGGTGGCAGGTGCTGGGGTTAGTATTATGGAGGCAGGGGGGGGGGGGGGGGGGGAGGGAGAGCGCGGGGGAGGTAGAGACGGCAGAGAAACTAGGATGGTCAATCAGGCTGTTTTTAAAATGTTGCCAATGTTAAAGCAGCGAAAATAAACCATTTTAATCAATGACAATACAAAAGAAAACCCTAAAACACACACACACACACACACACACACACACACAGACACACACACGCGCACGCACACACACACCCGCATGCGCGCGCGCACACACACGCGCACGCATACGCACACACAAACCCCACCAAAGTACAATCACCCCAAGATACAAACTAAAACAAATACAGAACAAGTGAGGTTGAACATCAATTGCTCGAGCTTCATTATATTAATATGGTGGTGCATTCACTTTGGTTCGCATTATAATTCCCCGGCATGCATTGCAAACTGCAATACAACCTCGGACACTACACGCACCTTGTGGCGGCACTGACTGCTTTGTTTGTTGGTCCCGATTGTACCAATACAGCTACCGGCGAACATGGAGGCCTCCGAACAAGTGAGAATCCCCTCCTGCTTGTCAGTTGCATCGCGTACCATGTCATCGTACAGGCGGCCAGGCCTCCTCCCCCCACTCTCCTACTCTTCCTTGTCTGCTATGTGCACCTCGGCCACTGGTGATGACATGGTACCTCAGCCTCCTGTCCTCATCTGTGTGAACCCATTGCTTGGTCGCCGATATCTGAAACACACACATCTATCGAATAAGCAGTAATTGGTCAATTTAGGGTCGGGGTTTGAAGCACTAGTATTCCCTGAGGCGAGTATCGCCTCACCGCAAAGGGTACAATAGCCTCAAAGCCATTATGAGCAGCTATATTGGGTTTATTAAATATGCCTTTAGCTCTCAAATCACTCGAGTCAGAGAAATTTTTTAATTTGGTAGAATCAGAAATATCTATATATTTCAACCTATAGCTGGCCTTAGCAAAATACATATGTGATATTAGACTTGAACCAGTCTGATATCACTTTCATCGGACTGGGCAGGTCGGTGGGCATTGCAATGGATGTCACCTTTTGACATGACCTTTATCTGTCATCATGTTATCGGCACGATTTAGGCATTTAATCAATATACACACATTCTTTATATTTATATATATATATATATATATATATATATATATATATATATATATATATATATATATATATATATTGAATCAACTGTATTCATCACTGATATTAATCAAATTCAGATGAATAAACACTTTACCATACAAAAAAACAGTACATTTCTTCTTTTTTTTCGTATTAACCAACAACACATTTGGTTGTATTTTTGTTTGTTTGTTTTTCCTTATTTTAAAATCCTTATTTTAGTAACATTTGTCCTTTTATATTTCTTCCCAATTCTCTTCATTTCTTCTCCTGGTGCTATCTTTGCAAAATGACCTATGGTGTCGATCACTGCTTTATGTAACTCACTGTGGCCCCACCAGGTGGCGTGCTAGTACTCGTGGGCGATCATGGTGCCACCTGGAGGGGTGAGCAGTAGGTTTCGTTGTTTCTCATGACGTGACCAGTGTTCTTATCTTGTGTGTCTCTTTATGCACTTTGTGTTGATCTTACACGTGTAGCACATTAAACGGTTGCTTACTTCAAAAGAAGAAGACAAATATTTAGAATTAGTTGAGATAATTAAACGCTTGTGCATTGGTGGATACTAGCTGAGCTGAAATTGTGTCCTCGCTGTTGATAGCTACGTTTTCTGTAATTTTTGTTCTCTATGGACTTAAAGCTGCATAGTCCGATGAAGCATCACATTTTCAAAACCAAAATAAGTATCTCAATTTGATTCTACATATCTAACTTAAATACTGGTGCACTTGTTAAACATTTGTCACCACATAGAAGGGAACACTGAGGCAATTTAATAGAACCTATTACTGCAGAAACCTATGGTGTCAGTTTTGGCAAGCTTGCCAAAAATAATTTTGCTTGTTTGCACTTCAAATATCTCAAAAGTTAGCTATTTAAAATAAAAGTTACTTCAAGTGAAAGTAGGGTAGAATATAACGATCACCCTAATATGTTTATCTCAGAAAATGACAGAAACTCAAAACCCATCGGACTATGCAACTTTAATTAAAGTTGCATAGTCCGATGGTTTTGAATTTCTGTATTGTTTCTGAGATAAATATATTAAATCTATCACTAGTATCTACTTTACATTAGTTCAAAGTTACTTTTATTTTAAATGGTAAACTTTTGAGATATTTTGGGTGCAAACATGGAAAATTAGTTTTGGCAAGCTTGCCAAAACTCCAACACCATAGACTTTTGCAGTAACAGGTTCTTTTAAATTGACTCAGTATTGCCTTTTACGCAGAAACAAATGCTTAATAAGTGCATCAGTAGCCAAGTTAGATATGTCAAATCAAATCCAGATAATTGGTTTGGTTTTGAAAAGTTGATATTTCATTGGACTATGCAGCTTTAACTAGTTTCATCGTGTCCATGGTCTGCAAACATTCCCTATGTTAACCCTTTCCTGATGCCTAATGTATCGAAGCAATCCCGGGGTGATGGGTGGTTAACACCGTTATGCACGAGTGCGTTCATAATTCCGCTTTCTATTTGGTTGTATCATTCATTAAAAGTATTTCTGAACGCAACCAAACACATGGAAATACCTTTTAAATCACACTTCCTGTTGACAGTGTGTTTAGCAGCATGAGGGCTAAGCTCAGTACTGAAAAAAAAACTGGTGCATGCACAGGAATATGAACAATGGAATGCGTTCTTGTTGAAGGTGAACCGCAGATCATAGGACAACTGCTTCTTTTTTGTATTTTAAACTAAATAACTAGCAACGCATAGTACAAGTATTAGGACTACAATCGGCAATACTTTTTTTAAATGGTGAAAGCAAAATATATTTGTGTTCCCGACCTGCAAATCCCCCCCCCCCCCCGCAAGTACATAGGCGATGCATAGCACTAGTGGTGCCATCTAGCGGGTATTTCTGTAAGTTATCGGCAGTGTGTTGTAGTGTCGGGTCTCCTGGATGGCAGAAGGAAAGGGTTAAAAAGCATACCAAATCCCGACTAAGACATGCTAATCACAGATCTGAGTAAATGTGATCTCTTAATAGTTTTTTGATTGTCTGTGACCTAGTGCATCTCTGTACTTAGCACTCCTAGTGCCCATGCTGTAGTGTTAAGAGTTGTAGAAAGAATAGAGGTTTACAATATAAATATGAATGGACAAATGAATATGCAATCTGCCTAATCCACTGGCTGAAATGATGAGCTATAATGTTTAAAGCTAGTTCTTTTTGCTTCGATGTGTAATTAGACTATGCAATGCTGCTTTCAGCATTAACTGTGCTTAATAATACAATGAACTGAAAGTTGCCATGAATTAATTAAGCTAATATAATCTCAATATTATAACAATAAATGATGAACAGATAATTAGCTCGAATATGGCAGTGTACAGGTGGCGGGAGGGGGTGGGGGGGGGTTAAGATGGAGGTGTGTGTGTAATTCTGATGCTTAATCCTAATGGCAACATTGATTGTGGGGAAGGTAGCCGACACACTGACCTTGACCCTAGCAAGTGCACTGTTTGATATGTTGCAGTCACCGAACAGAACGACTCGCCAGTCGTCTGCTCCAGTCGTCAGTCGGACAGGGGCGCCGGGTCCACATTCCCGAACGCACTCGGCAACCTTCTCACGTGGTGTCAGCAACCCTGTCATCGTGCGCGACAACCCCATCGTCGGCCCCACCAACAGGCTGGTGAGTTTGCTCTGTGCATCTTGATAGTTTATCGATAAAAGATTCACCTCTGCCTCTGTTCAGATGTGAATTACAACCCTATGTAAAAGTTGGAGAAATGGTATCTCACTGTTGATGGTCTTAGTTTTGCATTCCTACTTTGTTTGATTAAAACCCAATAGCTACAGTCTGATTGTATATGTTTTCCCTCAACATATTCTCTTCAGAGTGTTCAGATCACATAATATCAAGGCATAATGACACAAAATCAGTTTGAAGTGATAAGAGTCCATGAAATAAATCCTCCATGTTTGAATGAACTGGTTGTACCATCCAATGAAAATGACTGCTTCCTGACCTAGATTGGAGCATTACCCAGGAATCTCTCAACTTCTCGCTAATGGTTGACATGTGGGCCCTATCAATTCAAACTTTAAAGGTCATTGATCTACTGGACTAATCTACTAATTAGTTCAAAATTTGGGGTTGATATATTTAGGTTTCTGAAGAATATATTTTGCTTTGTAGATTGAAAATTTATGTTCTCATTTCATTCCCCCACATTTTCGCCAGGTTTTCTATTGGGTTGTCCTTCACACCGTCTCAGGTTACTGCAGTAGGGGTGAATCTTTTATGTAGATTTTAACCAACATCAATACCAAAAAAAAGATTTAAGAATTATATTTGCGTTTCATTGCTCGATGGATCCAACATATAGTTGGGATCTATCTTTAAACACAAAACAAAAATTCCACAACATCCTGGAAAAGTCCTGTGATTTGAGTGGTCTATTGTGATCTTTCCGCCCCAATAAGCTCCTAATGTTTCAGCAGCAATATGGTTGCAACAATCAGGAATTATACAGTTCATGTGGTATTGATACTATTGAGAATTAGGTATAATTGATCAAGATTGAGTGTGCGTGTAATATACAGAGATGAAAGACCTCCGCGGTTTCGCGGATTTTGGGGATTTATTATATTCACCAATTAATTTAAAACAAAATTCCAAAAGATGGGATGTATATAACAACAGTTGGGTGGTTCGAATCCTATTCTTGTATGACCTTAGATGTAGTTAGCACATTAAATTTAAGCAAGAAAGTGTTAGATATGGGCGATAATGAAAGCACAACAAGCCTAGTTGAAACATGACTTCTGCGATTCCCTGACAATGCTAAACCTATGTGAGAATATCCGCATTTCTTCCCGGAGACCATTTTCATCCCTGAATATATAATGATATATAAAAATAAATTATGGTGTCTATAGTGTTTATGGCGTGCTAGTAATGCACTACCTTTTACACTGAAACATACTAACATATTGGACATGAAACAATGTTTCCTACTAATAATAACATGTAGCTATGACGGAAAACATTGGAGTTACATATAATATTAGATTTCAATATATCAAGGAAAATTAGCAGCTTTCCAGGAAAGAATAAATGTATTAGCCTAATTTATTTTGGGTGTTGAATTCGACATAATTAAAAAACAATGTTTGATTATGACTTTTTATGCATTTTAAGTCACTATTTGCCATGCGTACAAAGGAGTGTTTGTAAAGCATCCATTGTTAACCGGAGGAATAATCATTTTTGGGGAGGAAAAAAGAAGAAAACAGAAAAAATATCACCAATCAGTGGACGTCTAGAATATCTTTGCTTGAATTGCTAACCACTAGAAGTAATTAAGTCTCGATTATTATCTTTTGGTCATAAAGCTGCTAACACCTCCAACTTTTTGTAATCTCCACTTCACTGCCTTCAGAAGACTACAAAAACGGTCTGCAATTTTCCTTAACAATTTTGTTTTAGTTGTGGTTGCACCTAACACTATATGCCAATGCAAAAACCGTATTGCACTAAGACGGCTCACTCCCTGGGAGCTCCCATGGTAATGTAAATTTTGCAGTGCCATCTTATGGTGGGTTTGATCAGCCCGGCTGATGGCTAGTGTTTCACATGTAAACACATAGGCCTACAAGGCGAGAGAGTGAGTTTAAAATTTAAAAGAGAGAGATTGCCTGTCATTTGGATTTGGCCGATCTTGTGCCTACTGCCTGGTCCCCACCTCCCTCTGCCCACGGCCTCTGCTCCTCCCTCCTCCCTCCACTGCCCTCCCCTTCCCTCACTCCCTTTCCATCCCCCTCCCTTTCCCGCTCCCATCCCCACCCTTCCCTCTCCCTATCTCCCTCCTCATCCACCTTACCCAGCGCTCTCACACCTCACCTCCCTCCCCTCCCCTTCCTCCTCCCTCCCCCACACTCCCTCTCCCCCCCACTCCCCACACCACACCTCCCTCCCTCTCCCCCTTCCTCCTCCCTCTCTGCCTCCCTCTCCCCTCCCCCTTCCTCCCCCACATTCCCTCTTCCTCCCCCTACACTCCCTCTCCCCCACCCCCTCCTCACCCACCTCACTCGGCGCTCTCACACCACACCTCACGACCCCCTCTCCCTCCCTGATGTAAATGGGGGGGGGGGAGGTCCCCACTGGTTTCGACTCCTATAGAACTCCCACCACCAACGCTACCCCCACCCTGCCCCTCCACCTCTCCACCCCACCCACCCCACCACCATACACACATTCTGTGTGGTGGGGGTTGATGGTGTGTGTGGTTGGGCTGTAGGTGTGTGTAGGGTGTGTGTGGTGGAGGTGTAGGTGGTTTGTGGTGGAGTTGTAGGGGTCTTGCAGAGCAGCACCTCACAATCTTTAGCATCCCTAAACCCCCACCACAACTACACCCTCACCACAGCCCTAAACCTCCACCACACACACCTAAACCCTCCACCACATGCCTATACCCTGACCTACACTCTCACCACACACACCTACACCTCAACCACACACACCACACACTTCCACCCCCAGCACACCCACCCACCACATACCTACACCACCAACACACACATAACTACACCCCCACCACACACCTACCAAGTGACAGCAGGGTTTCTTCTGACACTCCAATGCTATCAAAATGATCAAACCCACCACCTGGTGCGCTGTCTGTTCTCTTGATTACACAATACAGGCTGAGTGAGACGTCTTAGTGTTATAGGGTCTTTGGCCAATGCCTGACACCTCAGCCGATACCCAGCACATTTCCAATGCATCATGGGATAACTGGTATTATATTATGTAGTCACTCTGATATTTTCAAAATATCTGCTTTCATAGGCCCATTTGGCTGGGTCCCATCCAATTATTCCCTATTATTATCAACTGCACCTTTGCGCGAACATTTTGCACTGAACAATACAGCCATATCACACACACACAAAAAGATAGAAACAAAAATGCTTCTGATGCATCATTGTCAGTCTGCGATATTAACATAAATGTACTTGTTAACTGTCCTGCCCGTGTATCTCATCTCATTATCTCGCTTTTATGTTGTGACTGTTTGCTACGTAAGTGTAACGCTTAGTGTACAACACGAGCTGGGCATTGCATGAGTTAGGTATTGTCTGTGTTTCAATTAGCCAGGACAGATGGGTTGCAGTCCCCTCCTCTACCCCCGGCGTTGGCTGCCAACGGCAAGTATCACACCACCGACAAGTGTGGGCTTTAAGCATTCACACCTACTGATGTAGTGTCATATAGTTCAACGTCCAGCTAACATTGAGAACAGCTGAGGTTTCTGGTGTAGGTCAAAAAAGCATGTGATGCCACGTGGGGGTAGGGGTGTGGGGTACAGGGGAGGATGTATTTAAGTCTAAGTATAATCTCATACGAAGACATGGAGGGAATCTGTGTCAATATTACATTAAATTAATTTCCTTTTAGCAATAAATTATATTCAGTTCAGCACTTGTACTCTTGAATTAGCTTAATGGTTTATTTTATCAAGTAATGTGATTGGCACATGACCTTGACCTCTGCCAGACCTCATTTGACCTGTTATGTTGTGTTACCTTCAGTGTAAATACCCACCCTGCTAGCTTAATTTGTGTAATTGGATGACTGTTTCTTACATATTGCACGGCTATTTATAGATATTAGGATATGTGTATATATTTATATATATATTCTTTTTACATTTACATTTAGTTACATTTGTATGGGAGTTTGTTCACAGCTGTAATATATTCACTGAAGGCTAAGACCTCCCTCCCCCGCAATCCCATAAGAATACTACACCTTTGTACATACAACACATACTAACAACTAACCTGCACTGTGTACGTATTAAATCCTTACCTAACTATGAGATTACCAACGGTGATTTTCAAACCCTGTATTTTGACAGTCATGTAACATGTTCATCAAATTTTAATTCTTTTAATATACTGTCTCCTCAGTAAGTGTCCACATTTGAGGTATGTCAATTTAAATCAATCATTGCATTTTGAAAAGAAAAATCCACAAAAAAAACCTGCATGGTGTCATTCCCACAATTGTTTGCCCATTTCAAGATATATAAAATCCAGGAACGTCGATTTAAGTAAATTATTTTATTCGATTAAAACTCCCACCCGTACATATTTTGTTCAAGTTTTGAAAGTGAGCAGAATGACAGTTGGCTCACAGTATAGGAGGCGGGGGAGTAGATAATGCCCGCTCCGCAGCAAATAACACGGAAGATAAGATGATTACTGAGAAACATTTAAGGGGCTGCGGTTATTTATATCCACATAATAAATGATATAGTACATATATGTATATATATATAAATATATATATATATATATATATATTTTTAACAAGAAATTATGGTGGTTTGTTTTAAAACAAGAAAACAACCCTGCTGCTATGCTAATATATTATTATGTGTACGACATGCTACGATACCGTCCTGATATGACCTTAGATGTTGCTGCGACGTAAAACACCAGCAACCAAATCAAACCATGCTACTATATTTATGAGTTTACATACGGTTCACAACGAGGTTATGACCATACTAACAATAACAGTTTCCTACTTTGCTGGTTACAGATACCTCACCAGAGGCCGCCCTCGGGAAAGGAGCGTCCCAAGTCGGTGGCCACTTACGGCAAGAAGCAGTACGAGAACACGCGCAACCAGCCGTCCGCTGGCGCCGCCAAGCAGCAGCTCGGCGGCTACTCGCAGGCATACGGTACCATCACCGCCAGTGGGCTGGCGGCCCTCCAGTCCAAGAAGTGGTGAGTGAGCACCACACGCCACACGCCGCGTCGCCACAGTTAAGGAGTGTGTGCCACTCTCTCACAGAACGTGGGGGTTTGGTGTAAGATGACCCCACGCATACAGATACATATATGTATTACACCATCAACGCCTAACGGCGCCGCTGTCCGTATACTGTAGGCCTACGAGGTATTCCATCTTTAAGCCAGTTCTAACTGAACTAGTTGAATATTCCAAAATCTCTGGCTAGAGAGTTGGGACAAGGAACAATGGCAAGACTAGATAAAAGATTCACCCCATACTACAGTACCCTGAGTATAGTAGATAACAGATTCACCCCGTATTGCAGTAGCCTGAGTAGGGGTGAAGAACAACCCTATACACAAAAAATGGTGAAAATTATCTACGTGCTGGGTAAATGAAATGAGCAGATACATCCTTAATTTAAGAAGCAAAATATATTCTTCTCATATATCTTAATATTTACCTGCTACTTTTGATTTGAAAAATATAATAAAACATGTAGTTTAATGAACTTTAAAAGTGAAATGGACAGCATTCTATTGTTGCCATCGTGTCTTTTTGCATTCTCTCCCAGTTCACAAACTCTTGTGTCGATATACCAGGAATTCCACTTCCTGTTCCATATTATTACCAAAGCAATTTTCGCCCGTATTTAGACTATGTTGTCATTCACCACTACTGCAAGTATGGGGTGAATTTTGTATCTATGAGTAGGTGTACTGGCGCCGAACGCCGCCGCTGTCCGTATATTGTACGAGGTATTGTATCTTTCTCTGTTCACTCTACTAGTATCGGTTGACCGGTACTACTTTCAATGTAAGCCAGCTTCTAACTGAATATTCCACAATCTTTGGCTATAGAGTTGGGTCATGGAACACTGGTAATATATGTACATGAATTGAACTTTATTCAAGGCAGTTCTAACTGAACTAGTCGAATATTCCACAATGTCTGGCTAGACTAGAGAGTTGGGACAAGGAACAATGGCAATACACGAATTTAACTTTACATTCTACTTGCAAATACAAACTTTAGCACAGACAACGTAAGGAGTTAGCATATAGATATAAAAAAAAAGAAAATGAAACTATTTCTTGATTTTTATTATCAAATTAATCGGTTATCAGACATTTTCTGAGGAAGATCTGTTTCATCAGTGTCTTCCCTGTGTCAGTTTATTTGAGAATTGGACAACAATGTAGTCCCTCTTTATTACAAGTTAAATAATAAGTTCAGAAGAAACTATACCACATTTGGCATTTCTAAATAATATTGTTAGGGTGACATACTCAATACGGTCTTTCGATCATTAAGGTTTTTGGGGTGTTTTTTTTTGTATGGTGTATTTATGCTGCCCATAACGGTTAAGTCTAATGACTTATTTTCGCCACTAGACTAATACAGGACTTAGCTATCGCGAATTGATTTCGAAACTAGACTCAGTCGCGATGTGGCTTCGATTAGCTTGATATCAACGCACGATAATTGCATCCCGATGCATTCTAACTATAAATGCCATTTTAAAATATATATACACAGTGTATGGGGAAATTCTTCGTTTTGAGAGAGTAACACACTCAGACTTAAGGCTGCATAGTCCAATGGAAGTATCAAATTTTCGAAACCAAAACATTTAGATTTGATTCTACATATCCAACTTAGATACTGGTACACCTATTACGCATTACTTGCAGCCTAGAACGGAATACTAAGACAATTTCTGTCTCTGAATCTGTTACTGATGAAGCCTATGGTGTCAAGAGTTTTGATGTGCATGCCGAAATTAATTTAACAATTTAACCATTTAAAATAAAAGTTACTTCAAGTTAAAGTATGGTAGATTATAACGATCTACCTAATATATTTTCGGAAAAAAATTACGGAAACTCAAAACCATCGGACTATGCAATGAATTCAGGTATGGTATTGGCTCCATACAACGAAATATATGTGGCATTATTAATGTGAGGTTTATGACGGAAACATCTGAGGTAATATCAGGATGGTGACCCATTTGTAAGGAGGTGCACTCGTGGTGGCTTTATTTATAATGCTGCCCTCTTGAGATGCCGTGCTGCTGGCATCATGACTCGTTATCCCACTCAGTCACAGTATTATGGTACTGAGTCAGGCAATCCCTGCTCTATCCCATTTATGCAAACCGACAGGCACCATCTCCTGCAGTCAACGGACGCTCATCCGCATAAAGTGGATTTAAAAAGAGATAGGAACAATCAGTAAAGCCAAAGAGTTATCTGTCTTAATCTACAGTATATATATAGTTAAGAGAACTATAGTGCCATGGTTGTGCAGTATTTTTTTTGTTTTTTCTCTCTCAAGATTAGTCATCTTGTAGAAGGATCTGTTTACCATGTTCAGTAACTAAATTTAATTTGTCACAGTTCAGAATTGTATTTAATTTATTTGTTGTTTTAATAAGAGAAATATAGAAACTTCCATTCTTAATGCTGAATCGTGCTTGGATATCGCATCATCGGAACAGCTGTAATTTTCCTAACACCAGTGCCAGTCCATCATATATATGGCAATGAAAATATTTACTACTTTATGTGATGAATTGTCGAGCTTTGTAGGTGCATTGTAGACATGTCCTACAGATCAGATTGTTTGTGATAGAAATGACGAGTGATAGTGACTGTCAAAAATGGAGGGTATAGTTTATATTGCTTAACACATACACACATAATGCATTATATAATATATAAATATTTACATAAATATTTGTATATATATTTACACATACACTAGCCATGTACCTAGAGAAACCGTCCATTGCATTTGATTGCAAGGTGTTTACCCTAGTATGCTCTATATATTGGCTTTTAAAAGGCCAAACAAACAAAAAAGTCTGGAGTTGGCCCCAGCATACTATATATTATAACAATTAGACATTTAAGGTGAGATTGTTAGCCGCCTGCACAATCTAAGTAGCATTAAAAATACAACAACAAAACCTGACTTCACATTCCATTTCCGTCCAATTGAAAATTCTTAGAAAATAATCATTTTGACTTGCTTGATAGGTTTGATGTATTCAACGTTATTTGCTCATCTCCAAGTTTAAGGTACCATAATCCGACGCAGTGTACGCTATTATAATCAAGGACAATTTTCACTTGATTATGTTACAGTGCATGACATGAATGAATTAATGAAAAGTTGACATTTGATAATCTTGATGGAAAAAAGAGCAGATTTCTTTCATTATTAAAAGTCTTTTCCATTAAATAACATGCACTGCCTCACATCATAGTTAGCTTCAGCCTATTGGTTATAGGCAGTTGTGGTTAACTATATTAACATCATGTGCGTTTATGTTTCCAGATATACTCTCTTATACTAATCAGTTATTACAACTACCATGGAATAACATCTGGTTGCTACAAGGGTGGATATTCATAGAACATTTCTTGATTGCTCCATCTTATTATATGTCTCACTTTGTAATGTATATGCTCTTATAATGCTTGAAGGTCTTCGATTCTCTACTTATCACGCTAGACTGCACACATCCACTCTTTTTGCACATAAAAGAATTTTTACACAGCACATACCTCAGGTACAAGTATGTTTTAATGGACATCTAAACGTAAACTATATAATAATGTCTAGAAACCCGTATTCCACATCACTACATATACATATTACCTTTGGTTATCTCCTCATGACGGAGGCCCTCTTAACAGAAATGTTTTCCTTATGAACTATTACTGGTAGATTGTGACATCACAAAATACTTTACTTGTAGGCTACTCACTTCGAGACCAGATGTATGGTTCAGAGAACATGCCTATGACATTACGGAATTTAGTGTTAATGCTTAGGCAACCAACATGAAACCAAAAATACGGATAAATAAATGTCGGAAAATGTCTCATGGAAGGTCTCCTTCTGAACAACTCTTTGCAGAACCTCTTTATCTACTAAGCATAGGTTTACGTAGCCCATCCAGAACTTTCTATAAAGGGGTGGACAAGCAGTTTACCGGACACTGCCATAGGGTATGATGGCCAGAATAAATAGTTAGGTTGGCTCAGAAAAAAACCTTGTTTCATTTAGATTATATTTCTCATACAATTAGATACTATTTGATATTTAAAGAAATGGAGGTGATAATGCCCTTTTAATTGTTTGCTCTGATTGAGAGTTGTGCACGCTTGCCATGTACACTAGAGTAGCTGTGAGCTGACCGTACCTATACACCGGCTGATAAGTCATTCCATATGATAATGTGATATTGTTGTTGAGTTCTACGGTTTGGTAAGTGGTCAGGCAGATCCATATAGCACTGCGAGCAAACCGTTGTTGTAGCAAGGAGGGTACATGTGTGTGCTGTATATTTGTTGAAAAATCAGCTTTTAGAATGATTAGAAAAATGCGAGCAAGTAAAAAAAGAAAATACAGCAAAAGAACACATTTAAAGAAAAATTAAATTAATCTTTTCACCAAAGCCATTGTGATCGATATCCTTTTGATGCCATTCAGACATGTTATAACGTAGAAACAAAGAAGTACATTTTACACCATTCTAAAAATGAAACGCATATGATGTGTTGATGACATACAAGTGATGTGTTCTCACTGTGATAATTTCAATGAATAGGCTGTTGGTCATTTTAATCATTGTTACGTAGATATTAGTATGCCTGTTATTCTAAGCATGATGTATTTATATTGTGGTGAATCCATTTAAATAATATTATTTATTGTGTCACAACACTTGAACCGAGTGTTTCGGCACGGAGTCAATGTCTCTATCATGTGCAAACCACTTCTTTCATTTTTACCAGACGTGGGAACAAATCAAATTATTATACAATAGTTATTAATACAAACCTTTTTGAATGTATATATTATGATGAAAAATAAATGAATTTTAAATAAGGTGTTTTTTTTGCGTTTTGTTTGTATTATTGATGTTTTCCCACTTTACTTGGATATGAGACAGATATGCTAAGCCTTTTTAGTAAGCTTATAAGTATCAGTCGCCTTTATATGGATAACATCGTGATGCACCTACAAGCCACACTTTGCCATTTCAGCTTCTAAGCAAAATGGCTACGGTTTAAAGATAATGTCATTTAATAAATACTTTTTCGTCCAAATATTTTGTGTCGATTTCAAGAGGCGGCTCTGATGTAATGCATATGGACTGAGACCAGGGTCCCAATGAACCCGACATTAAGTAACACTTGCTTAATATGGATATTATGTCACATGATATCCCCGTAGCACACAGGTGTTACCCCATACAGTGATACTCTATATTAAAAAAGCAAACTTATTATGTTATTACATGTGCATATGGATGCCAGAGAATATGACTAATACAAAAACCACCAGATCCAGTATGACAATGCTTGCTTATTTGGCTGTGGATCAGACGGGTAGATGACACGGGTACACCAGGGTAGGAGAGATAGTAGGTCTCGTGACTGCTTATTCAACGCACTACCACGATTCAGTCCACATACTTTAGGCACTGATATAAATAACTGTGTGCCAGTGTGTAACCAGTAGGTTGCCCTGCCATCAAAACAATCACACCACAAAACTCCTTGAAATTCACTGAAAAGGATATATGCAAACAGCTGACAATTTACGCTCTGTCACCTTAATTAGCCCAGTCAAAGAAATAGTTTGGATTAGATATATCTAAACCAAACTATTTCTTTGCTTGGTCTATATATCTGTTATTTAAAGGTCCAAATATCTGTACACTGTCTATTTTTAGTTTGTTTAAATCGCCATGATGTCGCTGCATATTTGTGGAGAAGCCTTTGTTTTCGATGGTATTTCCCCCCCCCCCCCTCAAGCACCTGTCACACCTTACCGGATTGAGTACCGGACACCACCGGACAAAGAATTTTCTAGTCCGGTGGTGTTCGGTATCAAATTGTATAGTCATTGTCACACCGCACCGGAGACCACCGGACAAAGAATTTCCTAGCGGATGGGTACTGGATATGTATGGATGGGTACCGGACATGTACCGGACAAACCGGACACCAACCGGACATCTCAGTCCGGCTGTGTCTGGTAGAAGTTTTGTGCATGTTCAAAACTTGTACTGGACACCTCCGGACACCACCGGATGGTTACCGGAAGGTACCCGAACATCACCGTACAGAACCGGAAAGTGTCCGGTTCTCGTCCGGTTCCCCAGTCCGGCAAGGTCTGACAGGGCCTTATCGAAATTTACTGAAATGTTGCGCTATTCGCCGGACGAAACGGACAAGTACCGGACACGCACCGGACGCGCCGAAAACTGACCTACATCCTCACCACACACACTTACACCTCAATCACACACACCTACACCCCCACCAGACACCTACACCCCTACCACCTCCCTAAACCCCCACCACACACCTACACCCCCACCACACCCCTAACCCCCACCACACACCTACACCCCCACCACATCCCTAAACCCCCACCACATCACTAAACCCCGACCACTCACCTACATCCCCACCACACACCTACACCCCCACCACATCCCTGAACCCCCACCACACCTACACCCCCACCACACCCCTAAACCCCACCACACCCCTAACCCCACCACACACCTACAACCCCCACCACATCCCTAAACCCCCACCCACATCCCTACACCCCCACCACACCCCTACACCCCACCACACCCCTAACCCCCAACACACACCTACACCCCGCCACACACCTACACCCCACCACATCACTAAACTCCCACCACACACCTACACCCCCACCACACACACACCACACACCTACACCCCCACCACATCCCTGAAACCCCACCACACCTACACCCCCACCACATCCCTAAACCCCCACCACACACCTACACCCCCACCACATCCCTAAACCCCCACCATATCCCTACACCCCACCACACACCTACACCCCCACCACACCCCTAAACCCCCACCACACCCCTACACCCCCACCACACCCCTAACCCCCAACACACACCTACACCCGACCACACACCTACACCCCACCACATCACTAAACTCCCACCAGACACCTAGACCCCCACCACACACACACACCACACACCTACACCCCCACCACATCCCTAAACCCCCACCAGACACCTACACCCCCACCATAAACCCCCACCAGACACCTACACCCCACCACATCACTAAACCCCACCACACACCTACACCCCCACCACATCCCTAAACCCCCACCACACCCCATAACCCCCATCAGACACCTACACCCCTGACATGTTCTCGACACCAGACTATTCCGGAAGCAAACCGGACACATAACGGATGAGTACCGGACATGAACCGGACAAACCGGACATCAACCGGTCACCTCAGTCCGGCGGTGTCCGGTAGAAGTTTTGTGCATGTTCAAAACTTGTACCGGACACCGCCGAACACCGCCGGATGGGTACCGGACATGTACCGGACATTGCCATATTTCACCGGACAGTGTCCGGTTCCCCAGTCCGGTAAGGTGTGACTGGGCCTTAACAAACATGGCGACGCTGGATCCATACCCGTTTCACAGTTTTGGTAGGTCCTTAAATTGTTTACTTATTGGAATGCTTAGTTTAGTGTCGATGCATTAGTCTCCCAGATTATCCACATGTTATATGCGATGAACGAATTCGATCAAGTATTTTAGTACGTTTGTATGGCTTTTGTGGAGTAATCAGAAGGGTAGGTGGTATTTGGGTTGGAGCTAGATATAGTAGTCGTGGTTGATTGGTAAAGTGAGGGGCAGTGAGTGTATCTGCGAAAATGGCAAGTTTTTCACCAAGTACCCCCCACCCCAGCTCCGCTAATCAGTATTGAATTAATCTAAATGAGTATGACCGATCATTACACCTAAGAAATGATGTTTGAATCAGAATACTCTAGTACTCGCATAGAGGTGTATCAATGCAACAAAGCATAGGCATAGTCACGCGACTAGCACATTAGAATAGTCCGGCTGGCAAAACAGAGCAGACATGTAGACTACTATTTTGTTTAGAAATCAGTGCATTACTTCCATTAAAGTGTCCTTGTTAAATAAACATAAGAGTGAATTTCAAATAATACCCTCCTCACTATGCATCCACCATCTCACCCTCACCCTCTACATATCCGCCAGACCCCCGCCCCTCCCGTATATGTAACCACCAGCCCCCCCCCCCCACCCTCTTCACTGATTTAACTAGTTTCATATCCAAATTACACCAAATCAGGAAACTTGGTTTTCACCAAAAATGTGAAATGGGCTGTGGCAAAAGCATAAAATGATGTGAATCTCATCTCGACATAATTTTGTCATGCACTTTCAATTGTGCCTTTTCAATACCTCCGCGACATTGAGAATAAATAAATGCTACATAACCTTAACCATAACCCAGCTACTAGTACTGTCTAGTATGCTTATTGATTAGGCCCCGGCTCCTGCCAACCACAACACTAAACCATAGATATACGTTTTGCGTTTGCGATATATGGCAGTTTAAATGAATGACTCCATAAGTTCGTGTAACTGAGCCTTACTAGGCCTATATACCTTCTTTAAGGTCCTATGTACATTCCACCATCCATCCCCCGATTTCGGCCGATAGTGGTAGACTTGGGAGACAGTTTGCGTTTACTAAGCCTCATAATCATCTGTTTTGTAAATAAAAGATGCCGCTTTCACATTGATCTTAATTTGCACATATGCCTCCAACTTTGTGAAATCAAATAAATAAGTAAAGCTGTATTGACACGGGCAAAATCTAAAGTGATCTACAGAAGGCGATTTATATTAAGCGATCTATGCGTGCATTCACATGGGCTGAGTTTCAAAGTGTGTCGCATTCACACGGGCAGTGCTTTGAATCGGTTTAAGGCGGAAGTGGATATCTGCGCATGAGCAAGTCCAGGCTAACCAGCGCCAGTTTGGGTTGGTTGACGTCAGTCGAGAGAGTGTGGGTTCGACCTAGATATGTATGGACTGAATCGTATTGGTTTGGAACAGTCAAAACTTCTGCTGGGCAGTGAAACCCTAAAAATAAATGATGAAAAAAATATATGTGCACCTCTAGCAGGTTCATAAAGCAAATTTACCGGAAAGTCAACACACTCAGGTCTCGACTGTCACGTTTCCCTCGACTGCGCATGCGTGTGATGTCATAAATAAAACGTTTCAGCATAGATCGGTTCCTGTAGACCACCTTGGTAAGTGTTTTACACTAAACGATTTATATGAATCGATTCAGCCCTAAAACGCCTCAGCTGTGCATTCACACGGCAAATCTGAGTCGAACTACGCAAGTAGTTTTGCGTGAGGTGTTTTAACTCGCCCGTGTGAATACAGCTTTAGTCGTGCTACAACAGCTGTACCAGCATGCGTTATTTATCCGATTAGGCCTATGCATAGACATATAAATATATACCCTCGGGTTATATGTACTTAGTCCACCCGGCCCCCCTCGTGGACTACTCAAGTTCGCGTCCAATGCACAATTTGTTTGGAACTCCATTATTTAGGAAATGAGTTCGGATCCCACACACCTGAGTAATAGGCCACTTGCCAACCCCGCGTACTTTTAAAGGAGTAGAACCTCCCCCCCCCCCCCCCGTTACCATATTGCCAATATTAAATGCTAATCAATTTTGCTAGCAGCTGGAAAACGGTATTTTCTAGAACTTAGTCTAATTCGCACGGTTTAATAGAAAATGAATGTTTAATATACGGCCTTTTAGCTTAGAAATGACGTAATTATAAAATAAAATAAATATAACAAACCATTCCCCAAACACCCTCTGGTGACGAACACATGGTTCTCTGGAATCCACGCCTGTGATGACACGGACACCCCAGAAGCCGGCGTAGTTGCGGACAGTACCGGCAGAGGGCAGATCTGACAGGCGCAGATGACGGTCTAGATGGCGGCCTGGCACCCGTCCATCGCCCACGGCGCGCCGGCGCCCACATCAAACACCGTCCGCACTGCCCTTCTGCCCCCACAGTCTCCACCCGGGCTCTCATTTCCACTTATATCTATTTTTATTTTGTTTGTGGAGGTGGTTTTAGTTTCTCCCTTCTTTTGCCCGCTCTCTCTCTCTCTCCAGCCAGATAGATCAATAGATTGCGCATGCGGCTTGGCAGAGCTGACCTGGTACTGGTAGGACACCAATGGATGGTGGGACATCAGTCAATAATAACGTCAAGTGCGCCGACCTTTTCTCGCCTCGTTCGTCTGGATTGTCTGGCAACGTGCTGATAATTCATCTACAAAATGCGATTCTCAAATTGAGGGCATCAGCCTCCCTAGTCACTAATTAATTTAAGTTTTGGCTGCATTAAGAACGTGGTAATGAATTAGTTCATTCCGTCAGTAATATATAGGCCTTATAGCTAGTCTGAGCATCTGACGGGGAATGTAAATCGATTCGTAGAAAGCGACTTGCCTAGTTCGCCTCACATTTCCCGTGTGAACGGACGTCTGAGGCGGATTAGGGCTGATTCGACTCACGTGATGCGGATCCTGTAAACCACCTAAGCGAGGTAGTCTACGTGAATCGATTCCTGTGATGCGGATAATTTTTCCCGTGTGGACGCAACCGACTTACGTGATGCGGACTAAGCACGTCGATATATACTATAATTTGGTCTATGAAACTGCTAGATGTGCACATATATTTTTTTCATCATTTATTTTTAGGGTTTCACTGCCCAGCAGAAGTTTTGACCGTTCCAAACCAATACGATTCATTAAATACATATCTAGGTCGAACCCACACTCTCTGGTGCCGCATCGTCGAACCCAAAATGGCGCTGGTTAGTCTGTACTTGCTCATGCGCAGATATCCACTTCCGCATTAAACCGATTAAAAGCACGGCCCGTGTGAACGCGAAACACTTTCGGTCTAATTCGCCTCACCTGATTCGATTTGTCTGATTCGCCTCACATTTTGCCCGTGTGAACACGGCTTAGGTTATAGAAAGGCGTCATACTTAATCACCTATGAAAGGCGGGTTAGACCTACTACTGTCTCCAGGAAAGGCCTATTCTGGACTGGTAAATCTTTTATCTAATGAAATGCCAACATTTATTGACACGCTGAATGTTTATGCTTTAGATCTACATAATACCCCGTAGATGCACACAAACTGATTGGCAGAAGTAACTAGTTGGCCCGAATATGCTATAGCCGATAGTAGCCTACGAGAACCTGGATTAGATCTATGGTTATGGTTCTGTGGTTTTATTTATTTATTTAGATCTGTTCACGATGAGAGTGACATCACTGATCAACGTGTATATTGTTCTATCGTTGTTTGCAGACAGAGTAAGGGTCGACCGAGTAAATACAATCATTGTCATTGGCAGTTGTCTAACCCGAACTAATCCGATTCGCAATGAATCCTCACATAGGAAAGAGAGCAACGGTAAGAATGTGTCCGTACAACGTGACAACAATTCAAACCCTAGATCTAGTCTATGTGATAAATGACAAAGGTGACAAATAATAAACAAAGAAAATGGCGCCACAATTTTTACTGCCTGGAAAACCGAGTAACAAAGAAATGGAAGCTGACACAACATTAAATGACTGCGGCTTCTTATTATCGACCTTAGGCAAGGAAACAAGAACTTTGCAAATTTATTCTCTGGTGTAAAAACAAACCGTACAAAAATCATTAACTATGGTGGTCATGTCCAAACTTTCAAAAAGGAGGACATTGCATGCGTGGTCATAGGTTATCATAAATCTTATATACAATGCATTAACAAATAAATAAACCGTGAGCCTTATTTTAAATATAACAAATGCAAAGAGACCATCACTTCAGTGATTTTATTAAATGGAAATTCTTACGTGACAGCTTATCAGCAGTGTTGACTGCATAGACATACAATACAAAAATATTAAGGTTTATCACGGCCTCAGTTTCCACTGTTTTAAATATACTTGAGGTAATTTATATAATTTCTTTAGTCACAGGAGGACAAATTAACGCCCGTCTCGAGGTGGCACCTGGGTGCGCAAGAGCAGGACTGTCGAACCTAAAGTCAGATGTCTGCCCATCCTACCTATAACCATCTTTCATAGGAACAAAGACCCCAACTTTTAACCTTTCTTGTTATTGCTATTCGCACACACACTGCCGTTCAAAGGGGTATGCGCCGGGGCGGGGATAGAGGGGAGGTGGGGTGCATAAGAGAACGGGGTAGCTGTCCCATGCGAATTTTAAAGTTACGAGGAAATCAGATTTTAAGCTATCTAATTTAGAATTTTCCCGGGGGAGCATGATCCCAACTCCCGAGACATTTCAAACACTTCGTGCCGTCGGTCAAGATACCTCGTGCTTTGCTTACTAACTTTATAATAATATTTCTCCAAGGATTTTGATCAGCAGACGGCCATGCATGCACATCATGTTACTGGTAAATCTAATAATATATTCAGTTGTTTAACTCGTGAACCAAATGCTCTCATATACACTATTTCAGCTATAAGCTACAGTACTGAAATATAATGGGGGATCCAACAAAACCGTTGCCTTGTCTACGTCTAGTTTAGTCAACAATATCCTATTTATAAACGCACTAATCAGCTACGTCATAATCACCTGACTCTCCCTTCCAAATGGCACTGAGGAAAGGTATGCACAATTCTGTACATGGGTGAGGAAAATGGGGCATCAGCTCTCACAGAAATTCTGTCTCCTGAATAAACAGTCATTTTCACTAGCACATCCGTCATCCATATTCTAATTGAAACAGTTTCTTCCTTGTTTCCTACCCCCCTTTTGTTTTGTATATAGAAAGAGAACAAGGGTTTTCTCGCCCCCCTCACACACTCACATAACTTGACCTTGATTGGGCACTTGTCGTCACTTGTCGTGAATGTTCTCAGCATAATAGTGCTTTATAATGACTCTGGTTATCCCCACCCGTATGAACGCCCTATAACCTTTATTAACTTCCTTATCCCTACACCGTAGTTGATATGGGAACATATCCTCATTATCCATACATGGCCTCAGAATGATCCATTCCCTTCTGGTCCACTAAACAATAACAACATGCTTATATCATCAGCTCATGAGGATTGCCATTTCCCATCTACCCTAAACCAATGCAGTGACCACTTACTCTGGCATCTTTGCTGTCCGTTCCGGTGTCGCAGTTTCAGCGCCCGGTCAGTTTCAACGCCCGGTCAGTTTCATGCGCATGCGTCAAAATCTAACATGATCGTCACTAACCTTATGAATTTAATATAATGTTTTTGGTAAAGATGTTTTCTACAAGTGTACAAAGCGATTTGTTTCTAGGTGGTGTGGTTTTAGAGATATTTCACTTTTCCTGGATTTTCTGTATGAAGATTGGTCACCACCATTGACAATGCCTTGAGTTTGACGGTACGCGCAGTGCAAAACATTAGTTTTATTCAAAATTAATACAAATCAAGAACCCTAACCTTATAAACTTAATACAGACTTTTTGGTAAAGATGTTTTCTATATGTGTACAAAGCGATTTGTTTCTAGGTGGTGTGATTTTAGAGATATACCACTTTTGCTGTATTTTCTGTATGAAGATTGCTCACGACCATTGACAATGCCTTGAGTTTGAGTCTATACGGGCCATTGAAACTGACCGCACGCTGAAACTGCGACACCGGACACGACTTTTCAAGTGTGATGATGAGGATGTGTCCCTATGGCACACGTGCCAATTCTTATGCTGGTTCTCTGAAGGTGTTGGAGAAGGTACCTTCACAGAAGCCGCCTTTTGCACCAGCAACACTACCCATCTAGCTCGTAGGCCTACCCCATCCATCTGCAATGACTGCGTGAGTTCCCTGATTTCTTGCTCACTACCCCTACATCCAACCCCTCCTTCACAGTAGTCAGCTCCATCACTGGTTTGTCATCTGCACCTGCTTCCCTCTTCATTATTGGTAAACTGTTCTTTTTACTGGCCGTCCTTGAAGCCGCTGTGGCGGTTTCAGCGCCCGGTCAGTTTCAGCGGCCTGTCGTGGCTTCTGCGCATTCGCGGGTTTTCGCACGTTCCAGCGAGCACTGCTATTTGTTTTGTTTACACTCGGCGATTCGACGCCGATCTAGCTGCTACGATAATATAGCTTGGAATTTAAGGTTAATTTAATTAAATTTCATTATTTGAGTATGTAATTCTGTTAAATATGATCGCATTCAATAGATTTCGGCCTAATCGGTACCTAACACTGCCGGGCACCAGCGATAGTTACAGCTGAGCTTGTAGCCGGCGAGGCCACGGGTGTTTTGCAGAAGCCACGACAGGCCGCTGAAACTGACCGGGCGCTGAAACCGCCACACCGCTCGTGTTGTGCGCTTGAATGTATTCTTCGGTTCCACTGACTTGCATTGCTCCTTGAGTGGAGCTCAATGCACTGCCCCACAAGGACCAGAAAACAACTTCGGTATTAAGTCGGGTCCTGAAGCTATTGCTGAACGGGGTTGAACCGCAGATGCTTCTGCTGAACAGTAGCAATTTCTTTTATCCAATGATTGAATGCACAGTCAGCACAACAGTGTGAACGTTTGCAGCACTGTATGAGTTCTAATTCCCAGCCGGCACACTAACTGATATATATATATTATAAGAGTTGCGTTCAGGCCTCCCCGCCAAGGTTCGAATCCCGGTCTAGTTTCGTCAACCAATTACACCCGGATATATGTGGCATATATAGACTGTAGTCTCCCTATATATCATTATATGTCATATATATGTCATATATACACATGTCATATATACATTAGGGTATGCAGGTATAGCAATACCTCAGGGAGTTTGACGCCCCTGCCTTGCAGAGTTGTAAACCACTGCCTTGTGGTACAGGTCCTTGACAGAACCGAAGGCTAAGGGAGCAAACCCTAAACAGAAACCATGTCACTGTGGCAGCATTAAGGGCGGTTGATGTATGAACTCCCAACATCTCCGACCTGCCACTGCAGGGACAAATAGTTTTGCGCCTGTCTTGACATGTTCTTGCCGGTGTGAAACCTCAATTTGCTCCCGAGAGAGTGCCGCTGGTAACTTGCAAAAGCCAGCAGCACTTCAACACTTTTGGCAGGCAGCTTTCATGAAATGTACAACACCGCACAACGCGGCAAGAGCGGCAGTCAAGTAATGAAAGCAGTCTTTGTCGCATCGCGACCGACAGCATGATGATGATGATATATACATATATATATATATATATATATATACAATATATAAGTCTATATAAATGGATGGTGATAATTCGAGTTATCACACGTAATAATTAGGAAGTGGCTCCTCCCGGATGCCTTTTTGTTTGTTTGTTTGTGGGTGTGGGTGTGGGTGTCTGGGGGGGGGGGTCACTCTTCCATCAAAAGGGCTTACCTCCTCTTGTCCCCCTAGATTCTGGGGATTTGTGCAACAAATACACATGTATGGGTGTGAGTGCAATGACCATGTTATGGCATCATATCAGTAGGTTCTGCAAGTCGGGTTCAGCAGCGAATCGAATCTGGTAATGCATGATGACGGCAATGGTCTTGGATATATTTCTAAGATCCCAACTTCATTCCATGTTGTCCAATTAGGGATCATACTTTCGCCTCGGGTGCCTTACCAAGGATCCGGTACCCCAAATAACTCTTCCCAAATGGACAGCCCAAGGTAAGAGTAATTTGAAATCTCTTTGCCATTATATTTTTCCCATCAGCTATAACGTGACCAAAATACTACATTATATTTATAGAGAGTAGACCAACTTTTCATCCACACCGCATGATTAATTTGTCAGATTACGTCGCCCAGCTGAAAAATCGTCAAATGTTTGACCTTCCTCCAACATGAACTTCACGTTGTAGCAGGAAACAGTTTAAAGCTCCTTATTCCGATAGAGACATAACATTTTTGAAGCTAAAGTAATTATTTTTATTTGATCCTATATTTTGAATCGACTGGTGTATTTATCAAACGTATTTCTTTGCTGCATACAACTAAATCAATATAACAGAAACTGTCACCCCTGAAGCCTGTGGCGTCAGCATTTGAGGTCCAGCATTTTGACGTGCATGCCAATATGAATTCAGCTATTTTTCACTTCAACTGCTTCCAAAGTAGCTATACATAATCAATGTTACTTCAAAGTAAAGTACCATAGATTATAGCAATCAACCTAATGTATTTATCTTTAGTGCAGCAACTTAACATCATTGGATTATGCAACTGCAGGCTGGGAACAAGCCTATACCTACTTATCAATATCGGTGAATAACTCCGGGGTACATTTCACCATAGTGTGAATTAACGGTTAGCATAAATTATAGTGACGATCCTCGCCTTATATTAAAGTTTCATAGCCCGATGGCTGGAGTTTCTGTCGTTTTACAGAGATAAATATATTAAAATGATTGGTATAAATTACGTTACTTTAGTTTGAAGTAACCTTTATTTTAAATGGATAACTTTAAGAGATATTTGAAGTGCAAACATTCCAAAACTCTAACCCCATGTTGTTTTTTGTTGTTGTTTTACGTCCTAGCAACATCTAAGGTCATATCAGGACTGGTACCGACTTGCACACACATGGCGACTTTATAGTGCTGTCCCACTGGGAAACCATGCCACCGACACCATTACCTGATATCCCACTCAGTCACATTATCCTGACACTGAGCACACCAGTCTTTGCCATGTCCTAATAATGCCGAGCGCCAGGCTAGGAAGTGACAAGTATCAATTTTTAAGTCATTGGTTTGACTCGACCAGGGTTTGAACCCACGATCTACCAGCATGGGAGACGGACGCTCTAACTCATTCGGCCATCCCGTCTTAGCAGCAACCGGTTCTATTAAATTTACCCTGAGTGCCCTTCTATGTGGCAAGATCTGCTCAATAAGTGCATCATCATCTAAGTTAGATATGTAGAATACAATCTAGGTGAGTGCTTTAGTTTAAAAAATGTGATGTTTTATCGGACTATGTAACTTTAAAGCATTGCTTAATTCTACCTAGATAAAAGATTCACCCCGTACTTGCAGTACAGGGGTGAATACCAACCCTATATAAAAGCTGGCGAAAACTGCTTTAGTATGGAACAAAAAGTTCAATCTCTGGTTCCAGTATCAAATGGCTACTTCTATCTGTACAGAGTTGGTGAAATGGGAGAGAATGCAAAAAGACAAGATGGCGGCAGGAGAACGCCATCGATTTCACTTTTAAATTGGATTAAAGTATATGTTTTATTATATTTTCCAAGTCAAAAATAGCGGGTAAACATGAAGACAAAAACAAAGAATAAATGTTGCTTCTTAGATTGTGAAATTAGGTTCTCATAAAGACTCCTTTCATTAGCCCGATTTTTCGACCGTTTTTATATAGGGCTGGTCTTCACCCGTGTACTGTGAGTACGGGGTGAATCCTTTATCTAAACTCTCCCTAGCAAAAAGAAAAGGCAAAGAGATTTGTGACTTGCAGAAAGATAAGTGAATCTCCCTCCCCTATTCCCCCTCTTTTTCCTTTTTTTTAAAAATGGTGGAACGCGAATTACCACAGCAAACGGCAGACCGCGTGGCGTCTGTTTAACTCCGGATCTGCCCATTAGGAACCGGAAACGCTGACCGCTGATCTATCGCGCCGCCGCTTCAACGTTAGTTTCCACATTAGTTTCGGGTTCTCTTCTCAGGTGGCGCTCAAATCGGTGGTGGCACCCCACCAGACACCCCCCCCCCCCCCCCCCCCCACCCCGCGTCCCGACACGCAACGCATACCGCCGCCTAGTGGGCAGAAGTGGAAGCAGGTGGGCAGTTGGCGTGGGTGTGAGGGAGCCTCACGTCACGGCTTCATGTTGTGACGTGGGTGGCTTTCACTGTTTCATGAAGCCGGGGGGGGGGGGGGAGCTTTCTGAGTGTAGGAGGATGACAGGCGGAAATCCGACACACGGCGAACTAATTATGTTCATTGTGATGACGCAATGATATTTAGCCAACATAAACGCGTCTGCCTATGTTATTTTCTTTCTTTACCGTTGAGCAATATGGAACATATAGACATAGTGGATACCAAGCTGGGGCTGCGGGTAATAAAACGTGTCTTCTACTGCATTAGTTACTCCTGCAGCACCATCTCTGAGTGTGGGAGGATGGCAGGCGGAAATCCGACACACGGCGAACTAACGATGTTCATTGTGATGATGCAATGATATTTAGCCAACACAAACGCGTATGCCTATGTTATTTTCTTTCTTTACCGTTGAGCAATATGGAACATATAGACATAGTGGATACCAAGCTGGGGCTGCTAGTAGTAAAAGGTGTCTTCTACTGCATTAGTAAAAGGTGTCTTCTAATGTATATTTAACATATGTCTAACATACGTCTAACAGTAACATACGTTTAGCATTTCTCCACCATGTCTTGAGGTATGAGGGGTAGTTCTGGTGATCGAATAATGTATATAACGTTCACTGGCGTTCTGTGAATATATCGTGAGCGTAATTCGAGCATTTTCCGCTCGGAAGCACGTTAGCCATACATTGGTCATACGTTGGCCATACGCTATGTCTATGTATATGTCCAACTTTGCCCCCACACTGAAAAGTTTGACACTTCTCGATGTAAAAAAGTGATTCTACACGTTGGCCGCACACTTTTGAGATGCATCATAATGTGACAGGGCCTTTAGGTGTTACTAGGATATAAAACCCAAACAGACAACAGAACGGATATTCGTGGAGGGAATTAAAATATCTATGGCGATTTGTTTCCTGATAGCAAAACGTTGCAATACCATTAAGCATATACCGCTGTGTATAACTTGCAGCGTCATCAAAGGCCAGTTGCTCTCATACAATGTCTATGTGGTGTGGGAGGTTAAAAATCCCTTGGGTCAGTAAAAGTGTAGGCTCGGGCTTTCCATCGACAAACTGTCTAATGGTGAAAACAAGTCTATTCAGACTTATCCATAATAGGCAGTATAAATCTTCAATATCAAATTATATATAAAATGTCTACTGCTTTTAATGATGGGAAGCACATTACTGTATTGTTTATACAAATATTCGTATTCGGGGAACACACGGAACAGTGACTTATTGAGATAGGTGGAGATTTGGAATATAGCTGAAGTTGCAGAAGGGGATTCAGCGCGACCTTGTTGATACAATCCTGTCGGATTGGCAGAGATTCTGTAGCATTGCCAACACTCCAGAGATCCATGTAGTATCTATTACATTCGCACCCATTTTCCAAAACTAACATAAGACCCATTCCATCCTAGTTGTAAACCTATTTGTAGTTGAATAAACTGCGCTTTGTAAATAGGTTGAGGTTCAGCTGACATTACATATGCTTTATATTATGCATATTTTTGATATATTACATATACATATATTTTATTATTTTATATAATATATAATATATATTATATAAATTCCATGTGCTTGTCCGCGTGTAGGTCTCTACATGGCGCGTCAGGAAGGTCAGATCCGAAGTCTGGGGCTTTGTCTACAACTATTATTGATCCCGGTCAACATGGGTGCTCCTGGTCCGCCCCACTCCGTCCCCGGTGTCCTGCCAACATTTATCTATATTTGTGCTAAGTGACACCCCACTCTCCACACTCACGCACTCTTGCCCCAACTTCACTCCCCTTCCCGCCTCGCCCTTTGCAGCAGTCATCCACCCCGCCCCATACCCCCGCCCGCCCGAACCACGCACATATCCATACTTCTGTCAACTCCTCCAGTCCCACCCCTAAGTTATATTATTTCTACCCACTCCAATCAATTACGCAAGTCTAGTTGTCGACCTACACCTCATCTATTTACCCCAGTAACTAGCACTGGACAGCGAGTGTTGAGAATCACTGTTCCATCAAGACCGACCTCGCGTGCGGGAGATCGGTAGTTCGGTTCGAGGACCAATGATTTATAATATTGATACTTTGCGCTTGGCATAAATAGAATAGGGCAAGGACACAACACTGTACCCATCGTTATATGACCTTAGCTGTTGTCAGGACGTAAAACTCCAACAACCAGCTCACCAAAACCTACATAGAGCACATACATACATACATACATACATACATACATACATACATACATACATACATACATACATACATACATTTTACCTCGGTATACCGCCTCTGGCTAGCCGCAGGCTAGGGAGAAGGAAGCGCACCCGTCCCCAGGAATTAGCATAAGTGACTCACAACGGGAGGACGTTTGTGAGTTGCTCCAACAGGATTTATCTACTAACTCTACTTAAAGTTGCATGGTCCGATGAAATATAATTTTCTCAAAATTAAAACAACTACTTACATTTGATCCTATATATCCAACTTAGATACTGGTGTATTAGCTAATGATTTGGGACAGTATATACAGAATAACCAGTGAATTTATAAGCTCACCCCTTAGGACACTCACTTTGAAACACCCATTATGCTGGGAGGCCATTAACCAACTAGGCCAATCTCGTGACCTCATTAGCCCCCCCCCCCAACCAAGTAGGCCTACTGTGCAGGGCCATAGAGGGGAAGGGGATATGAGGTGGATGTGTGTGTATGTGTCTGTGTGTTTCCTGACCTGACTTTACAGAGACACAGAGACAGACATACACACAGACATACACACACACAGTCATACACACATACATACATACACACACATACCGACACCCATAGATAGGCACACACAGACAGACATACACAGACAGCACACACATACACAGAAACACACACATGCACACACCTGACATACACAGACACACATACACCCAACCTGACTTTGCAGAGAGAGCCACACACACACACACACACACCCACAGACATACACACAGCCACACACATACATACACACACACATATATATACACACACATACATACACACAGACATTACCACACATACATATACACACACAGACAGACACATAGATAGACACACACAGACAGACATGCATAGACAGCACACACAGAAACACAAACACACAGATATGCACACACCCGACATACACAGACACATACACCTGACCTGACTTTGCAGAGAGAGACACACCCACATACAGAAACACATAGACAGCCGCACACAGGCAGAGGCAGACGCACACATACATGCACACACATACATACACAGACACACACACATAGACATACACAGACACATCCATACACACACACCACAGACATACATACACATATACATAGACACCCACATACATGTATACAGACACACACACAGATACATACAGACATACATAGACAGACACAAGCAGACAACAGACACATTTTTTTTTTTAAGCCCTAGTGCCATGGGCCTGTCACTAATCCATTGCCAGAATGTTACCTACCCAACCAGGAATACCTACCTACAGTCCTGTAAGGTTCCAGGTCATCTCACATCACGTGGTCACCGCGAGATGACATCTGGGTGATAGCCACAGGACTTTTGGCAAGCTTGTCGAAATTATTTTTGATTCTTTCAGCTCATATTACTTCAAAACTAATCATCTTTAATCAAAATCACTCCGGACTAATGATTAGTAGCTTGTAACGATCAATTTGATATATTTATCTAAAAAATAAGACAAAAATTCAAAGGCCATCGGACCATGCAACTTTAATCACAAAGTAAGTCATGGAAATTTAGTATAAACTGTGTATGATGCCTTATAGCATCACATTATGAAAGTTCAGAACTTTCTCAGGTCCACTTTGGACTTTGTATGTGTTTTTTACTTGAGGATAGAACACTGCGTGCCGCTGGCACTTACGAAACCGATAGTCCTTTGTTCTATCGACACCTGTTTTTGAGACAGGGAGAAATGGTAACCCGAGTTGCTCATTTCCTAAGAAAATTCTCCCGGATCCTGACTAGAGGATGTTGTTGGGGATGCTTCTGGGTGTTTTTTATAAGACACCCCAGACCAGTTTTAAGGCGAAACCTCCCGAATTTCGTAATATTTTCTCCAACTTGCTGGCATCGTAGCCGCGGGTGGGAAGAAGTGTACGGAACAGAGAGAGTGGGCGATCTTCGGATCGATACCCCCCCGTTTGGTTGGTTTCGTTACCATAACCCTACGGCAAAACTTAGCTTCACGCCTGTACTGATACGTTTTGTAATACACGCTATTCTGTACCATATACCTCAACCCAAGTTACTGGCTACACGTTGTGTTGTTGAGATGACTCCGGTTAAGTTAACACTTTTGTCGTTAACAGGAACCGATGGCCACTCGGCGGAAATAAGCAGCCCTGTGGCAGCAGAGGGCATTGCCCCTACAGATAACGATCGTCACCAAGCGGCCTACGGCTCCGCCGTCTCCACAGCCCGGGGCACGGTTTCTGACCGGGACCAGTGACCAGCCACCTCAACCAAGTGCATTGGGAGGCTACGATGGCAGCCATGATGGAGGACAAGAATGCGCCAATTCCAGGCTCTTTCCTTTGCGGGCCCTCCCCAAATCCCTGAGTGAGGATTGGGGAGGACTTTTGCGGATGACGAGGAGGACACTGTGTCGGCCCCCGAGGTTCCGAAACCGAACAGCACGCGGCCAAGAAATGCCGCACTGTGAGCAGCTCAGGTGACGAGTTCACCAAAGCCTCAAACGCTAAACGCCCTAAGAAGTCAAAGAAAAAGAAAAAGAAAGACTCGTCCTCAGACTCGTCAAACGACTCCTCTTCCACGGAATCAGATTCCGATACGGTACGCGCGGGAGTGTACGCCAAAATAGGTGCTAAGGTTGGCAAGAAGATTGTCAAGAAAAAGGCAAAGAAGGTGCGTACCACAACCATGATGAGGAATACCGTCAATGGCCACTTTACACACGTATCAAAACCAGTCGAGGTCATTAATAAATTGACGGAACAGATTTTCCGGCGTCAAAGGTATTCCCGCTACAGTGTGTAAGGAAAATGGGATGCTGGGCATCCATCTGTCCGGACGAACGGCGCCGCTATGAAACTGCCCTTTCTGAAATTCATAGGCAGTTTTGGGCTCCTTGACCTCTATTATCCCCATTGCTAACCGCATGCAGACCGAGAATAAGTTCTCGTCCTTAGCTCGGGTTATGGATAGGGGCATTGCCTTGCTCGCATGCCAGCGAGCAACTATATGACACATCGCCCGCTTCGAAAATGTCTTTAAATCCGTCACCACCGACGCGGGCAAAGAGGTCGCCCGGTCAAAGAAGATGACGGACCATGACGGCAAGGAATACACCGTCTATTCCGGACCTACCCCCATCAAAGGCAAACCTCTGGACAAGTCCAAGATGTTTGGGGTCAGCTTGCTTATTTGTACAAGCAGGGTAGAGGTGGACACTAAGAGTGCTAAGAACACGGAACTCAAGGGCCGTAAGTCACAAAACCCACTCGGGTTCCGCCGCAAGCCACACGGATTTTCGCCTCCGCCGAGGAGGAAGGCCGTTCCGGGGAGGCCCATCCTTCGGCATTCAGCCAGAGGGGAAGAGGTCTAGGCGAACAGACAATCCTCAGAGCTGGAACGACAAACCGCGGTTACAAACGGCGACTTTGTCCCCAAGCCGCAGTTCCCCAAACCAGGGAACAAGTAGAGAACGCCACACAAAACTTTTCAGCATCCTGGCCCTGACATGGTCACAGAGGAAACTCCAAACTGATGTAGAGCTTTTTCAAGCGGGCAACATTGTATAATTGTTTAGAACAATGGCAACAATTACACCACTAACCCAGAGGTTCTTAGTATTGTTTAGAGGCATTGCTATTCCTTTCACTCAGAATTCCCTGGTACAGAAAAGAGCAACCTTTTCCATATAAGTTCAATTCACAGACAGAAAAATTTCCAACTAAATGAACAGGTTGGGGTCTTTTTGAAGCCAAAGGCAATTGTCAAACGAGTACAACATACTAGAGGTGAATTCATTTCCAATATTTTCTCCACTCCTAAACCAGATGGGTCTATTCGCATGATTTTAGACATAACTAAATTGAATGAAATCATTGAATACCAACATTTCAAAATGTTTTCTTTAGAAACAGCTCGCGATCTGATCACCCCAGAGTGTTGGCTAGCGAGTGTTGATCTAAGAGATGCTTACTATGCCGTTGTGGCAGTAAATCGCAAACCCCTGGAAATTGCACACCCTGGGGTTTGCGATTTACTAGGAAATCACAAACCCCCCCTGGAAATCGCAAACCCCCCTGTGTTTTTGGGACCGATTCGGGCCAAATCTATTCAATGCGACCATATTTAACAGAATTATATACTCAAATCGTGAAATTTCATTAAATTAACCCTAAATTCGAAGCGTTATTAAGGCTACGCCGCCGCATAGAATGGCCTTTCAATGTTTGTAAACATTGTGTATGCGCGCGTCAGCTCGCGGCTGCAGAACGAAGGCACACTGCCACTGAGTTTGCCCGTACGCGCAGTGTAAAACGTTTATTTTATTCAAAATTAATAGAAATGCAGAAGCCTAAAACATATGAATCTAATATAATCTATTCATTAAATATGTTTTCTATATGTGTCACCAAGCGGTTTGTCTCTGGGTTGTGTCTTTTTAGAGATATTTCACTTTTTCTGTATGAAGATTGCTCACGGCCATTGACACTGCACTGGCACTGACACTCAGAATATCCCAACTTTCACTATTATCTCTGTTTTTAATACTTTCAGCGTAAATTGCTCTTAGGTTACATTAAATACTTCAGATCTTCCTCTTCAATCGCGCATTAAGATATTTTTAATATCGATCCAATGAAAGCTTTTAGATGTATTTTACAAAAATAAATGCTCCCACATAGACATAGCATTGCCGTATTTTACCCTTCGCGAAGGGTAAACAACTGCAGCAATGATATGCCTATGCAGAGCATTTATTTTTGTAAAATACATCTAAAAGCTTTCATTTGGATCGATTAAAAATATCTTAATGCGCGATTGAAGAGGAAGATCTGAAGTATTATAATGTAACCTAAGAGCAAATTACGCTGAAAGTATTAAAAACAGACAGTGAAATTTGACCAATTTAACCCTAAATTCGACGAACGTAAAGTAAACAAATCGCCGCCGCGCCGGCCGAATGGGGGGTTTGGCGATCTCCAGGGGGATATGCGATTTCCTAGGAAATCGCAAAACCCCCCATGCCCATATATGGCATGGGGGTTTGCGATTTCCTAGGAAATCACAAGTGGGGGTTTGCGATTTACAGGGTTTGCGATTTCCTGCTACACCGTCCCTATTCAAGAGGGGTTTCGCAAATATTTACGGTTTGTTTGGAATGACCAGCTTTTTGAATTTACCTGTTTACCTAATGGTTTGGCGTGTGCGCCACAACTTTTTACTAAGTTGTTGAAACCAGTTTTTTCAAACATGGCTAAACTGGGGCATTGTATGTTTCCATACATTGATGATTCTTTCATTATGGGACAATCTTTCGAACAATGCGAGCTCGCCGTTCAAGATTTATGTCAACTGTTCTCCAAACTTGGGTTTCTTCATCCATGCTAAGGAAATCCGTGTTTTCTCTCTACTAAGCAGTGTCCTAGGCTTTCATTTTGAACACGACGGCCATGACCGTGTCACTTACACAACAAAAGAACAGATAAGCTGCGGGACACCAGCGATACAGCTGTTAGACTTTTCTAGGCCAAAGATAAGACAGGTCGCGGTCTTCATTAATCGGTATAAATGAAGTTCATAACAGCCCTGCGCTATTCTATATGGGGCCGCACCACATTACGTCCCTGGAAGACCCGCTCTAATTCGATAAAATCTAGGCCTTTGGGCGCCCGCCGTCCAAGGGGAATACTTTGAAAAAGGACAATGTTTATATCTCTGAAAAGAGGGACTAGCCTCGACATTTTGTGGTGGACATAAAGTCACTTTTGATAACTCCCCCAACTCCCATTTCGAATGGGATGAAGCCCAATACTGAGACAGTTAACGACTGGCGCCTCACTCTAAGTTTGGCGTGGGCACATCGCAATGATGTTGAGCACTGGGGAGGACGATGGGCTAGAATCGGAATTTTTCTGAACATATTATTGTTTTAGAAGTACGAGCCATTTACGTCAGGTCTTAACACAGCCTTGTATAACATGCTACCACCCAAAAAAAAAGAAATAAATATTGTTTGTATCCTTACGGATAACTCTCACAAGCCCATGGCCTATGTACCGAATATTTTATGGGACGGTGGTAGGCACAAAATCTATTAAGTGTAACGACGTTCGGCACCTACCTCATTTTGCCAACCTTGGGCACCCAACAAAAAGTTTTGAGTTCCCTGCGCGGGGCTGGGCGTTCCTCGGTTAACAATAAACTCACATACCCCGGCACGCAGATACGCCATTGCCTTATCCGAACAAGATGCAATCGCCCATTTTCCATGACCAACTTATGACGTGAGTCACATAAACCCATCAATTTTTCAAACAAATCTGTCAATTATGGGTCCTATGGCGCCCGGGATATCGCATTTATTTTTGCTTCGACGTACCAATAACTTTTATTTTATAAACTGGCAGAATTATGTTTTCGCTGGCACCCAGAAACCAATACACTCTGCTCTCTGGCAAACATAGATGCCTTCTCTCGCTTAACCTGGCCAAAATCATTTCCTTCTTAACATGTTACTTCCCCACCCTTTTACCATTTATTAGCAAAGCTCTGTCCCGTAAGAATAGCTAATGGAGGAAACCACACGGCCTCATCCTCATCGTCCCCCGCAAAGTGTGGACACATCAACCCTGGCTTGCCGAGACTAGTCGCGAGGCCAAAAGCATGCTACGCTTCCCAATCGTACCGAGGAAATCTGAAACCATCAGGGCGACCGTTAGCCCGCTTGCCACGGTAAACCGTGTTAGACGGACCTACTCCTTTGGTTCTAAGCATTCCTTTTTTTAAATTTTAACTATTATGGGAACAATTTCGGCTTTGAACTAAGATTACACAACAACGTTTGGTCTCTCGCGAAAACTCTACAACCTGGAGTGCACAGGGCGCACTGTGGAAAATGTAATACCGGACGTCATGTTTAATAAGAAAATGGGGTCTATTTAGTTGCTTACCTTAAGAAAGTTAACGGCCATTTGATACCCCAACTTATATCCCAAGGTTAGGGACGTTTCCATACGTTTTTGGGAAGACGACAGGTTGTAGGGACCTGATTAGTGGCGCTTATACCAATGGCCAGCCAGGATGTGCGCTATCAATTATCACGGACCTAGGGATTACTGCGCAGAGCAATCAATGGGGAAAATATCAGGATATTTATCATGCATGGATCCAAACGATAAATTTTAACAGAGGAACCCCCCAAAAACCCCCAAATAAAATTTGGTTTTGGATGTTTCTCTTGTGTTTTAAACTCCCCCAAGGGACGGGCCGGAAAATTAATTCCTGGACTTAAGCTTTTTAGGCTTAAAAGTTACCCTTTGCTCCTTCGCTCTTTACGGGGACACGGGGGGGCCCAAAACCCCAATATCCCCCCTGTTCGCTCAATGGCCCTTGAAATCGCTAGAAAGGGAAAGCAACTTTTTGACTAAAAATTTTGGGAAAAAATCAAATGTTTGGGTGTCCCCTGTAAACCAAAAATTGCCCACTATTTCCCACGGGGATCGAAAATTATGTTTTAGTCTCCGCAATAGGGGACTTTATATATCCAAGACACGAACAATCCCCGCAACTCAAGGCAGCTTTTGGTGAAGCTTTAGTCACCCCCCCCCAAGGGGCCCCATTTTTCGGGGGAAAAACCCTCCCCAAGATGGACCAGGACTGTGTTAAAACTTTCAGGAGAAACACAAAAAACAGAAAATTCATCGCATTTCTAAACGTGGTGAAATGGTTTTTTAAGGCCAGATCACTTGGCATTTCCTTTGAAAAGGATCCTGGCTCATGCAGGAGGGAAAACTGCTAGATCTTTTGCAAAACATTTATCACAAGCGACTAGAGAACCCTAAAACCTATCGCACAGAGGCCAGTCACCAACTAAAAGACACAGGTGAGACAAAGTGCACTTTTTGCTTTTTTGTCATAAAAAATTGTACAAACATACTTAAAAAAAGATTTGATAATAGAATAGTAATTTAACAGGAATATCATGATAAAAATGCATATTACGTTAAAGGTCTCCCTAGCCTGCGGCTAGCCAGAGGCGGTATACCGAGGTAAAATAGATTAGTTAGACGAATCTTACCTGGGTATAGATGATGGATAACTATTGTTTTACCGAGGTAGGAGCCTCGGTTAGCCGTGGGCGAGGGCCCACCCACACACGCCCTGCCACGTCTATTCAATCACTTGTACCAAGATTAGGTCACATTGACCATAGTTTTTGGTTTTTTGGAATCATTTTTATCCTGAATTAGTAGGTAAAGATTGCTGGACCCGGATGTGCTTCCTTCTCCCTCGCCCACGTCTAACC
Organism: Branchipolynoe longqiensis; assembly: GCA_030323885.1. Taxonomy (NCBI): domain Eukaryota; kingdom Metazoa; phylum Annelida; class Polychaeta; order Phyllodocida; family Polynoidae; genus Branchipolynoe; species Branchipolynoe longqiensis. The sequence continues at coordinate 130,096,716 of CM059187.1, forward strand.
GAGGCTCCTACCTCGGTAAAACAATAGTTATCCATCATCTATACCCAGGTAAGATTCGTCTAACTAATCTATACATACATAGACACAGCCAACACAACTCACCAGCCCTGCCCACTCATCTATAACCTTGTCGGACAAGCCAAACTGTGGCCGCCTCCCGATCCAGGGTCTGATCCACATTGTCCACTGCTGCCCCCCTTCTCCTCTGGACACGGGCCGCCCGAAGAGCCATAGGTAGAAACCCAGCTCATGCGGATAAAGGGCAACTCGGTACTGACGGCTGGAACGTAGATGGAGTGCCTGACATCCATCCTGTCTGAGCACCGAGCAGGACTGCCAGAAGAAGCCCGGTGTTGCCTTTATATACTGAGAGGCAACATGCTGGGCGTATGCTCGACGTACACTCGAAATACACAGGGTACGCCACAAACGTGGGCATGCTCGCACACGTTCCCCGGGACGTTAGGCCCAAAACTATAAAACATCAGAGACTGCGGAGGGTGCCGGTTCAACGTACGGCAAACCCATGCCGACCTACCCCTAACGTGTGCGTAACGCCCAGCATACGCCCAGGTAGGACCAGGAGCTAGTCCCTTATGCGATGGTCCGTATTGTTGATGTGTACTACTTTTTGGGGGGTGGGGAGGGGTTGTTTGGAAAAGTAATAGGCCCCTACGCTTTATAGGACAGTGAAAATGTTGAAAACTTTGGATGACCCGTTGCTTACAATACTCAGTTGTTGTTGGTTGGGTTTAAGTTTTACGTCATGGCAAGATTATGTCATATCAAGACAGTACTCATCAGAGACACTGC